>PVIW01001417.1:141029-301747 GCA_004026585.1 Noctilio leporinus | reverse complement strand
AGGTGGGAAACCATCCCAGCCCGGCCCAGCCGCTGAGGAGCACCTGTTCCGTCGCCTTGGGGTCACTGATGCGCCGACGGGCACCCTCCGGGGACACGGCCACGCTGCCACACCGCCACGCTCTCCTGCCTTTGCCTCTCGAAACCCAGCATCACACGTGCCTGGCTCAGGGCCGTCTTCCTACGGTGACAATGGCCAGATGCAAATGGGACACAGCGACTGCCTATGAAAACTGTACACAAAGGACTTGAAAACCAGCAGGCATTGCAGTCAGGACCCGGCCCGTCCCCCGAAGTGCACTGGTGAGCGCCCGGTGCGCTCACCTTGTTTATGCACCAGAAGGCTGAGGCCCGGCCCTGGACCCTTGCCTGGGGCTGTCCGAAGGTGGGCGTTCTTGGTCCACCTATAACAGCCAATTCCTCCTATTGATCAGCAGGATTCCATTGGTGGATAGGCAAGAGTTTGATTCTTCCCATTTACGTGCTACACACTTGGGCTGTTCTCCATCTGGAGTTATTGCAAATCAGGCAGCCTTGAGCTTCGGACTGTGTCTTTGGGCACTTGATTTTATTTCCCCTGGGTAAATAAATACCTAGGGGGCAGTCATGTGGTCATTGAACTTGGAGGAACTTCTGAACTGTTTTCCAAGCAGCTGTATCATTTCACTCCCACTGAAGTGCTTGGTTTCTGCACAGCCTCACTCCGTGCTGGGCTTGCTATGTCCCTTTACCTGCCGCTGTGTCAATAAGAGTGTGGAAGTATTTCCTCGTGCCTTTAATTTGCAATTTAAACAGGGATTTTCAGTTCTCTTTTTTCGGTTTCAGTCAGGATAAAATTTCTTTTTCTTTTTCCTGCTTTATTGGTATGGCTACAATCCCCAGGACACGGGTTAACACAAGCCATTAGAACTATTTTTGCCTTGTTCCTAAGTCTATGGGAAAAGGATTCATTCTTTCACCATTAAGAGTCATGCTACTATAGGTACTTGATAGGTGCCCACTGTAAAGTTAAGTTCACACATAATCTTATTTCTGGCTGGGTGTTTTGTATTGTTTTGGTTTTTAATCTGGAATGGAAGTTTGAATTTTACCACATGCTTTTATTTGGGGGGGGGGAGGTATTCCAATGATCATATGGTTTTATTTTTTATTTTATTAACATGATAAAATACATTGATTGACTTTTTAAATTAAACCAACTGTTTATTCCTAGGATAAACCTGTTTGGTCCCTATGTTTTATCATATTACAAATATTGATCTTAATTTGCTAAGGATTTTTACACCTATGTTCATTAGGATTATTTTATATGATTATTTTCTTATACTATCTTTCTCTGGTTTGGGTACCAGGGTCATGCTGGCCTCATTGAATGAATTGGGAAATATTCCCCCTCCTCAGTTGTCCAAAGGGGCTTCTGTACAATTGGTACTATTTCTTCCTTTCATGTTTTGTGAAATTCACTCATGGAACCATCTGTGCCTGGACTTTTCTTCCTGAGGAGGGTTTTTAGCTACAAATGAAATATCTTTAATAGTGCGGGGAGTTTTAGGCGGTTTCTTTCTGAATATGATTTAGAAGTTTGTGCCTTTCACAAAATGTGTCCACTTTATCAAAATGGTCAACTCCGTTAGAATCAAGTTGCCCATCATGTGAACTTTCATCCTCTCTTAGTATCTGCAGAATCTGTAGTGATGTTACCACTCTCCGTTTGGCTATCAGTGATTTGTTTCCTTCCTCTTTTTTTCCTAATTAGTCTGTCTAGAGGTTTGCTGATTTTATTGATCTCAAAGAACCAGTGTTCGGTTTCATTGATTTTTCCCTAAAGTTGTGCTTGTGTTCTGTGTCATGAATTTCTGCTCTAATCTTTATTTTATCTCCTTGGTATGGGTTGAATTTGCTTTCCTTTTTTCTCACTTTCTACGGTGAGAACGGAGGTCCTTGGTTGAAACTCTGCTAATTCTAATACAGGCATTCACTGCTGCCTCTTGTCTTTCCTTCCGATTCAACAGCAGCAGAGCACACAGAACTTACACAGCGCGTCTCCAGTCTCATTCGGGTCAAAGCATTTTCTGATTTTTGATTTGACTGCTTATTTGGCTTATTTGGATGTGACGTTTGGTCTTCGAATTTTAAGGTTTTCCAGATATTTACTTTGTCATTGATTTTTTCTTTCTTTCTTTGCCAGAGAACTTAACCCCTGGTTCTAGAGGCCTGGGGATGCGGGTGGGGCAGTCTGACCCTCCAACCAGGTTGCTTCCTCTGAAGTGGTCCCTGGGGCCTGGTCCTGGCTGAGGGTCACCAGCTGTCCCTTCACTAGCCTCCGCCCAGGTGTAGTCAGTGACTCATACGAAAGGAAGGACAGGAGATTCCAGGCATTTTTGCAGCTCTGTGCCGGGAACCAGACCCATGGACGAGATCAGATGTGCCCTTCCCCATATCACGCAGGAACCTGGGCTCCTGCGTTCTCTCTCCCCACGGCCGTCCCAGCTCATGTTCGCTGTGTTCAGGGGATACTGCGAGTGCATCTCAATCCGGCTTTGGCTGAAATTGCTCTTTGACCCAGCGTGTGGCTGATTTTGATGACCATCCACAAGTGCACGGAAAGAAGGGATAGTCCGTCGTGCCCAGGTGGCCCTAAGGCCAAATTTGCTACCAGCTGTTTGTGGCTTGACTGATCTTAGTCTGGGGAGTGTCTTTGTTCCCTCCTTATATGTATTTTTAATTACAGTTGAAAAATTATATTATATTGGTTTCAGGGGTACAATGTAGTGATTCCCAATTTACATACCTTACGAGGGCCACCTGCTACTGTCCAGATTATCACAATATCATCAACTCTATTCCCCAAGCTAGAGATGCTCCCCTGTGACACGTGGTAACTGAAACTTTACATCTTTCCCCTGACTCTTTCTTCCCTCCCACCCCCGGTCCTGTTCCCTCTGGCTGCTCTCAGCTTGCTCTGCATGTCTGTGAGTTTGTTCTTGTTTCTTTTGGTTTGTTGGATTTGTAGGTTCCATCTACAAGTGAAGTCATAGGGTATTTCTCTTTTAATTTTCAATTTTCTTCTACAGGCTCAGAGAAAGTCCTTTCTATGACTTGAAAGTGTCCCTGGCTTTTGCCACCTTTTGCAACGCGGAAGACCTTTCATCTTGATGGGTGCCTCTTGTCACTGGGAAATGACGCACCTCCTGCTCCTGCTTGTGACTGAGAGGGAAGAACAAGCAGCAGGAAATTCCGCCCCCAGCAGGTGCCTCTCCTGGGTGAAAGCCACCGGCACTGCCCTGGCCTGCGACAGTGTGCCCCGTGGCCTGCAACACCTAAATCGTTCCGAAGTGTAAAGCCAGGACTGGATCCCCTGTCAACATTCTTGCTCCCAAAACCCCCAACCCCCAGGGGCCAGCTAGCAGGAGCCCCTGACTGGCACCCAACCACCCAGAACGCAGGGGTAACAGCAGCCAGGTTGGTAGGGGCCCGAGGGGTGGGCGACACGTGTAGACCTTGTGCGTGTGGTGGGAGCCAGGGAAGACCAGAAGGGCGAGAAGCTGGCTGGTAACTTGAGCTGGGGCTGGTGGGTCAGATCGCCCCAAAGCAGTGTGGACAGTCGGATGGGCAGCTGAGAGGCCACAGGGTCCGGTGCCCACATGGCGTCCTTGAAGCAACCCCTGGTCTGAACATCAGGAAACTTAGGGTCCTTCTCTGGTCTGGCTCCAGGAAGGGGACATATCACAGCGGCTGCCTCTTAGGAATCAGGCGGTTCCGTCAGGTGAAACCGGGGTGTTCCCATGACCCCGGGGTTTTTCTTCGACTCTCACATCATCCTCCCCGTGTTTCTTCTCATTAGCTAGGGCAGCCGCATCAACAGGAAAGTGAAGGGGAAATGAAGACAAAAGTCCCAAGTGGTGGCCGACTGCATGGATCACCCCAACCTTTTAACTCACAGGACCGAGAAGCAAGAATGGGCCACATCCACACAGGAGTCTGGGATTCTTCACCCACTGCTTGGGAGTTTAGAATTCTCCCAGCTAGCTGTCCTCTTTTCTATGTATATGAACCACAGTGGAACACGGCAGGGCCTGGCCAGGTAGCTCAATGAGTTAGAGCGTCGCCCTGATGCTCCAAGGTTGTGGGTTCAATCCCCAGCCACTGCACATACAGAATCAACTATAAATTGATGGCTCTCTCCCTCCCCACCCCCTCCCTGTATACATATTTTTATTGAATGTACAGATACGTTCAATAAATAAAAATTTTTTGTAAGAAAGGGAAAGAAGCCGGTATATTTCCTAAGCATGTCATCTAAGACAACAAGCAATCAGTTTTTGCATGTGCTTTGGCCAGTAGCCTCACAGTGGCCACAGCCGGTCGTACCCGCAGATAATGGGGTGGCCAGAAATTTGTTCCATTTTTTCTTTTTTTCCCCATACTTTACTTGTCTTTAACTTCATTTGAAACAAGTTTGTTAGATGACATGGTGACAACTGTCATATCAATGTGCATTTACAAAACATCAAAATGGGGGATTTTTTGGTGTAGCCATTTTCATATTGAAGATGGGGAAATAGGTCATATTTTCAGCATATGGTGCTTTATTCTTCCCCAGAAAGGTAAAAATGCGACTGTACCGCATAGGCAGAAGGTGCTGTGACTGATCAAACAAGTCACAGGTGGTTCGGGTCGTTTCGTGCCGTAGATTTCTCACTGGATGATGCCCCACAGTTGGGGACACCAGCTGAAGTTGATAGCGATCAAATGGAGGCATTAATAGAGAACAATCAACATTATACCACATAGAAGATAACCAGCATACTGAAAATATCCAAATCAATAAAGTTATTGGTGAAAAAACTGTGTCCTTCACTTTATGTAAAGAACTAAACTGAGCCCTGGCTGGTGGCATAGTGGATAAGGTGCCGGCCTGCAAACCCAAAGGTTGCTGGTTCGATTCCCAGCCAGGGCACATAATCAGGTTGCAAGCCAGGTCTCCAGCCAGCTCTGTAGCTGGAGGCAGGTGAAAGGCAACCATACATTGATGTTTCTCTCCCTCTCTGCCTCCCTTCCTTCCCCTCTCTCTAAAAATAATAAATAAAATCTTTTTTTTTTTTTCATTAAAAATAAATAAATAAATAAAAGAACTAAACTGGCTTTCCGGCCCACCCAGAGCAAATCCTGAAGCCATTTCTGCCCCGGGAGACGGCAACACGCTGGTGTCCCTCCCGGCCCCGCCACCACAGGGAGATCATGCGTGGAGAAGGGTGCTACGTCTCTCCGTCTTCTCTCCATTCTACTCTGTTCAGTCTTGTGCAGCACACACAGAGGCACCCACAGTCCCACACGTGCGCACATGCGGGTGCCCCCACAGACACACACACACACCGGCCCCCTGCCAGGAACCACACAGAGCCACAGGTGTGGCTTTTCCTCACTGAAGGATGAAACGGTCACATGGGGCAGCCGGCCATGGGTTGTCACACCAACTGCCAGTTTGCAAAACCATAAGTCAGCTACTCAGAAACACCATGACGCTCCATTGGCTGGGCCCCGCCGCTCCCGGAGCGCGTGAGAAAACAGGCTTCGTCTCAGGGCCGTGGGAAGAAAGCAAACGGTGCTCACTCCAGCTTTGGTGTGGGGGCGACATCCGGGGGGAATAGAATCCAGCCAGCGTGAAGGTGGAGCCTCATGAGTCGTCACAGAGGTTCCGAATCTCCGGAAAGCGCTCCAAGGCGCGACCACGTGTGAGCACAGAGGACACAAGGGCCCAGGTCAGGAGTCCCCTTCAGTCAAACTCCATGGGTGTGTGTGTGTCCACAGAGGCTCATCTTTCCCAGAAGAGCTGCCAGAAACCCCGTTGCGCAACCGCGCGTGGGCTGAGGGCGGAGGTCAGTGTCACGTGGGTTCAGGGCTAACAGGCCGGGCAAAGGGCCCCCCTGCTTCCCCTTGGGGTGCCGGTGGGACAGCTCAGCTCTTCCTGGGACCTCCCAGGAGGAAACCTGTGACAGCTGGTGACTGAAATAAAAGCTTCAGGACACAGCGGCGGGCGAGCCGGACCTACACATCCTCTGCGTTGGCTGCTGGGCGTGAGTCCTGGCCACTTGCTGACAAGTGGAGGTCTCTCTGCCTCTGCACGGGGGGACGGGTGCAGAGCCCAGATTAACGCACCTGCGGGTGCCGGACGGCAAAGAACACAGGGTCATTGGTGGGCAGGAAGAAGGAGAAAATGCTTGTGGGTGTAGGGCTCATTTTGGGGGGCAGTGACAAGCAGGTTCTGAAATTGGACAGGGGTGCTGGTGGTACAGCTCCCTGCAACTCAAACATTCCATCGCCCCTGGACTAGATACTTAAAATGATACAGCTTACGGTACGTGAATTATATCTCGCTGAAAATAAACACGAACAGTTGGGTTACTATGGTCAGCTAATGCTCTTACCTAAAATATGTCCTGTTTAAATAACGTACTTTATTAAAAATGATTAAAGCTTTGACCGAAGCAAACTTGAGAATGTCTCTTCCTCTTCTTACAAGGACCCAGGTTTTAAGGAATTAGGGCCCCACCCTTGGGTCTCACTGAAGCTTAACTACCTTCAAGGATCCCATGTCCAGACACAGTCCCTTTGGGGGTAAGACTTCAGCCCATGAATTTTGGCAGGGACACAATTCATCTATAGTACATTCAAAATAAATACCCACTTCGGTATCTATATACTGATCTTTTATGCTTTTAAAAAGCATTTTTTAAAATTTAAAAGTGTCTTTTGTTTTTGTTTTGTTTTTTTTAAGATTTCATTTATTATTTTTAGAGAGAGGGGAAGGGAGAGAAGGCAGAGAGGGAGAGAGACATCCATGCATGATTGCCTTTCTCCTGCCTCCAGCTACAGACCTGGCCGGAGACCTGGCCGGAGACCTGGCTTGCAACCTGGTGATGTGCCCTGGCTGGGAATAGAATAAAAAATCTTTTTTAACACACTTAAATCAGTATCTGCCTGCCCTGCGAACCCGGGCCTGTGCCTGATTACCCCCACTTCACAGAGGCGGCAAGTGACGCTTACACAGAGCAGCAACCCGCTCTCAGTAATTCTGCCTGCGGGAGGAGGTCAGGCCTGCTTGACCCTGAGCTTCACGGCTGGAAGTGAGGTGCCTCGCCAACAGCCGCCTGGCTGGGTGCTGCTTAGACGCCCAGGCGCCCAGGTCCTGCCCAGACTGCACTGTAACTGGTCTCAGCTCTGTCTGGACGAGCTACAATTGTATAATTTCGGAAGCGCTGCAGTGACACAGGGGTCCCTGGAGTGATGCCTCTCTTCCGTTTCCCCCCACCCCCAAGGAGGGAGAGGGACTCTGGGGGCTTCAGGGAGGACCCTGGGGCTCCTGTTGTCCCAGGTGGGCACCAGGGAGGAAAGAGGAGGAATGGCTCACAGACGGACCCAGTGCCAGGCAGACTGATGAGACCCTTGGACAAAATGTATACTGAACGCGCCAGCGGTTGACACATCAGTAACCCACCCATCTGCAGTGCTCACACCCATTTACGTGTTCGTGAGTGTGCGCAGACATAAAAATACTGTTGGTTATAAACCTAGACAAACTTTCACTTAAATACACAGAAACAGGCACAAATGGCTCGCGGTCACACGCGTGCACACACACACCCCCAGATAAATGTTCAGAAGACAGACAGCAGGACTGGGGGTCTGGGCTGTCCTACCCAGGCCTGGGAAGCTGCCTTGGGAGCGGAGGGGGCCGAGGGGAGTCGTAGGAGGCGGAGCCCCCTGCCCAGCCCGCAAGTGGCTGTCCCGCAGGGAGCGGCACCGGCTGAGCGCTGAGCTGCAACTTTGAGACCCCAAGACCCGGCGCACAGGTAGGAATCCGGTTCCGGGAAGGCGCCCCGCCTGAGCGTCCAAAGCCTTGGGCGCCGGCGCGAGGACTTGGCGCTCGGGCACCAGACTGGGCTCCCTGCTGTGTTCCCGAGAACGCGGGGACCAGCTGGGCATCAGCGCCCCCTCTGAGCAGAGGGTCCCAGCCAAGCGCCTCCTCCACGCTGATCACTTGGCCAGACACCTGCGCGACCTCCTGGCCTTTCATTCCTAGTCCTTTGTAGGTCAGGCTTTCTCCCACCCCACATCTCCGCTGTTGCTGCAGGGTGGCTCAGGAGGCGTGTGGGGGTGAAGCCGGGCAGATCAGGGCCCTCGGGTGCCTGGCTCGGGGCCCCAGCCCGGGCTGCTTCTGCTGGAGTTTCCGCCCCCGCGCGCGCCGGGCGCCTTCGCGGGGCTGTGCAGCCCCCGCGCGGGACGCACAGCTGGGCAGGCTTCGCTGTGCCGCCCGTAGGAGCTCCGGTGCCACCCGGGCCCGGCTCCAGCCCCATTATTTCCGATTTCCTGGGACAGGGGGAGGGGCTGTGCAAGTCTATCCAGTCGCCAGGTGCGGCTGGGCAGCGACCCTCCTGGGGCCTCCGCACTAGGTATCTGGTGCGTGCGTGAGGGTTCTGTTGGGTTCCAGGTCGTGTCGGGTGTCCAGCACCCTCAGCACTCGCGGCTCCTGCAACCTCAGTCTTCCCCGCCCGTCCGCCCCCCGCGCCCTCCTCCCGCGGCGCCGCTGCCAGGTGGTGCCCTTCCCGCGGCTCCACCCCGCCGCCCCGCAGCCGCGCCTCGGGCCCCCACCCGCCGCAGAGCGCGCTCCCTCCCGGGGGCGGAGGTCGGGGCGCAGGCCGGGCGGGGCGCGGAGGCGGGGGCGGTGCTCGGTGGGCGAGGCGCAGCCGGCCGGGCGGGGGTGCAGCGCACCTGGCTCCCCAGCCCCTCCCCGCGCGGCCCGGCGCCCGCCTCCCCGGACGCCTCCGGCTCGGCCTTGCGTCCTCTCCGAGGCGCGCGCTGTCCTCGGCCGGCGCGCGTGGGCGGGCGATGGGTCAGCGCGGAGAAAGTGAATGAGGACGCGGCCGCCGCGGCGAGCAGACTGGGCCGGGCCCGCCGGCTCCATGGACGCGCCGTGCGCTTCGGCGGCCAAGCCCCCGACCGGGTGAGCGGCGCGGGCGGGCGGCGGGCGGGGACGCGGCGCGGGGAGCGTGCGGGCGCCGGAGAAGGCGGACTGCGGGGCGGGGCGGGGCGCCCGCACGCGGGCAAAGGGCTGTGTACTTCGTGTGCGCGGTCGTTGCCCCGGCGACAGTGTCAGGCGGAGGCCCGAGCCCTTTCCGCGCGCGCGCGCTCTCTCCGGGGTCCGGGCGGGCGGAGCCCCGAAACCCCTCGAGCGGTGCCCGGGGTGGGAAGGCAGGCGGGGGAGGCCCGGAGCTCCCTCCGACGCAGCCGGGTCCCCGTCGTGCCTGGTGCCCGCGTCCCGGGCCAGTTCGCCCTCTCGGGGCGCTGGCTCCCCAGGGAAGGGGGGAGGTGTCCCGATTTGGGAGACGCGGGGCCCCGCGGACTCGGAGGGCGGGGTAGAGGGCACCGCCTGGAGGCCTTCCCGACAATCGCCCGCACCCGGACTTGGTGTTCCGGTTCTCCGGGGCAGAGGACAGAGCGCGGGGTGGGACCAAGCGGGCGCGGGGACCCCAGCCTTGACCCCGGAGTCGGGACTTTGGGAACCGCCGCCGCCCGCATTTCTACCGAGCGCTTCCAGCTCACACCGGCGTGTGCGGGTCACATGCCACTTGCACTTCCGACCCGCAGAAAGAGCCCATCCCTCCCGCGGGGGAGGCGCCCTGCCCTCTACGGAGACGCAGCGGCGTTGGGATTGCGCGACCCCGCCAGGCCGCGCGGCCTCCCCAGGGGTGCGCGCCTCCCGGGGCGCCGGGCCGCCGCTGGCCTGGAGCAAACTTGTGCTGAGTCCTGCGAAAGGAATGAGGGGGCGGAGGCACCTGCTCTCCAGGGGGCCCACTTTCCCCTCCAGCAACTGCTCCGGAACCAGGCCTCTTGGGGACAACTGATCTGTCTCTGCAGTTGTGCCCACTGACTCAGCCTGCTCTGGGCCCCTCGGCCGGTGCACCCAAGTCTGCAGGAGGTTTCCGATCGCTGTGGAACGAAACAAAACGAAAACCTGTCCCTTTAATGCCGGAGAAAAGTGAGCCAGGTTAGCAAATCAAATAATGCCGAGGCTCAGGAATGTGGACAAGAACTTTTTTTTTCATTGCACTTAGTTGGTGGTTACGTAATCCCCTCTGAACAAGCGAATCTCCAAGCAGAGGAGAGGAGGTGTGGGCACCCCAGGGTGGCGGGGGCACCCCAGCGTGGCAGGGGCATGCGAGGCAGTTACCTGGGACTGTGCCTCCGTGGGAGACAGAGTCACTGTGTCCCTGTGTCCTTATGCACAACTAAGGAGAGAACTTTGAAGAGGCCAGCAAAACTGTACCGAGAGTGTTTAGAAAATCTCCTGGAGAATTCAGGTTATAGAAGTGAGACCGTGAACCCCAAGACAGGTTCTCTTGGCAGCCCTGGCGCTCCACCCAGGGTGTGGTCCTCGCCCCTGCTGGGAGTGCTGGCCGCCTTCCCGCCCAGGGACAGACAGAGGGAAGGACGTTCACGAGGAAGAGGATAAAACGTGACATTGTCATTACTGACGCCTCTGGTTCTTGTCACCGGAGCACTTTCCGAGCACCCCACCTGCTTGTTTGAACACCGGCCCAAGACACAGAGACACATGGCTTTGAACCTCCATGACTCCAAAGGAGTCCATGGATTCTTGTTTGTTTTGTACCTGTAGGAAGAGATGTCAAAAAAAAAGTATCCATGGGCTCCTATTTCCCAGATAAGAGCTGCATGTTGAATAATGAGGTCTGGCGAGTTAAAATCTGGGGAGAGAGCCATCTTGGGCTTTTTGAGTCTTGTATGTCACGCAGGTGTGGCGCCGGCTACCGGGAGAGGTAAGGAGAGATTTCTGGTTTCGGTAGGTGACTGGTGGCAATGGGGTGCTGGTGGCTGGCTCCTCAGGGCAGTGGGGTTCCTTCTCTGTCGCAGGGAAAGGGGCTGAGCTCCTCACACTCCCTGGGGGATGAGTGTGTTCTCCCTGCTGCTGCAAGAGGTGTAGGGAAGCACACAGGCCACCCCCCACCTGTGTTCCCACTGATGTCAGGAGCTTGACGCGCTCTCGTGGACGGAGTTGTTAGCTGGGGACCATGGTTGGGGGCGATGAAGGACCGAGAGGTCCTGTTATCAAATCAGCTCTCCCAAGGCCCTTCCTGAGGATTACCGAAGGGGCAGAGAATTCGCATTCACGGATCGAATGTCTGAGTGAATTATTAATGGACAGTCATTCGTTATCTTTGCTGAGAACACAAGGAGGTGTTTTTTAGGTGGGTGCAAACGATATGTTTTCCTCGGCAACATTATTCAAACAATGGCTCATGACTAATTGAACTGCCAGGGAAATGAGGCTTTTGGGAAGGAGGACACACACAGACGAATTCACAAGTCAGACTTGGCGTGGCTTTAAGGGCTTTAGAGCTCGGTCGAAGTGTCATAATTGACCGCAGGGAGAAAGGCAAACTGCCTTTTGGTAAAGTTTTAACATGCATGTAAGATGATCTGTTTACTTTTGGTTTATCTGTTTATTTGTGAGAGCCACCCCCGTCGCCAGTGATGGAACACAGGGCTCAATTTGTCATGGCACCTGTGGGAGGAAGAGGCAGCACGGCCGGGTTTTGGCAGGACACCGGCTACGTTGTTTTCCATGGAGGGAAAACCCATTTCCCCAACGTGGGGTTCTCCCCCTGGTGCAAGTGCATTCGATCAATGGCTGTAAACAAACACGATGCTTACGTGACGCTCAATGAGACCTTGGCAATCCATATAATCAAACTGTGAGTTTCAGAAAGACATAGCTGACATCCATTTCTCTGGCCATTGAATCAAGTTGTTAGAACAAGGAATCGTTTTTTAAAAAATTCGTTGGAGTGGGCAATGAGTTACCCACTCACTATGAAGTGTAGCAGGCCCGCTATCCTTGAAACCAAACACAATCACATTTTCTATTCAGCTCCCACAAACATGCAAATACTGATAGAATTTCAACAAGGGTTGAAATACCATAATAAAATATTTAAAGAGGTACCTTTTATTTTTAAGTTTTCTAGGATTTTGGCTAATAGAGAATGTGTTTACAGTCTTTAAAATGATTACGTGTGTCATGATTTGTTCCATTAAGTTCTTCCCATTTCATTTGAACTCCATTTTTATTTACATGTTACTTCTGAGTTATTCTTTTATCTTTTTCCTTTAAATTTATTGAGGTAACACTGGTTATTAACGTTGTATAAGTGAGCTGTTCTCAATGTTGACAATTCATCTAAGAATGTAGAAGTTGGGTATTGTGTGGCGTAATGAAGACAGCAGGCCTAGGACTTTAATTATTTTGTAATTTTTTTGTAGTAAATTAGAGGAGTCAGGTCCCTGTTACAATAGTGAGTAATCTTAGAGCATTTTTAACATTTCTCAGTGGCCGTGTCTGGGTAAGATGATGCAGCTAAAGATGGATTACATTTGTGCATAGCCAGGCCTCCTGCCTCCTGGAACTGTGCCTGCACCCCAGCCTCTGCCCTCTGTCCCCACCCCTCCCGGTGTCCCATAGGAGGGACAGCCCCCCACATGCAGGGCTGCGTTCGGTGGCCTCTTTAATTTGGGATCTGGGAGGTGAAGTCATAAAATCTGTGTGCGCCCCAGACCGAGGCCATAATTATTAAGAAAACAAGATTACAGCCTGTATCTACAGACCGTAATGAGTAGCTTAGCTTTCTAGGCGTTTTCGTGCTTTGTTATTAACTTTATGATGAAGCATCATTTAAAAAATGATCAGAAGTCTTAAAAGGGGAGCAGGAATATTTGATAATAAGTGTGTCTGGATGGAGAATGCTGGGGTTTAACATACGGGGACACCGGGTTCTGGCCTAGACTCATACTAAGTGGAAACATTGCGTGGAGGGTTTGTGTTACCCACGGCTCCACTCCACTGTGGGGTCTGGATTTTGTGTGCTGGCTAATTTTAGTAACGCATTTTCAGTGACTTTGTGCTATAACAGAACATGGATGATATGCACATATCCACGTGTATTATGTATTATACGTGAACGCTTTTATACAGCTTCCTCTGTACTTTTTCTCTCTGGAAAATGCTACAGCCTGTTATTGGTGCATATTGCTATATTGATCATGTGCCTCTATGATCAGTTTTTTTTTAATATTTTATTTATTATTTTTAGAGAGTGGGGAAGGGAGAGAGGCAGAGAGAGACAGAGACAGAAATCAATGTATGGTTGCCTTTTTCACCTGCCTCCAGCTATGGTCCTGGCTGGAGACCTGGCTTGCAACCTCCTTATGTGCCCTGGCTGGGGAATCGAACCTGCAACTTTTGGGTTCGCAGGCCAGCACCTTATCCACTGAGCCACCATCCAGGGCCAGTTTTTAATTTTAGCCCCACACCTCCACTGCACACCCTGGCTTCCTCAGGGCCAGTTGCTGGCTCTCGGCCCCTGCAGGGACGGCGGTTCCACACTGTCTCACTTTTCCTTCCTGTTTCCCTGTCTCTTCCTGTGGTCCCATTAAACTTCCTTCTCATGCATGGTTTGTAGGGTCTCCTTTGCTTTTCGCAAAGCTAACGGGGGTGATTCTTTTCGAGACCTGAGGCCGGTGATGCCAGACGATTTGGCTGTGTGTGGGGGGGGGGGGGTCCCGCACTGTCTGCAATTCCTCCTCCCGCTCACCCCTCCCCACTGCGCCCCAGGGAGCCGGCTCAGGCCGGGAGGTGCTCTGTGGGACACTTTAGGGCTGCAGCCGAACGCTGAGGATGGAAGAGCTCGGGCCGCAGGGTGGCCGGGCCAGGCAGCAGGGGGTCCGGCCTCTCTGGGCCGCTGGGGGGTGAGCGGGTCCCATGAGCCAAGTGTTTGCCTGGGCGTCCGTGCTGAGCGGCCCGACGGTCAGAGGAGGGAAGGGAGACCTGGGTGCTGGCCCTTCAAGCGCGTGAGCAGCTCCGACGAGACCGAGCGCATGGCGGGGTCTGCGGGAGCGTGAGCGCGTGTGAGCGCGTGACTGGGATGCAGGAATGCCGTGCGTGATCCAGCGTGCACGTGTGAGCACCAGTGCGCGTGTGCACTTACGTGTGCGGCAGAGCGTGAGCTCGGGGCGGCCGTCCAGCGCTGGGCAGGGGGGGGATGCCCACGTCAGGTTTCTCGAACCTGCTGCCTGGCAGCCGAGTTTCAACGGCCGTGGGCGGCAGGGGCTTTGTCTCCGCGGCTGGAGGTTGGGGCTCCGTGAAGCTTCGGGGCTGACGGCTGGCGGGGGCGGAACCGCCAGCTCAGCACCGGGGCCTCGGGGTGGGGGAGGCAGACGCCCCGTGCGCTCCGTCGCCGCTGGGAGCAGCGTCTTGCAGAGGCTGCCCGTTGTCCGCCTGCCCGTCCACCTGTCCACCCCTCCCTCCGGGGTCTGCCACCGTCAGGTGCAGCGGGTTTGGGGTGGCATTGAAGGTGTCATCCCTCCCACCCTGGGCCTCAGCCACGGTGCTGAGCGCGGAGCCTGGACGCCATCAGGCGCAGGGAGAGCGGGTTTTGGACCCTCACAAACTCGGGGTCACCTTGTGAGCTGCTCAGGTGCCCTGGGCGGGGGGTCTGAGTGCTTCCCGTGCCTGGGCCCCCCAAAGCTCACTGCTCAGGTGCGTCTGCCAGTTTCCACGCGTGGAACCACCCGCGAAAAACGTGCCAGGATGGGGGCCGGGGGGCGAATTCTCCAACATCGAGAAGAGGATGGAAACTCACGAGGACACCGGGCCAACGGAACTGAAAAGCACTTAGATTGAAATATTTCCTTCCTCTTCGTTGACACTTCCTTACCTTACCACGATGTTTCACGGTTTTGGAACGATGAGTTTGGGGTGATACCTTTTTCTAAGAGGAGGAGACAGAATTCTTCCCCAGAATTTGCCTTCTTTCTGCATTTCCGTCACTGGTTGGGATATCGCCCCGCTGACAGAGCTGCCACCTGCCCGCCCTGGGTGCTTGGACCCACCGGCCCTCCGGCCTCTGGTGGGGCTGTCACGTGGCCCTGATGTGCCCCCCTCACCCCTCAGTGCGAAAGCCAGAAGCCCCGGGACAGGGTTGCCAAGCTCCCTTTACCTGAAGCCCCGGTCTGCGTCCTGCAGGAAGCCAGGGGGTCGCTCAGTTGTTTTTAAACCACTGACACTGGTCAGCCACGTTTTTCAGAAGCCAGAGTCACGCAGGGCACTGGTGGGGCTGCTTCCTCGTCTGGGGCCCTCGGGGCGCCCCGACTCGGCCGGCACCTGTGGACGTGTCTCTGGGCGCACTGCTCCTGCGACCCGTTGGTGGGAGGTTTGTTTGAAAGGCACACGTGGGGCGTGGGGGTGAGGACCAAGCTGCCCTGGAGCCCGGGATGCGTTCCTGAGCTCCTGGGGTGCGTGGAATCCGGCCGGCTCTTCTTTCCCTGGAGCCGCGGCTGACGGAGTAGGAACTGGGGCCTCCCATGGCCCGAGGTCCCTTGTGTCTGGCCTGGCTTGTGCTTCTGTTGGACACCAAGGGGTGGTGGAGGCAAAGTGCTCACCTGTCAGCAGGGACAGCTCACCGGGTGCCCGCGGGCCCGGATGGGGCCACTCAGTGTCATGGAGGCCCGTGTACACAGGTTCTCGGCACACGGAACACCTCCTCACCTGCTTCCACTTCTTCGCTTTCTTAAGCTTGTTTTTAGAATCATGCGTATGTCTTAGGATGTCGTCCTGAGCCGGGGTGGCCTCCTCTCCTGGCACATAGAACAGACTATTAGAAATCCATAGCGGTGGGAAGGACGCCCCTGCTGTCCCTTGATTTTAACTGCTGGTCTGAGGAAAACATGTCTCTTTTGATGAGGACAATTAGAACTTGGAAGCGTTTTCTTGGTCCTCGGAGTTTAACGGGAGACTGTTCTCAGGTCAGGGTTTAGACTTTAACTGAGGTTAATGGGTGACTTGCCTGTGGACCGGGCAGGTTTCAATACCCAGCGTGTGTGGGGTGGTGCCCACTGACCTTCATGCGTTTTACATGGAGACGATGCTGCTCTCAGCATGCCATGCGGTCTGGGTGTTGCGTGTTCTCAGTAATTCGGGCATGCAGAGGCGACGTGTGGTGGGGAAAGAGGTCCCCGTGGGTGGTACTCGTGTCCCTGTCCTGTTGTCACAGGGAGGGAGAGACCACCGTTTGCTCCATGAGAGGGTCCCGGCTCAGTGGGCTGGGATTTCACCACGAGCAGGTGGGGGTCTGCAGCTGTCCCCTCACCCGCCGTGAGGGTGTTGACGTAAACAATGATGGACAGAAAGTCAGGCCTTCACGTCCACCTCCCCCACTCACCGGGACAAGGGGACCAGCTGGCAAGGCCGGTGCCTGCCGCTGGCCCCTGATGGCCGGGCCAACGAGGGCTGGGTGTCTGGCGACCTTCCCCGGCACCCGCGAGGAGAGTGGAAAACGAGGGCCCAACCCAGGGCCGCCCGCTGGACTCGACTCTTCAGTCCCTGTTTGATGATGTTGGGTGTCTCCAGATTTTATAAAAGGGCCTAGAACGTTTGTAAAAGCCATAACCCTAAAAGCATGGGCTGTTCTGTGACTTCCCGGTGGGGCTGGGGTCACACCGGTTTACTTTGGCATTTTAGACTCGGCGTAAGGCCAGGTTCTGCCTGCCGGGTGGGAACAAAGCTCTTTTCTGACAGCACCCCGGCGGGCGCTGTGATGTCACAGCCGCAGCAGCGCGTCCGGAGGCCAAGCCAGGGTCTGAGCACAGGCCAGAGCGATGTCCGTGGCGCCCCGGTCCCGAGATTGCTGCCCCCCATCACGTCCTCCTTTGAAGCAGTGGCCTGTCCTTCCTGGGGTCACACGCCCCGCATTCTGGACGCTTCCTCAGCACCGACTGTGACTCTTGGGGAAACTCTCGGTCTTCTGCTGCGGGGGTGGGGAGCAACCCTTTCACTCGTCCCGTCAGTGTCAACACTGAGTGGCAGGTGTGGAGAGAGACTGAAAAGAGCCTCTTCCAGGTCTCTGCCCTCCTGACCCCTCTGTCCAGCAGGGGAGAGACGTACGGGAGCGCGACCCACACGCAAGACAGGGGCTCACGGAGCAGCAGGGTGCTTGGTCAGGGCGGGGGTGAGCAGGGGCTCCCTGGGGGTGCTGGGCAGCTCCCTGAGGCCTCGGGGTCCCGTGCCCGCTCCCGCAGCAGCTGGTCAGGCCCAGGTCAGAGGGCTCCGCCAGTCACTCACTCAACATGCACAGCGCCCGTGGGTGTGGGGCAGGTGCTACTACTTCTCCCGTTCTTAAGGGAGTGTGAGGTGCAGAGAGGCTCATCTGTGTCCTCAAGGTCAGAAAGGTGACCCTGTGAACCCACGTTTGGACCCTGGAGTCCCATGACCTGGTGCAGCGCCCACCCCACTGCGCATCTGTGGGAGGGCTATGTGGGTTCTGCTCAAAGTTCTGGTCTAAGCTGGGGTGGTGGGGAGTCTGCTAGGTCCTGAGAGAGGGCGGGATGGCTGGCGAAGGTGGCCAGCGTCACATGTGGGCCACTCCTGGGTCACCGCTCACCGCACCCCAGTGCCTCCGGTGGCAGGAGTCAGCGTCGCATACATGGCTGGAGCAGGGTGCAGGGGTCCAGGCCCGGGCCTGCCAGCACACCCTGCTCTGTCTCCCTCGCCAGGGGACACGCTCAGTGCCAAGTGTCAGGAGGCCCTGGCCAGGCAGGACAGCGCTCCATGTCCTGGTAGCCGGGAGTCTGACGCAGACATCGAAGGCAGGAATCAGCATTTATGGTAGTCAGGTAGGCAGGCGGAAGGCCGGTGGCCAGGCAGTGAGGCCTGAGAGGCGAAGCTGGTGTTTGCGGTGTCCCAGGGCCAGGGTGACTTGGGAGGTGGCCCCGGGACCCTCTGCCCTGGGCTAAGTGGAGAGCAGGCGTCCGATGTTTGGGTAGCAGCTTGATGTCCCGGGGACACTGCAGTGCCCACCACAGAAGTGGCCTGGTGCTCTGGCTGCAGACAGCCCTGGTCCAGTGGCCTTGTGGTGGGCGTGCCCGTGGGCTGAGAGCTCTCCACGCTTACATCATTCACACCCCTTGGTGCCTTGCTGCCACCGTCTGGGGGTGCAGATCTGAACCCCAGAGTGGTTAACCAACCTCACAGGGCCCCAGAGGCCACCCTGGCACCCGCTCAACTGAAGGAAGGTCCTGTCATTTTCTGAGCCGGACAGCCAGCCTCCTGCTGCCCTCACCCCAGTCACGGCGCTGTCAGTGGGGCTCAGTTCTCCGCCACGTGGCCCCCACTTCCAGCGTCTGCAAGTGGCGTCACCTTCTTGCAGATCCAGAGGGGGTGCACAGGCAGGGAAACGCCCCCAGCCCCCAGGCCCAGCCTGCGCTCAGGGCCGGAAGGATGCTCCCCTTCAAGGGGCCCGTGCAAAACACCCCGTGCCCATATTCCGAAATTACTTTGCCCACTGGGGGTGCATCGGTTCCATACAAACTTGGGACCGTGTCCTACCTGTGAAAAATGCGTCAGGATGTCGATGGGGACTTCGGGAACCTGCACGTGGCTTTGAGGAAGGGGGGAGGCAGCCAGGCCCCACGGGCATCAAGAGCCGCTCGGTCCCCGGCACCTGCCGTGAGGGGTCACACCGGAGCTGGTCCGACAGAAACAGCTGCTCTGCAAAATACCTGCGCAGCTGCTGGTCTGGAAAATCAATTGATCGAAAAAAGACATGAATTAGTCAACCTCTGTAAAAGCATCCTTTGTTAAAAAAAACAAAATCAAAGAAAAAGCAAAGCCAACCTTAATTCTTCGTTTGCCCTCATTTGATCGTGTTCTAACCTTTGAAGGCAAGCTCCGAATTGCCATCCACGTATGATTATTTCTAGCTTAATTTTTTATCCCATTTTCTCCCAGGATCTGGGTGCTTAAGAATAAAATGATCTATTTTTACTGGCACAGAACCCTTTTCGGCTGTATTCATTTCATTGGCTGTCGTTCTTTCTCTGAACCGTACAGGTTGGTTCAAACGTACCCCTTGGCGGGTGTCTTGGACGTGGGCACTTTGTCCCTGACCTAACAGAGTCCCAGGGGACAACCAGACAGGTGCCCAACGGGCCCGTGTCTGGGAGCCACACAGAGCACCTCAGGGTGCCCAGCAATGAGGTCCCGTGAGCCCTGCTTGCAGGGGGCAGGGCAGGGGGGTATTTTTATGAAAGGCCTTCTCGGGAGAAGGGTCTGCTGACAGTTCTTAAATATAGCGCCCATTCCAGACGCCGGGGCAGCCACGCGGAGGGTGGAAATAGTGCATCCAGATTAGCTCACGAAGCCAGCCATCTCCTGCATCTCAGCCTTGCATCCATCTGTCTGTCCAGCTGCCGTGGCGGGGTGTGTGCCGTGTACCCCTCTGTGCGGGTGTGCACTGGCCCCCCACCCCGAGGCCTGTGCCCCTCTGTTTCCTGGGAGGGACGCGGGGCAGGGCGTGACCCTGCAGTGCAGGGCGACCCTGTCAGGGCAGGGCCGGCCCAGAGCAGCAGCACCTGCTGCCGGGTCTTCTGCAGGGGGAGGGGGCCGGGGCGTCCGGGAAGCTCGGCCCTGCATCTCGGGGGAGTGTGATTTAGCATCTACTGCTATTTTCATCTTCTGAAGCTCAGGAAGCAGGGAGGAGGCCGCAGCTGTGAGTGGGGTGGGAGAGGCAGCAGGGCGCCCACAGCCGTGTGGTTCCCTCTGAGTTTTGGAAAAATGACTCAGTCCCTCTGCCCTGCCTGTCCTGCGTCTGTGTCTGTCTGGGGAAACCCAGGGTTCAGTTAAGACAAGATCCCAAGGAGGCCAAGGGTGGATGGGTCCACCGTGGAGGCTCCCTTGCCTCCGGCCGGGCAGCCACCGCTGGGCTGGGCCTGGCCGGCTGCCTCGGAGACCAGGCTCCCCACACGTTAGCCCTGGGGTTCGTCTGATCGCTGTGTTGGTGGCCCTCAGCGTCCTCAAGTTGCTGAGAGCACGTGAGACAGGCGTGGTGGCGGGTGCGTTTCTTGTGTCCCATGAAGGCTGCGGTGGTGCTGCCCCTGGCACGAATGCTGCCCCGTCCCGCGGCTCCTGTGGCCCCCACGTTTCCCACACGTCCGTCTGTTGTCCTGCGTGTTCTCTGTCCCACCCGTGTCCCGGGGAGCAGGGCCCTGTGCCCAGGGGGCTTCCTGGAAGGGGCAGCAGAGAACTGGGCCGGAAGGGCGAGCAGGCAGAGCTCCTGGCCAGGCGCGGCCCAGGGGCAGCCACACGCGTCGTCGGTCTTCCTGCTTCTGACCAGCCGGGCGCAGGGGGACCGATTTCCCGGGGGTGCTGGCTGCCCGGGCGCCACAGCGGCCTGGCTTCCTGGTCACTGAGAGGCAACGAAGGACTCGCTGGTCTGTCCCGGGCACTGCTGCCCACAGGCAGGCTGCAGCGGCTAGAAGCGTCCCCGGCTGTCCGCCCGCCCCCAGCAGGAAGACGGCCCGAGAAGGGGCGGCAGGGGGTGAACCCGGCTCTGGCTTCCAAGTGGCCCTGCAGGGGGCAGCCTGGCCAGCTGCCTGCCCGCAGGCTCTGCCGGTGAGCCGAGCCCTTAAAGGGGGGTCTGGTATCCTGCTCCACCCAATAGGACGGAGGCTTTCGTTCCCCATCCAACCACAGGGCTGCTACTCTCCTCATTAGCATCTTCACAGACCAATCAGAGTGGCCCCACGCCAACCAGTCAGGACAGTGCTTGTTGGGCCAATCCAACTGCGGGGATTTGGAGTCCTCATTTGCATGAGAGCTGGGCGTTCAAGACGGGCGGCCGACGGGGTCTCCGTGGCCTCCGTGGCCTCCGTGGCCTCCGTGGCCTCCCCGCTCGGGGCTGAGGGGCGCCTCTCCCTCCCACGGAAGACTGGAAACTGCCTTTCCCAGCCGGGGGACGTCTAGGCGGAGCAGAGCTGTCTCTCGGGCGGGGGCCGCCTGCCTGTGGGCCACCTTCCAGCTGTGCTGGTCCATGGTCACTCCTGAGCTGGTGGCACGGAATAAAGGTCCTTCTTCACCGCATCTCAAAGTAGAAACCCCGGTTGGTGTTGACCTGGGGCCACCGACTCCCGGTTGACAGTTCTCGTTGACAGACGTTAGCAGACCTACTACGTGTGGGGTACGGTGTTAGTGGGGGGAAGAGTAGAAGGAGCTGGGTTACTGTGGACCCCAGCTTCCAGGTAGCGCCAGAGAGCTGGGAGCCTGGGTCTGTGCTCCTGGAGGTCCCCAGGTTCTTCAGGGGGAGCACACGGCCAGCCCCCCTGCTTCTGAGGAGGGCACCGAGGGGCACACGGCACAGCCTGTTTCTTAGGCTGGGTTTTTCAGGTTCTTTATATAATGTCGATACAACTCTTAGGTTATACGTGATTTCCAAAAATGTTTCTCCCAGTCTCTAGTTCGTCTCTTTGCTCTTTTAACTGTTTCAGAAAAATAGGAGTTTTTAATTGTGAGGAAGCCCCATATTTTTTGCACTTTATGCTGTAGGCATGCTTTGGGTGCCGTGTCTAAGAACTCTTGCCTAATCCCGGGCTACGAAGACCTTCTCCGGTTCTTACTTTTCCATTTACCTCTCCAGGTAACTTTAAATGACCTTTTATACAAGGTAGGAGAGGGAGGTCAAAGTGCACCATCTGCCCCTGTTCCTCTGCGTCGTTACCACCTTCGTTGTCTTTGGTTGGATGAGCTGCTTCCACTCGTTTCTTGGGCTGTATTTCTTATTAGGAAACTCTGGCTCTTAGTAGATCATTTTAAAGACATGAGAACGTCACCGTTGACTTTAACATCTACTATGCGTACGATGCCTTTCATGGGACTTAGTTGTGGGGCCTCTCAGTAAGTCACCGGGTTTTTAACACGCTAAGCCCGGCAATTATTAGCGTCTCGGTGCTGGTGCGCGGGGTGAGGCCTGCCGGTAACCCGAGAGTGACAACAGCTGTGCCAGTCCCCACAGGGCCGCAAGTGTCCTGGAGGCAAGCCATCCCTCGGGGCGGGGGCGTGGGCGTAGGGGTGGGTCAGGGGAGGCCTGGAGGCCGGCAGCTCAGCCTGTTTCTCTAAGGGCCACTTCTCTCCTAATTGAAATCACCCCGAAAACAGGCCTCGGCCGGCGGGGCCCGTGAAGGGCGTCCCTCTCTTGTCTGGATCCGAGCAGCGTGTTCTATGGCGTGACGCCGTTGCCCCTGGACGCATTGCGCCGGCAAGGGGCCGGTCTGCCGCTCGCTGGCTTTGGTGCCTGTGGTCACGGCCCTGTTCTAAATATAGCAGCCTTGTCTCCGGTGTGGCTGGAGGGAGGGGACGCGAGGGGCCGTGCCTGGGAGTGGCGCTGCCTCCCTGGGGCCTGGTTCTCATTCACTTAATCTCCGGATCAGGTTCCCCCTGTTTGGGGAGTAAGCGTGTGGGAGTTTCTGTGAATGTGGGGCTTCTAAATTTATATGTCACTCGATCTGGGTATTTACGTGCTGGTGTCTGTGGTGCTGGTACTCACGGTCCGCCACTGTGTCTGAGCACAGAGGTAAGTGAGTCCTTCGGGCCGCACCCCCGATGCCCCTCCTGTTGGCACAGGGCAGAAATCAGCCAATAAGGGGGACTGCTCTGCACCAATGACACGTGCGTCCTCTCACACGTGAACTAGGAAGATACGGGAAGTCCCTGAGCAATTTCAGGCCACGCGTGGGTGGGGACAACCCCAGCTGTGTCGCTGTCCTCGTCCTTGTGTTGAGGGGGTGAAGGTAAAATCACCGCCCCTGTGCGGTTGAGTGTGACACCCTCCTGGACACTGAGGACGGGGGAGGGACTCACAGGGAAGGGTGCGTGGAGCTGCTGGCCGAGCAAGGACCGCCTGGGCCCGAATGCCACCCGTCCGCGGACCGTGAACGAGGCTGGCTGGAGCGGAGGCCGGTGGCTGCTGACTTCAGGTGGAGCCCTGGGTGCTGGGGCTGCAGCCAGGACGGAGGCCTCCCAGCTCGGGTGGTCAGCGCTGGCCAGGCATCCGCACCTTCGTGCTGCCCCAGCCACGCCCTCCAGGGGCCGCTCCCTGCTGCTCACCTTACACCCCGGACACGCCCTGTCTTCTTCTTCTTCATTGCCTGTGAACCCCCCACGGCCCCGCTCCCCTGTCCACGGAAGGACAGACTTGTCCCAGGCACCTCAGGGGCCGGGCCATGCCCGAGTCCCCCTTGCAGAAGGCACTGGGGCAAGTGGGCCTGAGGGACACAGGCCGGTCCCCACCCTGGCCCCGGCCTGAGCCACCGCACGGGGCACCTCCCACTGGGGCCCCCCTTTCCCGGAAGGAGCACAGCGGGGCAAGGGGGCACTGCTGCCTTTCAGCGCCCAGACGCCGGTCTCTGCACGGCACTGACTTTGAACGAAGGGAGAGCATCTTATGGCAAGTTCAGATCGTACCCACCTGTGTGGGGCCCCGCCGGGACTGGGGGGCACTGATCAGAAGATTCCCAGCCTCCCCGCTTCGCTGGCACGGGAAGGAGGTGCCTGTCTTCGGAGCCAGGTGCCTGTCTTGCCTAGCGAGCATCCTGAGCTGGGGTTTCTTCCCATGTTTATGGCGGTCACCTCGCTTTTGTTCAAGGGAACCAAAGCGTGTCTCCTGGGAGGACAGATGGGCTCCCCACCCTGGAAGAGGCAATAGGAGGCCAAGTGCACGTCTCCATGGAAACAGGGACCCGGGCAGAGCCCCCAGAGGCAGAGCAAAGGAGAAAGGAGACAGAATTGGGGATGATTCGAGGACACCATGAGGTCACAAAATGAATCAGCGTCACCACCGCTGTCCTCGGAAAACATTTCTTTCCCCCGGCAAGGGGACAGCTGTGCTGTCCAGGCTTCGGGGACTGTTGGTCACTTCGGCCCAGCCAGCTGGTGAGGCCCCAGGAGTCCGGAGGCCCCCGGGTGAAGACAGAGGCCAGGTGGGGACCAACCCTCCCTGCCCTGGATGGTGACAGCTGCCTTAGTTGGTCACCAACAGTATGGCCGGGTTCCAACAAAGCTTCCCAAATGGACCCTGACTCTGGAATTTTACATGAAATCCTCGCCTTTGGCTTTTTTCTCCCAGCCACTTTCACCTTTTGCAGACACCATGCTCCCAGCCCTGGAAAACACAGCAGGGAGGGGGCGGTCTGCCTGCGCCCGGGCTGGACCCTCGCCTGCTGTGGCCACTCGTAACAGAGGAAGCAAGTCCCGCCCGCTGTGTCCCGTCACTCCTGGCTGTCTTACCTCTTGGACTAAACGTCAGGCGCGTGAGTAGGATGGGGAGTGGGCTGAGGGTCCTCTACAGACAGGACCTGTCATCCAGCCCCCCGCCTCCCACCGAGGGCTCAGGCCACGGCTCCCCGAAGTCTGCTCCACGTGTGTTTCGATGTCCAGAAACCGGAACTGCTATGGGGGCAGCATTTCCCAGCTCTCCCCGTGTCTCCTACACAGCGAGGTGTGTGGGCCGAGACAGCGTGTCCGGGGTCAGGGACAAGCGGCATTAAGGGGACGCCGGGAGAGGGGTCGCACCCACATTCCCGGGCTGATGGGCGGCCACACGCCTCTCTAAAAACAATTAAATTTCACGGAACAGTGAGTGAGATGCCGGCACCCCACACGCTGGCAGAACGTTCCTCTGGGGCATGGGCAGGGGTCTTTCCCTGCTGCAGGTTGAGCCGTAGCACGCGTGTGGGGCGCCTTGGTTGTCCCTAGGAATCCGTCTGGGGGAGGAAGTCCTGGGCTCCCTCCGATCTCAGCCTGGTGGCTCTCGCCTCTGCGTTTGCTCTCTCCCGTCGGTGCCCTGGTTTCTCTAGAAATAATTCCCTCCCAAACTCTGGCTCACGGCAGGATCGGACCGTGGTTTCCACACGGACGTCAGCACGTCCATCTCCGGCAAGATGTACGTGCGTGCCTGGCTTTGCTCTACCTACCCGACACAGAGCATCTTCTCTTCAAAGCCGGCCCTGCCCCGCGAGGCCCGGGGAGCCGCGCCGGGCGCACAGTAGGCGCCTCGCGCATGGGAGCGTGAATGAGCGCATTGAGGGACTTCGGGCCTCCGGCCAAGAATGTGCGTCTTTGGAGAAGCCTCGTTTGGAAGTCGGTCTTGGACGGCGCGGCTGGCTCCCGGGGCCGCGGACTCCGGTCGCATAAAGAAGCCTTTCTCGGGCGAATGTTTTCTCTTCCCCCCGCTGCTGAAAGGGGGGCGTTTTATCTGGCTCCCCGGGAGCCGCGTGGCTCCGACGGGCGCCCGGGGCCTGTGGCCGCCGCAGTTGTGTTTGGCAGACGTGCGTCTGAGACAACACAGGTGCTGGCCGGCGGGCGGCTTCGGAGGGAAACGCGCACCCGGGGGCTCCGGGGTTTCTCCCTGTGCTCCTCCTTGGCTGCCTTGATTGAGTCCAGACGGAGAGGGGAGGCCACACAACGGGACTTCTGCCCGGGCCCCGCGTCCTGGTGGGACAGCTGTCCCCTCGCTGAGGGCCCCGGCCGCAGCCGCGCGGCGGCAACAGAGCGGACCTTGTTCCTCCACCAAAGATTCTTTGATGGGAGAACTGGCCCCACTGTGAGCGTCCGTTTTCTCAGTGAAACTCCGAACAGACGAATGGGCAGGGCTCGCAGGGAAGCAGTGAAACCTCCTTCCCTTTCCTGACGCTGGCTTGGCCGGTGATCATCGGGGTGAGTGAGCCCGTGTCACGACTGTCCCTGCTCTGGCTGCAGTGTCATCTCACCTGAGGCCCTAGCGGAGACCAGAGCACCCTGGGGTGGGGCCAGCCCGGAGCCAGTGCTCTGGACCAGGCCCTGTGCCGCCCCCACCGCTGTCCAGCCTCCGTCCATCTGCCACTTGCTTCACTTTCGGGTCCGAATGGCCAGATATGGGGCCCTGGGTGCTGGGGTGGGTGCTGCGTCCTGTCCCTCTGCCCACAGAGCAGAAGGTGACAGCCTGGCTTCTCTGCAGGGAGACCCCTCCGTCCCCCTTCCTGAGGCCCCTGACGCCAGACACGGTGTGGGACCCAGTTGCGGGGATGGAGCCTCCTTCCTTCCTCCGACGGGCTCCCTGGAGACACAGCTCTCTAGGGCCTGAGGTGGCGCCAGCACTTGGCCGGTCACGAAGCGGCAGGCCGGGGGCCTCTGTCTCCCACGGCCGCCTCCCCCCACCGGCCCAGTTGCCCGACCTGCTGAAGGGCTGGCACGGAAGCTCAGGCTGCATCTCCCGGGGAACCTGGATAGGCAGCTCGAGTTCCTGACCCCTCACCTGTCAAGGGGGCTCCACCTCCACCCGCTTTGTGCAGCTATGAAGGTCCCACCCTCCCCAGGCAGGTCCCTCCTCACACAGGGTGGACGCTCAACCATTTCCGATCATTGTGTGGAAAGCGGGGAGGAAAGACCGTCTGGGGTTGCCGTTCTGCACGCACACAGTTCGTCGTGGCCCCGTTGGGGAAGGGTGTGTGGTCCTGCAGAGGGGCTGCCCCCCAACCAGGGTGGAGGGGTGGCCACGTGGCTGCCCCTCCGCTGCCTTGTCCTGATGGACAGACACCAGCCGCGGCCGCTGCCTCCTCCCACCCAGCTCTGTGACGCCTGTCCGGAGAACAGACCCAGCTACAGGTCACCTGCCCCCCTGGGGGGATGGGACAGGTCTCCTGGTTGAGGAAGAGAAGGTGGGAGTGATTTGTGAGGGTGGCCAGGGCACCCAGGGCATCAGCCCCGGACGGACACCCTGCCTGCGGTTGGGAGGATGCAGGTCACAGGCTGCCGCCACCAGGGTTATGGCAGGAAGTGGCCCCAGATTGGGGGTGGGGGGTGTCCCCCTGTACCTGCCTCACTCTCCTCCGGGTTTGGGGAAGGAATATTTGTATTTATGATGTTCCTTCCAACCTTCCATCCGTGTGTCATTCCCGTAGTGTTGCCCACCAATGGTGTGATGGGGTCACATATAAGAAATACGCAGTTGCTCCCTCAGGGGACCAAAGTGTATGTCGGGGGGCTCAGACCGAGCTGCGGGCTGGATCCTTCCCTCCCTCCTTCAATGCCACCCCGCATCTCCGGCTCCATCCCCCCTTTTATATAAATGGGATGAGGGCACCTCCCTTGCGGGCCTTCACGGGCACGGAAGGGGACGCGGGTCCCTGCGCATTCCTGGTCAGCATTCTAGGAACACTGCTGTCTCCCTGCCTGTTGGGCTGGGAATAGCATTCCTGCTGTCTACCCGGGAGTCCTTATGAAATGTCCCCTGCTTGCCAAGAAGGTGTTCAGTGTGTGGGGAGGGTGTCGCCGTCCCCAGCCAACCCAGTCCAACCGGTCCGGCAGGTTCTGTGCCGGCGTTTCCAGTCACTGCTGCAGGGAAAGGCCCGACCTGCCCCACCACACCCGGGACCCCTGTCCACGGGGGGTCTGGGGGACCACGGTGGTCATCTCTGCCTGCCCCTCACAGCAAGCAGGACAGAGGACCGCAGCCAGGGCCTGGGCGCAGGGTGGGACAGCATGGCCAGGGGTCCCAAAATCCATGCAGCTGCATGTGTCAGAGCGAGGAGTTAAAGGAACTACCATGCGGCTGTGCAGACATGGCCGCAGGCTGACCCTGGGGCCACGGGGTCGCCTCCCTTCCGCTGCATCCCACAGGGTGGGCTGTCGCATCCGCAGAGACATAGCGGGGGCTGGGCTGGAACCCAGGGGCCTTGGGGCTGACCCTGCCCGCCTCCCAGGGTGCCTGGGGCCCAGCTGGGCAGATTCACAGGGAGAACTCTGGTCCCCACCCTGCGGCCTGCGGGTGCTGGTCTGCGGGCAGGCAGGGGGCCATGGCGGGAGGGGCTCCCAGGATCAAGGCCCCCAGTCCTCTCCGACCTGTTTCTCCTGATCCGTCCTCCAGGCGCCAGCCTGTGTCCGGCCGCACTTCCCAGCACGGACCCCCTGCTCTCAGGAGCGGAGAGCTTCCCCAACACGGATCAACACGGCCGCCCCCCATTCTCCCCGCAGTTTGGTGCTGACAGCGAGCCGAAGGGGCGACCGGAAAGGCCACTGCGGCGCTGGGAGCGTGTTCCCCAGAGGAGGGCAGGTGCAGGGGTGCCTGCTGGGTGCTGCCCGCCCCCTTGGCAGCCGCAGGAGGGGGCCGGGGTCAGTCCTCTTTCAATTGCCCTGTGCACGTTCAACTTTTATTTTAAGGCGGAGGAAGCCGCGTTTGGCTCCCCGCGCCCAGCCCACCGAGTACCTTGGAATTAGGCGGAGGGAGGGCTACCGAGAGACCCCTGACAGGAAAAGCCGTTTCAACCCTGGCCAGCTCCTTAGATACTATCGAAGGACAGAGGCCGGGACCCCGGCCAGTCACGGAGCCTGAGGCAGGTCAGAGGGGTGTGACCCATGACTTCCGCCCACCAGCGGTTGCTGGTTTTCCCTGGGGGACCCCCTCACCGCCTTCGGAGGCGGCCATGGCTTTTCCAAAAGGTGCAAGGGTCTCGGAGATCTGGCCGTGGAGGCTGACGGCCCCGTGTGAACACCACGGGCCACCTTCCAGAAAGTTCTAGGCAGTTGCAGTTCTACAATCTGACGTAGGAGAGGCGTGGGGAGCAGGGGTGCTGCTTTCATGGGATGGTGTCAGAGAAGACGGGCCGGGCGGGGGCGGGCAGGGAAAGGTCAGCGTGGGGGACCCAGGGGTCCCGTGCATGTAGTCAGGATTTTATCAGGAGCTTTGGCTACATTCCAGTTCCAGGTTAGAGGTTGAAGGTATTTTTTTGTTTGTCGCGACTTTCTTTGTACTGAGCAGCATATTCTCCCTTATGTACATAAAGTTGGCATTTCGTTCCTAACGTAACAGCAATTGCAGTCATTCTGCCCATGAGGGGCTACACTGTAATTATTGGAAGTCCGGCCCTGTCCTTTGGTTGAAGGGAGGTTGCAATCTTACATCATCTACTGAAATAACTTTGTATCGTTGTAAGAAAGAGGGAAACTACCGTGACCCGACCCGGGCAGATTTCTCACCATTGTCCTCAGACACCAAGGGTGCATGGGAACCATCCATGGTGTGCGGCTTGCTGCCTTTGGGGCAAGAAACAAGGGAAATGGGTGCACATACAGTTGCTTTCTTTTACAAATGAATACGTGCAGGGAGGGTGGCCGTGTGGAAATGAGGTTGGTAACCCCGAAACAGGGGTGAGACTTTCTGAACCTGCCTCTATTTGTGGTGTTGATTTTGAAGCACAGAACGCGTCCGCTATTCCCCAGCAACCTCGTGTCAAAAATGGGGAACAGGAAATGACACCAAGTTGAAAGCAAATATGAACACAAGCCAAGGAAAAGAGAGGTGCCGCTCCAGCCTTCTTGTCCCCAGAACAGGTGCTGAATACGAGTCCAGCGAGAAAGAAATAACGGGACAGAGGATTCCTCCAACCACCGCCGAGAGGGGCTTCCTGGGTAACACCAGCCTCGCACTCGGCTCCTCACCCCGTGGGGGCCGTGGTGACAGCAGCATTGGGGGGGTGTCCCCTGCTTAGGGCTCGACCACAGAATCATGTTCCTTTTCATGTCGCCCTCTTCCTGGACAGACTTTCCGTTTTCTGAAACAGCATTAAACTCTGCTCTGATCACACGCCCCAGGCGGGGCCCTGAGTCTGTGGCAGGAGCCCCCCGGGCCGTTTCTGCCCCCACCCCGCCAGCAAGGGCAGCAGCCAGTGCAGGCAGTGCCTGCGTTAGCGTGTACCGTGTAGGCATGACAGCTCTCAGGTGCAGAGTCTCCGCTCTGGGAGAGAATGTGGTCAACGACCTCCGTCCACCCCGGGTCTCACGTATGGAAAAATCGGAGGTCGTATGGCCGCCAACTTGGAGAAGTTACTTGTGTTCCGAGGAGCGGAAGGTCGGCACGCTGCTGTTACGCACCTGCCACACATACTTCCGTTGCTTGGGGGGTGAACAGCCTCAGTTTCCCCTGGCAACCCAGCCTGGGCCGCCGGCTGCCTGTTTTCATCTCCAACCATTCGTGTCTCCTTTTTATTTTAAAAATTGCGATTAAAAATAGTTGTCTCATCCTTTTCCATGTAAGTTCATGGGTAGGTATTCGCAGAGGCGGGCTGAACCCGAGGGGCGTTAAGACAGACAAACGCTGCAGTGATGACACCTGCAGCAGCTTTGGGAAGTAACGTGTGAAGAAACAGGGGTGTCCCGCTTGCCGCATGGAGAACAACGGGTCACGTGTGCTCGCGTGCCTTCAAAACACGGATCTCAGCGGGGCCGACCAGCCGGTGCCCTCGGGAGGGGTCGAGGAACTCGGGGAGGGGCCTGCAGTGGCTTCGGCACCCGGGTGGGTGGGGGCCTGAGTCACAGCCCCGCCCCGCCCTCCTCCGCGGTCACGCGCAGCACAGCCTGTGACCTTCGGTTCCAGCTGCGCGGTGTGAAAACTCCCCGGCGCCCCCCTCCGCCCACCTGCTGGACCGTGGGGACGTCCGAAACGTTCCTGGACCGGTTCGCCTGGGCGGTCGCCTGTGGCTCACGGAACTGGGAAGCGGTACCCGAACACGGAACTGAGTCTTGTGGGTGAACAAGCACATTGGCTCTGGCCGGCGCCCAAAGCCGGGGACCCAGCGGCCCCCAAGTCGGGACGCGGCGCCTCCCCCTGCGTCAACACCGTGAGCTTCGCCCGTCAGCATTTAATGCCTTTATGAGGGTGACCCTGGAGTTCCAGGACCAGGGCCGAACGCCACACCTGAGCCGGGTTACGCAAGCCGGTTGCTCCCTCCCGCAGGGGCTGCGTGTCAGGGCCGAGGGTCATGGCTGCAGTTTGAGGGAGGGGCAGGTAGTCACCCGCAAGGAGGAGTGAGTGCCCAGGACACCCTGGGGTTGGGCAGGGCTCCGGGGACACAGAGCGGGTGCCCTGCAGAGGCGGCTGCTCCGCCGGCGACCAGCTGCGGCCTTGGTCTCTCCCGGCCACCAAGGGGGCAGTGAAAGGCCATCCGGTTCCTGCGTTCTCTTTGGTCCAAGTAGGTGCTTAACTTGCTTTATCTGCATGAAGACCAGGGTGTTTCTTTTAGGGTTAAATTCACCGAACCAACGGAAGTGAGGTATTTTCTGAAGGCTACGAGGTTGGTTTCATCCTTCCCGTTCATAGATGGCTTTCTTACTTTGCGTTCGCAGAGGTTTGTGTCACCGTGAAAGCTAACCCTTGGGTACTGTGCTGCTTATCTGACGTGACTTTCTCTGCTGGCAGGTGTTTGTCTCTTATCTACCTTTATTTTTCCTAGTTTAATCTTGGCGATAACGGTAGTTTTAAAATACTGACGTCTGAGTAGCGCGTTACAGTTTACAAGGTGCTTTTCACGCCTTTCCTGCTGCCTGAGCCCGTTTTGTTCTGCTGTATGTTAGTTATGTGTCGCTGTTGTCACCTGTCCCAGATGTGCGCTTCCTGAGACCTGGGGCCCTCAGTTACAGGACGATGTCTGTCCCAGACTCCATGGCGAATAGTGGGTGCGCCCCCCCTTCCTGGTTACAGGGTGTCTGAGTCCGTATTTAGAGCGTATGTTCATTGTGGAAGCGGGGTGTCCCCTGGGTGGCGCTCTATGGGGTTGACGGTCTCCGCAGGGAGCCCCGGGGGTGACAGGTTAGGAGGAGAACAAGCTTCCTTTCGGGGGAGGGGTGGCAGGTGGCTCAAGCCACCATGGGCTGTGGCAGGTGTGGAGCACCCAGATCAGGACTCTGGATGAGCGGCTGCAGGAATGAGGTGTGCTAGGCAGGGGTGCAGGTGGGGTGAGGGAAACTCAGGCCTTTCAGGAAGAGCTAAGGTTTCCTTCGGCAGTTGTGGGCAGAGGGACCCCATCAACAGGAGCCCGGGATGGGGGGCTGCGATGGAGGGAGGAAGGGGCGCCCGGGAGGGGTGGGCGCTGCGGGGGGTGGAAGCAGGGTTGACGGCCAGGCCAGCGTCCAGTGCCCTTGTAGGAAGCAGCCCCTCGGAATGGAGGAGCAGTGTGGAGGGAGGAGGTCCCCCCAGGAGACCTGGGCAGGGTGGGGCTGAGGAGGGGAGACCCGGAGCACCCTTCCAGGGGGGCCCACTTGTCCCTCCGGGCTTCCTGGGGACGCTGTGGAGAGGACACATGAAATGAGACCCCTCGGCGTGACACAGGCGCCCCTGACTCACAGGAGCCTGTCTGGGAGGTGGCATTGCTGGGGAGCTGCTGTGGCCCAGGGACCCGGAGGCCCTGGGTCCGGCTGGGGGAGGGGCGGCACCACTGCCTGGCCCAGCTCCCCGTGGTGGCCCCTCCTCAGGGCTGCTGGTCCAGGGAGCAGGAGGAAGCGGCCGGTGGCCCCAGGGCAGTGCCGGTGGGTGAGGAGTGGGGGGCACCTGCATGGCTGCACCAGTGACTCCCAGAGAGACACGTCCCTGCCGGGGGATGAGGGACACCAGCCGCAGGCGCCTGGCCCTGGGCTCCAGCCCCAAAGCCACCAAATCGCAGTGGCACCCGCAGGCGCCCTGACGTCAGGGCTTCTCTCAGGACAGACTGGGGCTGGGGGCCTGGCCTCTGCTTCCTCCCGGCCCACGGCGGCTGGGTCCCCGCAGCCCATGGGGGCAACCTCAGCCGTGCTGGTGTGAACTCGCACGCACACTTAGGCACATATACACTCGTGTGTGCGTGCCGCATGTGCACGTGTGTGCCAGATACAGATATGTGCGCGCACACACGTACCCGAGTGAAGACACACAATCCGAGGAAACGGCTGGGCCGGATCGGAAGGCAGGGTTGGGGGCAGCAAGAGTGGGATTTATTGTTATTGTTTTTCCGTGTCCGCTTCTGCCGTGTTTAAATTTGGACGATGAACATGTTTAAATTTGGACGATGAACATGTAATTGTACGTTTCCCGTGGGTCCTATCAGCTGACATTAACAGGGGGCTTTGGCCGTCCCGGATGCCACCCCCCTGGGGATGCCAGATGCAGTGACCCCCACAGGCCCCTGAGCCGTCAGCCCCCAGAGCCCCCGCGGCCCCTGCCGCCCCTCGAGGCCGGCGCAGCAAAGGGACAGAGCTGATCCGACCTCACGGAACAGCTTCCTGCCCCCCTGCTCTTCTCTCTGCTTTTACATCAGTTCTGTGTGCCCACCTGCCCGTGGTGGGAACGGCCCACTCAGGCAGTGCCCGTCCCCAGCGGGACTGTGGCAGTCGCCTGGCTGCCCTTCCTGCCCGGTGCCTGGCGACCTCGGTGCCCTGGGCGCTCGGCCTGGTGTCTGGCCTGGGCTTCTCTCCCTGGCGGTCAGCAGGGCCGCCTCGCTGCTGCTCCGCAGAGGTGCTCAGGTTGGCTTCAGAGAAACGGGGTGCCCCTGAGGGCCCTCCTGGAGGAGGTGCAGGGTTGGGATGCTGGTTTGGGTGCGGGGCCCCCCCAGATCATGCCAGGGGGTCCCCCGTCTCAGAGCCAGCTGCAGGGGTGTCAACTCTGCGCACACGTGGCATGAAATCCAGTCTCCCGCATTTACAAAACCCAGTCTTAGGTCCCGGGGGGGGTCTTTGGTGGGGTTCCGGGGGGGCGGTCTGTGTTCAGGTCCCAAGTCAGCATCTGTGTGTGTTTGTGGCTTTTTGGAGCCTTAAGATCATAAAATTAAATAACAGCAGGTCTTTGCGTGGCCAGGCAACTGGGGTGTGAGGGTCAGGTGGTGCGGCAGGGCTTCTGCAGAGAGAGTGGGAACCGCCCACCTTGTCCGGGCCGGTGTCCTCGCGTTTGCTGAGGGGAGACGAGGCTCGGGAAGGGCCTGAGGGGAAGGGGCTGGGGTGCTCCAGCCGTCCGTCCCCCCTCCCCAGGGGCACCCCCACCCCCTCACCTGCCCGCTAGGAAAGCTAGTCACCGGACTTCTAGGCTCCACGGTACGGCAAGGGGCGGTGAGCAGGCCCACCGGAGCGAGGCCAGAGCACGCGGGGGCCTCCTGGTGACCGGCGCACGGCTGCGTGCACACGGCTGCCCTCTGGGGAGGCCGAGGCCCGGGAAAGAGCCAGGGGTCCGCCCTGCGCTGTCGGCTGCAGGCCCCCGGGGAGATCCAGTCGGGTGGAACCATGGTCTCCTCCGTGTCCCCTGTGGGGGCTGCGGGCACCTAGCCCGGCAGGCCCCCGAGGCCCACGAAGCTGTGTCTCCTGTCCCCAGCCCACCCGCCAAGGCTCCGCACGGAAGATGAATCTGGAAGCGGCAGGGGCGCGGCCGGGGTCCAAAGCGCCACGGAGCGACCGCTCAGCCTCCCTGCCTGCGTCTCCGATGCTGGTCACGTTCCGGATGATGTGCTGTAACCCTACTCAGTTGTGACACATCCTCTGTTGTCGTGACCAACACGTCGGTGTTTCCTAAACAGACGGGGCGTTGGAAACACTCCCCTTGAAGTGGTCAAGGGCGCGTGCTGCCCCGGGAGAAAGACGGGCGTCATCCTGGGAGGGCCAGTGACGCCACGTCACCGTCTCTGCGGCGGGTGACAGCTGCCGCCGTGCGCTGTGTGGCTGCGGACGTTTCCGCTGGAGGAAGGGTCTCCGAGGGGCACCGGGAAAAGCAGGGCGGACAGATCTGTAGGAGGGTGAGACAGGTTTATGGCTTTGTTTGTTTTAAAGCTTTGCGTGCTGTCCGCAGGTGTTTCGTTGATCTGAATGAAGCTGGGACACGTTACCTTTTAACGTTTGAGTCATCAGAGTCCCAGTCCCTTTGTGGGGTGACAAGTAAAGCGGATTGGACTCCAGGGACTGAGGGTGTGGGGCAGGTTCTGGGGTCCCTCGGGTCCAAGGACGTCCAGTAGCCTGGCCTGGAGATTTACCACTTCGGTTCTGATTGGCAAGAAGCCACCAGCCAGGAGCTGGGGTGTCCGGGAGAAATCTTGGGGTGTGGCTTCCTGGGCGCTGCTGGACGCCAGCACCCCCAGGCCAGGTGAGGTGTTAGGCAGACTGGAACCTGCCCAGGACAAAAAGAGGTGGTCCCAGCACAGCAGGGGCCGGGTGGACACAGACCGTCACGGGGAGACAGGCCACCCTGTGTCAGGAAGCGGTGTGGCTGCCCAGGTGCCGCGCAGCCGGACTCGGCTGTCCCCAGAGCTGGGGGACAGACAGGCAGACAGGTGGGTGAATGGGCAGACAGTGAGCAGCTCCTGCTCCTCCACAGACACGTCTCGTGTCCTGAGGGGTCCGCGTGCCACTCACTGGGTGTAGAGGTCCCTGTCCCAAGTCACAGGGTGGGGGGAACCTGAGCTGCAGAGGGACAGCTGGGAAGGGGCCCACCCTGGCCCACGAGGCTCCCACGTCAGTACCTGCCCCCCACTTTTTGACAGCCCTTCCTAGAATTCAGCCTGAACTGTGGGCTCACAGCTGGAACCTGGCTCTGGGCCCAAGGGTGCCGGCAGCAGGTCTGCAGGGCCCTGCCGAGGCTGAGGGTCCCTCCGGCAGAGCCCCGGGGTCACCAGCTCAGGTTTCTGGGGCCGGGGATCAGCTGTGAAGCACGGGCCCTATTTTGAGCAGCAGTTCCTGGGAGAGGTTATCAAGTGTCATATCCTCAGGGGAGCATGGAAGGCTCTCAGCCCAGAATCCATCTGTGTCAGAGCCCCCAGGGGCCGGGCCTCTAGGCCCCCCCCCCCGCGCTTTTTCCTGAAGCAGCCTTTCGTGCAGAATAAATAAATAAGTGCCTTTCCATGTATTTTAGGGGGTGACCGTTAAGATTATTAACAGAGGCAGTAAATACAAGATCTGTCGCAAAAGTACTGGCCACACGGAGAGTTTTCATTCGATCGTCCCTGGCTCCGTGCTTTGGGACAGACCTCGTCCGTGCTGTAGCTGGGTTTATGGCAAATGTGCATGACCCGATTGCAGGGAGGCAATGAGAACCCAAACTCAGAAACCTGACGTCCGCCAGGGACCCGGGGTGACGGAGCCCAGGGGCGACGGGGCCCTGGGGCGGCCGGGGCCCTGACCGGTGGTCCGGTGGTGTGGGGCCTGCAGGGCAAGGAGCTGCTGCCTTTTCCTGGGAAACTCTCAGGGCTCTGTTCCGATCCTGTTACCGGCTGCGCTGGGAGCTGCCTCGTCAGATTTCCCCGCTTTTCGGTCCTGCACAAAAGGGATGGAACCAGACCGGCTTATCAGCCGCCCGCGGGGTGCATTTCAGAGCCGGTGGTATTTTATCTCCGTTCGCGCCGGGCCGGTGTTAGCCTAGGATTCCCCGCTCGGTTTTGTTCCTCTTTTTCACACTTTGCGGGGAGGAACTCAATCCAGCCCTCTCCGTTTTCCCGGCGAACGAGAAAACCGCCAGCGTGGGGCTGGGCGAAAGCCAATCGCCGCCCCGGGGTGGGGCGCCCCGTCTGCCCGCGGAGGGGGGCCTGCTGGTATTTCTTGCTCCTGGCCCTTCGAGCAGCAAGGCCCCTGGGACCTGGGAAATAAAATCAGCGCCAATGAGCCCGCGAGTCCCTTGGAGGCGACAGTGAAACCCAGAGGTTTTCTGTCGGTGCCGATAACCCGGGATCTGTTATTCCCCCCGAAGGGCGATTAAACCAGCAAGGACTTTGTTTTCCTTCACGTTTGTGAACTTTCGGTCTGGACTGTTCTAGAGCAAACGGGCACCGGCATTTAGTTTCCCTCGCGCTTCCCGGGACAGAGGGCGATCGGCCGTCCCCATGGTGACGGGTGGCGAGTTGGACTCCCGCGCGCGTTTCTGGAACTATGGATTGATTACCTCACGCCCCAGGCGGGGGACGCCCCTGGCAGTTTGATGGGATGTGGCTGCTCACAGCCAAACGGCCCAGCAAGAGCTGCAAAGAAGGTTTAGGGGAAGGTCAGGGGGATTCTCAGGCTCAGGTGGGCCGTGCCAGGTCCCCTTGTCCTTCCGGAACGGCAGCCAGGGTGTCCTGGGGGATTCTCGCTTCTGCCCGCCACCCTGTGGAGACCTTGGTCTCATTCTTCTCGTTCTCGGCCACGAGCATCATGGTGAAGGTGGGGGGGTGGCCCCGGTGGGCAGGCTGGACCCTGGAGCCACATCTCTGCCATCCTCTCGCCCCGGCACAGGACCCCACAGCTCCAGTTCTGTTGTCCAGCAAAGTGGGGTCCTTGCTCAGATGCGAAGTCCCACCCCGTGTGTAGCTGAAGCCCCTGCCCCTTCCTGCCTGGCCTGGCTGCTGCTCTGTCCACTCGTGGGAAGGGAGGCGGAACAGGAGGTGGGGACAGCAAGGCCACTGCCCGACACGACAGGTGGCAGAGCCGGTGCTGCGTGAGGAGCCCTGGGCTGGACTTGTGATGGCCCCAGATGCAGTGCACGTCCCCCGTCTTCCCAGGGGTGTCAGCCGATGAGGAAGCTCAGAGGCTGGGGTTGTACTGGGGGGCTCCTGGCCTCCACGGGGCTGAGCTAGGCTGGCCAGTCCTCTCAGATGGGACCGGGAGGTGGACAGGGACCCCAGGGACAGTTAACGCAGGAGACGCTGCAGCTCACACAGAGCAGAGGGCAGGGGCCCGAGGGGGAGGGTGCTGGCCCGGCGGCTCCTTCCCGCCACGCCCACGAGCTCCCCTGGGACCCTGAGGCCCTGGGGGTGGGTGCTGAGAGCAGTCACACCGGAGGCCGCAGGTGTGTCTGTCTGCGGTCACCTGGGACCCTGGCACAGTGGAATCTGGTGCAAACTGACCAGGGCCTTGGGGCCTCGAAAGCCAACCTGCCACACGGAGGCTGGAAGACAGCAAGGAGCGGCTGGCGGTTTTTATTGGGGGAGAAAAGCGGTATCTCTCCCACGAAGGTGTTGGGTCAAGCCTGGGAGAGGACGGATGGCTGCGCAGCCGCGGGTGCTGGTCGCCCACGGTGGGTCCGAGCCGACGGGTGGCTGGAGGGATAAGGACCCCCGCCCCCGACCCCTGAGCCCTGCCGGACGCTGGTGGGAGCGCGCTTTAGAGAAGCCGTGACCTGAGGCAAGGGGACGGGCCACCTCTGCTCCCGCCTGCTGGCGAGCGGGCCACGGCTGTCCCTGCGAGCGCGGCCTGCATCCTGCGTCAGGTGGCACCTTCATGAATAAGTCACTAGGCTGGCGGGACCCAGGGCCTCTGCTCGTCTCACAGCTCCGTTGGCCTCCTGGCTCCCGGTCCTGACGCCTGGGAGCCGCTGTGCGGCCGCGGGGGTCCAGCGGAGGGTCGCTCTGCGCGAGACCACGGAGGGAGCCACCGGCCCGGGATGTGTGCAAACATGGCCAGGTGGTTTGGGAACCAGTAAGTTTTCTCCTGCGACCCGTTCCTTCCGTCTGATCAGCACGTTCGGGGCCTCTGGCAGGGGGAGGGGGCCTTTCCCATCGTGCCGCCTGCAGCCTGAGCCTGCTCTATGGGGGTGACCGCTCTGCCTGCCCCACTGCGGAGCTGGGGGGCCCCCACCTGGCAGCTAACCTGAGCCCGAGGTGCCGGGGACGCGGCGTCCCCACGTGCGGCTGAGCTGGGGTGCCCGGTGCGGGGTGGCTCCGGGGACTCTGCCGGGAGAGCCCCATCGGGAAGTGAGGCTCCTGCCGCGTCTCTGAAAGCACCCCAGCCGCAGGTCAGCGCCCAGTTCTGGGTGAGGGCGATTTCGGGCTCCGAAAGCCGTGGCCGCACGCGGGAGCTCCCACGGGGCGTCTCTCGGAGCTGGTGGCTTCCTCCCCGGCCGCCAGGCAGCAGGCGACTGTCCCCAAGGGCCAGCTGCTCGTGTCGGTGGGAGTGACCGTGGGCCCAGGGCCGTGCTGTCACCGGGTCCGAGTCCAGCCCTGCTGACCCAAGTGTATAGGTGGCGTTTTCGCAGGGAGAGCTGCCTGTCCTGTTGGTTGGAACCGTGGGGTGCTGTTCACCGCGGCCCCGTAGGTGCCTCGCGTCCCCCTCAGTGTGTGGGTCCTGCGGTGAGTTTTCTCGTGGTTGACGGGCTGTTTTCCAAGGCAGAGAGGACAGGGAAGCGTCCGGAGACCCGGCTGATGGCCTCTCTGGTGGAAGGAGCCCTTTAGAAGGAGCCGGGCCTGAAGTTCACCTCCCGGGGAAGGTGTGGCCGCGACTGTCCCCAGGGAGGGCGCGGCCTCGTGTGTCCAGCTCGCTGCCCGGGCCCCTCCCCCTGCCCGTCTCCTCCGCGTCTCCCTTTCCCTCGTCCCGACCAACCCGTCAGCCTGTCCCCAGGGCCGGTCCTCGGGGTCTGATGTCAGCCCCACTGAAAGGGTCGCTGAGGGTCACTGTCGTGCGGCAGAAGGCCCTGCTGCCCTCACAGGTGCCCAAGAGCTCGGCCGGGCGCCCCTGTCCCAGCACCTAGCGGGGCTCCGCTTTCACCACACTTCCTGCGTGTGTCGGGCAGAAGGGAGCCCCACCCACTCGGTGGAGACACGGGTACAAAGGCAAAGGAAATTTCTTCGGCCAGTGGACCCTGTTGGAGGCTCCTGACCGTGATGGGCATGACCTTGAAGCAGAGGGCATGACCTTGAAGCAGAGGGCAGCTGTAGCCCCTTGAGTCCAGGTCTCACAGAGTGGTTTCCACCCAGGGTGAGGCTGGTGGACGCTCACGCCAGGGAAGGGGCCGCTGGGTCCCCCCCCGAGCAGGACTGAGCTGCAGGAGCCAACCCTGGGCCAGCGCCCCTCCACCCAGGTTCAGGGGGACGGGGAGCAGAGAGCAGAGGAGCTGGTTGGCAGCCCCCATAGGCTGCCCGGGCAGAGGCTGAACCCCTGCCGCAGCGTGAGCCATGCCTGGTTCCCCCAAACGCCCTCGGAGCCGCCATTCCCCCACTGCCCGCCGGTGGCCGGGTGTCATCCACGTAGGTGCCATTCAGGGGAGCTGCAGCGCCCCAACTCCAGCAGCCACGGCGCTGGGGCTGCAGAGGCAGCTTGAGGGGCGGCAGGAGCCGGAGAGCGGCCTTCGGACTGCAGGGAGGACAGGGGTCCCCTCCCAGCTCACGGTCCTGCCTGGCCCAGCTCCACCCTGGGTGCTGCTGTCCCCTGAGCCCCAAGGCTCTCGGGCAGCCACTCCAGGTGGCGGCAGGCGCGTCACCAGCCTGGCTGGAGCCAGAGCCTGACTTTCGCCTCTGACTGAGTGTGTCCCCGGCTGTCCAGCCCCTGGAGGAGTTCAGCCCGAGTGGGCAGCCCTCACCGGCGTGAGGGCTGGTCAGCAAGGCCCAGGGGGAGACAGTAAACAGGGTGTGTCGGGGTCAAACCACTTGGAGCGCCTTTGAAATGCCAGAAATGTCTTTGCAGATACTTTCTGTTTCCTAAGTAGTTTCTGCAGGTCACACCCAGCTTCCCACCTGCAGGGAGCTGCCGGGTGGGGTGGGGTGGGGGGAGCGGTGCGCAGTGCCGGGCTGTGATGTCCCCTCAGAGCCGGCCACCCCTGCTGCCCTGCGGGCCACCCGCCCACGCCTCCTCCGTCTCAGGGACGCCCCGCAAAGCAGTCCCCACCGGCAACACCGGGAAGGCGTTCGGGCCTCATCAGACCTTTTAATATTTTTCTCCAGAAAGAGCCAGAGTCTCATTCCGTTGCTGTGAGATATTCGCGTTCTCTTGGGCATGTGATGTCCACGCGTGTCCACACACACACACACCCGCACTGTGCTGGGAGCGGGGAGCCCCCGGGGGTGGGTTGCCTGCGGCCCCTGGGGAGCGGCTCTGTGGGGGCGTCTGGGTGGGCGCAGGTTGCACACCCCTCGGGCACTGAGGGCTCCGCAGCGCTGGCAGGGGTGTCGGGGGGGGGGGGTGATGAGACCACATCTTAGGGGAGGCAGGGGCTGAGCACCCAGCTCACTCGGGGAAGCTGGGGCAGCGCCCCCATGCCCCCCTCACCCCTGCCACTGCCCTGGTGCTGCTGAGCCGGCCCGCCGGCCGCAGCGGCTTCCGACCCGACATGGAACTGACCAGAAGTGGGCCCGTCCTCTCTGGGAAACCCTCCTCCTGGGGAGGATCAAGCAGGCTGGGCCTGTGCGGGCACAGCGAGGAGGTGACGCTGGAGGCAGGGGCCACTCAGGACCCGACCCTCTGCCGGACCTCGGCGGACGGACCGGGGCTCCATCACCTCTGTCTCCGTCCCGGCCTTTCCGTGCGGGGGCTGCGGGGCCCGAAGCTCCGGCTCTGGACCCCAATCGTCTGGGCGTGACGTTGGCCCTGCAGCCCTGCAGCCCCAGAAAGATGCGCCGGGCCGGCTCCTTAGCGACAGGACAAGGGTGGGCCGAGACCTGCCCCGGGGGGCTGCGAGGCAGAAACGCGAGATCGATATTCAGCCCCCCGACTCGGGCGACACGCGCGGGCCGCTTCCTTTTTGCGTCGGCAGATCGAAAGGAAACGCGGGTGGCGGATAAGAGTAAAGCATCGAAGCGCCCAAATGAGGATGCAGGAGTGAGGCTTCCACAGGGAAAGAAAAGGATTGGTGTGCGTCGCGTTACCAGGTCCCCAGAGTCCCCCCTGAGCCTTGATCCACCCGGCGGGTGACCCAGTCCGTGACGCCCCCGGATCCCGTGGTCTGGGCTTCCCCTTTGCAAACGGCCTTTTCCATGTCGCAAGCGATACGTGCGCAGGCGCCGTGACGGAAGGTGGGAAAGGCGCGGAGCAGACATGGTAGAGCGAAGGTCCCCGAGGTCTTGACGGCTGACGGCCCTATTGCTGCAACGTGTGCTTTGCCCACACACGGAGTCTTTTGCCGACAAGTGGTATTTTGAAGGTGGCTTCCTCACGAACCCGTAGTGAGCATTTTGGCGGATCGACTTGCATCTTTCTCAAGTACCTTTCCCAGCACTGGTGTCCCATCGCTGGGGAGTGCCCTCCTGTGTTGCAACAGCCTCTCTTTGACTTGGCTGTTACAAATGATGTTCCCCAGTGTCTTTGAAAGTCGCCCAGCGCACCCTGGCCGGGCTCCGTCTTCAGGAGAAACGTGGGGAAACGGGCTGACTGCGCGTGGCCCCCAGGCACGGAGCCGTGCGCCCCCGGCTGGGGCTGCGCCCCCTCCCCAGGCTGGCGAGGCGGGCAGGGGGCAGAGGTGCGGGATCAGGTGTACCCTCGCTGGCACCTGCTCTGCAGAACCAGCGTCCCTCCAACACGCTGGTTTCTCCGCTGCGAACTCTGTTGGGGACTGAAGGAGGTGACTGTCCTCAGGGGATTATGACCACGGGTCCCACATCTAGTCCTCGCCAGCTGTCATTAGAAAATGCCATGGCCTATGTAAACTAGGTTCTTATGTGTAAATAAGGGCAGGTTTGTGCACCTATAACATACAGACACACCCATACATCTGCAGCCAGATACAGAGAAGAAATACCTATACAAAGTGAGGCCGTGCGTCCCCAGAGTTTCTGGGGGAGACAGTTTGTCCCACTGGGCCTTGTTTGGGTTGGAAATGTCCCGAGAGAGGAGGTGAGGCTTCGAAGGCCCAGGAGAAGCTCCAACCACCTGGGCCACCTGGCCAGGCTCAGTCACAGAGTTAAGAATTTTTATTACCCATAGAATTTCTAATTTCACATTTGGTATTTATCCAAATGTTTCGTCATGATGTGGTTTGATCAGATTTGCATCACAGCCCCTGTCGTTACTGGGAACTCGGTAACAACAAATTACGTGGACTGATGTAGAGGTCGAGCAGCTCTGGATTTCTGAGGCGGGTGGCAGCTCCCAGGACGCCGGGGCAGGACGGGGCCTCGGGCCCCTGGGTGCGCAGCACGGCCGACCGTCCCTGCCTAAGCTGGACACGCTGCTTCATTCCGTCCCGTGTTGTCGTTGAAGGAGGAAGATGAAGGCCCGTGCTCCCCCGCCCCCCGGGAAGCCCGCTGCCCCGACCGAGCCAAGGGGACAGAGCCCTCCCCGCAGCGCGTCCCCCGTCAGCCAGCAGAGCCTGCTGCACCTGAAGGACAGCCTGCGGGACAGGGCGCTGGACCTGACCGTGGTGCTGCCCAGTGGGCTGGAGAAGAGGAGCATGGTCAATGGCAGGTAAGGACCTGGGGGCCCCTGGCCTGTCTCGCCTGGGAGGACCCGCTGGCCGGTGCCACAAGCTCCCCTCGGCCCTGAACAGAGAGGGGCGGCCCTTCTGCAGGAGGTGGGCTCGGGCGGGGGGCCGGGCCACTGTCCCAGTCCAGGCAGGTGACCAGCTGCCGCCTGTGCCCCTGGCCTAGTGCTGAAGCGTCCAAGGGGGCACCTGTCCCTCTACAGTCAAGTGCAGACCAAGAAATGAAGTCGGACCACAGATGTTAACACGTTGTTGACCGGTCACAAAAATGTCATGTGTTCAAGCCCAAATGTTGTTGGCCGGTGACAACTTAACTCCCACTTGCACTTGCGTTAGGTGTTGTATAAAACTGCTGGCCAACGATGTGTTAAGTGGAAGGGAATTCATCTCCAGACCTGTGGTTCCCACGTGCATTCTTAGAGCTGATCTACCAGGAAGCCTGAGGTCAAGGTCAGGTGCAGGGTCCCCCCTGAGGCCCAGCCTCCTCCTCATAACAGTAAGACTTTTATTCCCAGTGACGTTTCTGATTGTGTGTTTGGCGTTTATCAAATGATATCATGGTCACGTTGTTGATCAATTTTGTGCTCCTGCTACTGTCATTACTAATAGTTTTATAATAAAAAAATTAACAGTCACAGGAAACAAAACTGTAAGTGTTTATGCAGCTTTGTAGTGAGTATGAGAGAGTGCTCAACTATAAAACCTTCAAGTATGAAAATATGGTCACATACTTCTGAGGGTGGAGTAGTACCTCTTGGAAGACAAGGAGCACAAGAAATGATGTAAAGTATTTAAATCTTATAAAGCAGTTTATTCAGTTATTTGAAAATGGATATGGGGGGTGGGGGGCATCCCAGGACCCTGGGTGTTTTAGTCTCATGAATACACTGAAAACGGTGGTTTTAGGTTTAAATATCAGTTTTTTAGATTCTACCTACATTTTACTGATGAACGTTTATCTTCCAACGTAAGGTTTAAGCTGTCTAATGAAACCTCCAGGCGATACTGTAATGGGCAAAGAAGCCCATAAGTTTATAAAGTCATGTCTGCCAGGACTGGAGTGCGGGTTTGTGGGGCCAGCATCTGCCATGCAGGTGATGCCCACCTGCTTTCCAATAGTGTCGCAGGTGAGCCCCGGGGCCCGCTCCTCAGGGACCCCGCCTGATGCCACTGTCCTGGGAAAGAACACGGGTGCCAAAGTGAGGGCTACACGGGCCCCACATGGAGGTGCCAGGCTCTAGCTCCAGGGAGCCTGCCAGAGACAGTCAGGTGACAGAGCTCCTGCCTTTCTTTGTTTTACCGGGTGGCCCTTGTTCTAAGGACGCTCTCCCCACTTCGCTCTAACTTGAAAACATGTCCTCACGTTATCGGTTTCAACTCCTTTCACAGATGCGTGGCATTCTGTCAGGGACTATATTTACATTTTAATCATGACTCTTGTATTTGGGGCTCAATTTCTAGCTTCATTTTTTAAAAAAACACTTTATTGGAAGGTGGGCAGACAGTCTAATACATAGATCTTGTATCATAGACTTGTAACCCTTGAAACGTATGTGAGCCTCTTAACCAATGTTCCCAATAGTTTTATTTAAAAATCATGAAAAAGGAAGGTGAAAAAGAATCTAGCCAACGTAAATAAAAACAACACCATGAAAGAAGAAGAAAACACTTCATTGGGGCGTAACTAACAAACGAAACACGGGACCGATTTAATTTCTGCCAGGCGGTGCGTCAGGAGGAAAGTCCACACGCGGGTGACAGTCACCTGGTCCCAGAGCCCTTCACCAGCCGGCCCTGGGGCTCATCTTCACGCTGCAGCACAGGGTCCGGGCCACACATGCACGAGGAGGGATGGGGCACAGGCCTGAAAACTAAAACTATGATTTTGGGAAACTAGTTGTGGACCGAACACATTCTTTCAATGATGTCTTGATTTTGCTCCCCCGCCCCCGATAGAAGCTGCCACCACGTCACTTTGCGATGCAGAGATTGGGCACTAAAATAACTGTTTTCTGAGGAGTTCGTTCTTATGGCTCCCCAAGGTTCCCCGGGGGCCGTGAGCAGGAGCCGCCCGCAGGCTCCCGCCCCTGGGCGGCTGGGACTCCCGCGGCGCGTTCATCCGCGTCACGCTGGGAGGGTTTCTCACGTCAGACTCGCCAGTGACACAGGCGCGGGCTGACGTCCAGGCCCAGGCCCCTGCTTAAAATAGACCTGCTGTGCACAGCAGCGTGGACTCGACTGCCAGTTTACGGGGGAACCTTCTCTTAGGAGAAGCGAGTGGCTTCCGATCCACAGCCTGGCACGAGGATTCTCCGAAGGAAACCACAGTGGCAGTTGGAGTCTGGTTCTGCACATCTCGGTGATTTGTCTTTCGCAAGCTCCCTTTGGATTTAGAGACGTAAGGATGAGCTCCCGTGCGTTCTCAGAGATCGAGAACTGGTGTTTCGGGGCGTCCCTAGGGGACTGTCCGTGCCTCAGGGCCCCGGCCATCAGTCCAGCCACGGCCCCTGGAAGGCGGCCACTGGTCCCGTCACTTTAACTGGGGACAAGGGAAGAGAAGATCCGTGAAGAAGCAAAGCCCTCAGCTAACAGGGAACTTTATGAACCCAGCATTCACGGGCTGCGGCGAGTGGTTCTGACGTAGTGGCCCAGGCACGTCCGCGTTGGCCCCGTGCTCAGAGCCCCGCAGGCGCAGGAGAGGGGCCCAGGCGGCATCGCTGGCCCGAGGTCTTCAGCCCTGTGTCTGTTCCCCTTCACAGCGGGCGCAGCGCGGAGTTGCTGGCCCTGGAGCAGCGGGGCAGGGTTCTCGGAGCATGGCCCACACCCCTCCTGGGGAGACCTTATTGGTTTATTCGGAGGGGGGGTCACAGCAACATCGAGGGGAACATGCAGAGATTTCCTTGCACCCCCTGCCCCCCGACGTGTGGCCTCCCCAATGTCTGTGACCCCACGAGGGCGGGATGGGCACAGATGATGGACCCTGGAGTTCACGCAATGGCACATTCGGTGGGTTTGCCCACACGTGTCACGGCTCACGCCCCTAGACTGTCCAGCAGCTCCGTGTCACCCTGTCTCTGATGACACGGGACACTGCCGGATGGGGCTTTCTCCCCGGTCTTGTGGGACTCGGTTACACCGGCTGGCCTTACGCAGGGCGCGGGCCACCTGCTGGCCTCTGTCCCAGGCAGGGAACGAGGCCACGTTCATCCGGCTCAGGATTTGTACTGAGGGCAAACCCTGCTCATTTCAACCTCCTGTCCGGACGCAGCTGCCGTCGTGGGCTTCGTGAGGCCGGACAGAGGGACCTATTCTCATGTCCACCGAAGGCCCACGTTCCGAATGCTCACTTGCCGGACACTTGGGGGGCGGTGTTCTCCCTCTTTTAGAGACGCAGACTCCCCACCCAGGCCGAGCGAGTCAGAAACCCCTGCTAGAGCACCCCCCGCATTTCGGGTCCGGGTGGAGTTGGAGAACCCTGCTGCAGAGGGTCTCACCGGCCTGAGGGCCGTGGGGACAACTGAGCGCGGCAGACTTGGGGGCTCCCCTCCCAGCTGCCTTTGGGGAGCGGATGTACCCACACGGCACCCCAGTTCTCCGCCGGGGTTTCCAAAAGAACCACGTCAGGAAAAAGGCCTGGTTGCTTCTCTGAAACCACTGACTCGCATACCAAAGCATTTGAAGTCTACGCCCATCGGGAAAGTTATTTGTTTTTTTTTTTAAGAAAGAAGTAGACAAGCTTCTACTCACTTTTTCAAGTTAAAAATAGAGACCATGCGACTGACCAACAAGAAAATGAATTTCAATCCCACACTCTGGGCACTTAGAAGACGTTGGAGGAGAAAAGACAGGAGTAGGTTAACTAGTGTACTTAGCGGACCCTCACGTGGGCCTGGCACTGTCCTCATAGAGGCTCCCTCTCTTTCAGGGGAAAAGTCAAAGCTGTCATCTTCAGGTTAAAATGTTCCGTTTTTGCGACACACGAATAGCTGAACTGTAATATTTTGTGCCCTGGATACAGCAGCAGGTCCTCGCGTCACGTTTTGTTCCGCGTCCTTTGGTTAGCGCCTTGGCGCGATGCTGAAGGACCTTAATTCCTGCTTCTATCACGTAGCCTTTGGCCTGGTTGACTTGATCCGTCACGTCACCTCGAAGCCACAGAGCCTGTGACGGGACTAAGTGGGGACTTCCTGTACTGTCACGTGCGTTCACCAGCCTGACAAGATTCAAGTCAACACAGCCGAGGGGTTAGCGGGGAAGCTCACCGTTTTGGTCCGGTTGCTCCCGTGTTATCAGCGGTGAGGACGTTAGTTAGGGTGGTGCAAGGGACTCACCCAGCGGCCCTCATTCCCAGGACCCGGCTCCTTCATGCTCCGGGCCATGAGCTCCGGGCCATGCGCTCTGTCCGTCCAGCGGGTGGGAGGGTGCAACCCTGCTAACCGTGCTCCGTGTCCCCCGCAGCCACGCCATGATGGACCTCCTGGTGGACCTCTGCCTCCAGAACCACCTGAACCCATCCCACCACGCCCTGGAGATCCGCTCTTCCGAGTCCCAGCAGCCGCTGAGTTTTAAGCCAAACACGTTAGTGGGGACCCTGGACGTGCACACGGTGTTTCTGAAGGAAAAGGCTACTGAAGAGAAGGCAAAGCCTGTCAAAGCCCCGAAGATGCCGGAGGTCAGTGGGGCGGGGACCCTCGCCGGCCCAGGGTGCCCGTCGGCACCTGTGGCTGTGGTGCTGGGGGCCACACGCGGTGACAGCCACTGGCCACGTGCAGCCATGGCCGGGGCAGCACTGCTGCTGGGACCGAAAGGCTGGACTTGTGGTTGACCTAGAGGCGAGTGACCCCAGTGGCCCCCCTACTGGACTAGTTCCCGAGGTCCTACTCAAGTTCCAGGGGCCTTCCTGCCCCCGATGCGGACAGGACACAGATTCGATCACCTCGGGGGGGCGGGGAGAATTTCTCTTGTGAAAATTGATGTCAGAGATACTCATGGCAGTTGGAGAGCATCTACTCCTACGCATTCCTTTAGTTTGGGCTTCTGATTATCGGTCACAATTCATCCCAACTGCTCATAGGGCTTTTTGGCGGAGCTTTGCTGTGGTTCTCCAGGTCCCACGATAAGAGATGCCATTCCATTCGTCTAGATTCTCGGGAGATAGACAGTCTTTTCCTGCTTTTTAAAAATGGCAATTTAGCCAACAGCCCACCCCCTGTACATTTCTGGGTCTGGGGAGTTCATCAGTTCTAACAGATCCCATCCGCCCTCCCTGTGGAAGAGTTTCTCTGGTTCTGTCAGCAGATTCCATGCTCACAGCAGAGAAACCTTGGCTCCTCTTACCTTCCTGACCCCAGGCGCAACCCCAAGGGCAGGGAGCCCAGGGTGGTGTCTGATCCTGGTTCTAGACATGTGAGCCAGAGTGTGGGCTCCATCTGTCTCCCCAAATCCCTCCAACCCCGGTGCTGAGGACGGAAGGCTGAGGTTGGTCCCAGCAAGGTGCCCGTGTGCTGGGTGGGCTGCTGCCCCAAAACACCAGCGTCAGTGCTTTTGACGGACCACTTTGTCCACATTCAGAATCGGCTCTAGTCCAAGTCACTGAGCAAACTAACATGTTGCCCTAGCTGACAGCATATGTGTGCGTGGTGTGTGTACGTAACTAGTTGCGTACACAGATGTGTTGGTGCAGGCTGTATATTTACATAGACATGTATATACTAAGTAGACATCTTGATTTCCTAAACAAGCCTTCGATGTCTTATTTTCTGAGAGTTTTTCTTCACGTTGAATGATTCGGAATACTTCCAAGTTGCTCTGCTTTACGAAATGTATGTTAGTGCCCTGGGTTCAAGGATGGTCACAGTTCCTGAAAGACCCCGTGTGTGTCAGACTTTAGACGGGAGAGTTCTCCAGTGTCCTCTTCCCTGGGGCGTGGGTGGTGGTTTGTTCACCAGTAGGAGAGAGACTGAGGTGCATTTATGATCTCGGGGGGTAGACCATTTCCCCACGACCCCCTGAATTCCTGGACGAAGTTCAGGCCACTCAAAATCTCACCCCGCTCCACCCTGGCGAAAAGCCAGGGACGGGGGCCTCGGGAAGGTGCGCTCACAGCACCCTCTGTCCCGGGCGCCCTTCCAGAAGTCCGTGCGCCTGGTGGTGAACTACCTGAGGACACAGAAGGCCGTGGTGCGCGTCAGCCCCGAGGTGCCCCTGCAGAGCCTGCTCCCCGTCATCTGCGCCAAGTGCGACGTCAGCCCGGAGCACGTGGTTCTGCTCAGGGACAACGTCGCGGGCGAGGAGCTGGAGCTGTCCAAGTCCCTGAGCGAGCTGGGCATCAAGGAGCTCTACGCCTGGGACAACAAGAGAGGTGGGTGCCGCCCGGCCGGGGGCGGGTTGGATGCCCGGCAGGGTGCATGGGAGAGTCCGCCGGTGATGCCTCAGCAAGGGAAACCGCAATTCGGCGGTCCGCGCCCTCTCTCAAATCAATAATGCTTTTTTAAAGATTTTTAAGAAGAGAGGGAGAGGTGAGTCCCAGCCCCGGCGGGAGCCAGGTCTCCCACCCTTCGCGCTCAGCGCAAAGCTCTGAACACCCGGTGGGCGGGTACCTGGATTTTCCGGGAAACCCGGGGTGACGTGGGTGCCAGACGGAGCTTGCTTTCTGCCCCTGACACCCCAGTCCCGAGCACCCCTTCCCCTTCTCCTGTGAGGCTCTGTGGGGTCCAAGGGAGGGAAGGTGAGGAAACTTGGGACCCCCCGAAGGAACTTCCTGAACCACCATGAGCCGCGGCCCCGTGGGTTCCTCCTCAGCGGCCCTGCCTGCTGCCACGTCTCAAGCACGGCCTCTCGTCACAGCCAGTGACAAGAACCTTTAGCTCGTCCCGATTGCTTCCCGATCAATTCCCCAATCGATTCCCGCCCAGTCGCTTACAGGACCCATGGTGCTTGGTCACCTTGAGGCGCTGGGTCTCTTAGGCCTCTTGGGAAAATGGTCCCTGGCCTGAGGTCCCGGTGGAGCCTGGGGCCGTGCAGCCCCTGGAGAGCCAGGTGGCAGAGACGGACATGCCGTGGGAGCAGGTGTCCCTGGCTGACTGTCCCAGCCGCAGTCAGAGCAGGCCGCCCCCCAAACTGAGGGTTGTTCAAATGACCCTCATCGATGTCGATGTCTGTTTTGATAAGCCTCACCTGACACCTGTGGCTTTTTTTTTTTCACCTAGTCCACAAATATTGAACAGGTTGGGCTTTTAAAAGATCTATATTCAGGTTTGTTGAATTTGCCTACAGCTTTTTAAAAAAATTCTGGCCATAAAAATTGGCTTTTAATTGCACAATTTATTGTGAAATTAGTGATCAGAGTGGAACCGCCCCTCCCCCCCAAACTTTTCCCTGGAGGTGCAGGCACCCCGGTTCCTTTGACGTTCAAGGAAGGGTCTTAGGTCCGCGGAGTGTAAGATCCACAGACTATTGATTCCTCCATAAGAAGCGTCCTGACATTGGAGAGCCGAGTGTGTTTCAGCCCTGATGAGGAGGTTGTCTGCCGCCGGGGTCTGGACGGAGCAAGTCCATCTGGTCATAGCTGTACAGTGTAAACCCGGTTTCCAGGCACCTTTGGGGACAGAGCTCTGACTTGGGCACCTTGAGGGAGCCTCCCTGCTGGGATCCCAGCCGCCCCCCAGACGTGAGGGGTAACACCCGCACAGGTGGGGGCCCGGCCAGCCCAGGGCGCCACACCCCTGCCATGGGGACCAACGGAGCGGGAGCCCGGGGTGGGAAACGTTTGACGGCTGCCCCGACCCAGGCTCCCACCCGCCCCAAGCGCAGTCAGGCGTCTGAGCAGAAGAGAGAACATTCTGGAGGCTGCACAGAGGAGCCCCGTCCCCCCCAGCCCTCAGCTGCTGAGCGGGTGCTGCCCGGGCAGGTGTGCGCGGGTCAGGCCTCCTCCTGGGACCCCTGGGTGAGGCCGTGTGCAGAGCCTAGAATGTGCTGCGTCTGCGGTGGCCCTGGGCGGGGAGCTGCAGGGCCTGGGCACCGGCCTGCCCTGGCCCCCTGCCCTGGCCCCTGCCCGGTGGCCCTCACTCCGTGCCCCTCCTTCCAGCTCTCCTGAGCAAGACCCAGTCCGAGCCTTCCCTGCGCTGCCCAGGTACCGTCCGCGGGGCGCCTGCAGCTGCCCTCTCCCTGCATGGCTGGGACGAGCGCCGGCTGCACGGGTGACGCGGCCCTGCTGCCAAAGGCTTGCTGGCTACAGGGAGCTGTGGTGTGGTTCTGCGACCTTCTGGCTGGCCGGGAGGAGGGTGCCCCTCGCGGGAGGACTTGCTATGTTCTGACCGGGAGGAAACTCAGGAGGCTGGCGTGGAAAAGGCGCCTGTGTGAGGCATTGCAGGGCAGAGAGGACGCCCTCCGTGCGGAAGAGGCACCCCTGTCCCTTGCCTGTGCTCCCCTGTGCTCCCCTGTCTGCTCCATCCCGCCTGCTGCAGACCAGCCTCATCTGCGCCATTTAACCTTCGCTGTCATGGGGAAGCATGAAGACGATTAGTCCAGACTCCGCATTAATTCTGATACCCGCTTCTTATAAATTGTATATCTGTACACATGGATACATGACCTACACACACATATTGGGGTTTTAATGAAGTTGTTGGTACGCACACAAGAAGTTCATTAAAATCTCAGCGAGGTTTTATATTTCACAGAAATTTCTGTTCTGGATGGAGCGTTTAGCACTAGATTACGTTTCTAGGGAAACAAGTCAACGCAAGGACACACGGTGTTGCTCTGACGCCATGGGGGGCTGCTGTGGCTGACACCGTGGCAGCCCCGGAGGGTGGTCACCAGCCACTGTCGCTGCTCCTCCCGGAGAGAAGCCAGGGGTTCGATCTCTGACCCCCGTGTCCTGCAGAATCCGTGTGCAGGCGTGGGTTCATGTGGATGTGCAATCGCTGGTATGGGCACATGTGATGTGAGGCCACGATCTGTGGTCAGGTCAGCCACAGACGCCTGTGCCGGCCTGGAGCCCTGGCACTCATGACTCACCCCACCTCTCGGGGCAGAATGATGTCATGCGTGTGAGGGCTCAGGGCCACTGTGGAGAGGACACTGACCGCATGCCTGCCTCGGATGAGGACAACGCAGCCCTGCTCAGCTCTCAGAAACATGAACTGTGTTGGGATGGCAGACTGCACATCCCAGCCCCAATGTCCCCACCAGTGGCCTCGTGCCTCCCTGAAGGAGGGCGTGGGGACACCACGTGTCTGAATTCAGGGACACCTCTGTGTTCTTCCTCTCACCACGTCTGGGTGGCTCAGGAGAGAAAAGCAGATGAGTTGATGGCACGGGTGGGAGTGGCCCCTGGTGTGCCTGACACCAATACAAAATAATGTCGAATGTCAACTGTTATTGAAAAAAAAATTTTAAATGAATAATGACAACCCAATAATAAAATAGTGGAGTAGTGATAAAACGGAATCCTGATGAAGGAAGAGGCTGAGGGTTTAGAGATCAAACATTTTTTTTTTAAGTGCAGAAGAAGGAAAGGGCCCCCTGGCGGCAGGCATCAAGAGAGGAATAGCCTGGGCTGGCCCAGGCCGGGGAGGAAACCTGGGCTGGCTACCGGCCACACCCGGGACAGCGCCCTGTGCCCGCAACAGAGCGCGGGACCTGTGGCGATGTCACAAACAGGGCGGGGGTGCTTTGAGGGGTCCCCAAACGCTTTCAAAGAAGTAGTTGATGCGTTTACTCCCTTAGAAGATCTAACTCTTTTAGAGCAGAGGGTTTACTTGCTACGATTTTGAGTGTGAAATGGTTCATCCTCACGCTGGAAAGTAACTTAGCACTTTCCCTCCCAGAGACCTTCAGAAAAGCGTCCCTTGGCAGTGATGAGACGGAGAAAGAGAAGAGGAAGTTCCTCGGGTTCTTCAAAGTGAATAAAAGAAGCAACAGCAAGGTGAGGGGTCCAGGCCCACTGTGCCCTGCGCCCCACGAACGCTCTTCCCGGGGTGCCTGTCCTCACGCCCCCTGGGGCGCCTCCCCCCATGAGCCCGGGAGCAGCTCTCGGGCGAGGTTGGTTCTGTTTTCATTGTTGGAGATGCTGTGCTCGGTGCCATCACATTCGGTCTCTACAGGTACCTGGTGAGAGAGGTCGCCGCTCCGTATTGGGGGGGGGGACCCTCGATGCCCTGCCCTGAGCTCACGCCAGAGCTACCACCCCCTTTCCAGGGCCCCCCTCCCTTCCCCCACGGTCAGGGACCAGCCAGGTTTCAGTTTGGAGGATTTGAAGTAAATGATCTTTTAAATGCTTTCCGGAATCGTAGGATGCCTGATAGTCTGCCAATGTGTCAGAGAACAGAACGTGAGGACCGTGAAGGCGGAAGTGAGCCTTCACTGCATCTCCTTGACGTAAAAACGATGTGTGTGTGTGTGTGTGTGTGTGTGTGTGTACGTGGTGTGCGTGGGTAACATCCCAATAGGGAATGTACTTCAAGGGACACCATCTAGATTGAAGCAGGTGACCCCAAAGGTCCTTTCTCGTTTTAAAACTTCGGTGCTTTAATGTTTGTAAAACATGATGAATCCGTGTCATGTTGACATTATTCTACGAAGCCAGTTGTTCGCGAAACACTTTAAGAGTCGGATTCCCCGGCCCTGTCCCCCAAGATGCTCCACTGGGAGGTTAGGTGGCCCCGGGAGCCGTTTTCCCGGTGAACCAGGTGATGTGGGGCCCCGGGGCCACACCGGCTACGCGCGTGCGCACCCGTCAATGCTCCGCGCAGCGCGAGCAGAATTGAAAGCCTGGGAGCCCTTAGGACCAAACTGACTAGGTGTTTTCTGGGCAAACCCCGTCCTCTCGCGGTGCTGCTGCGCTGTCACCCGGGTTCCGAGCTGCAGAAAGGCTGTCGCGGCAAGGGGAAAGGCTTGAGCTGGGGGTGCAAAACTGGGGGTTCAGAGCCGTGGGTCCCCAGCAGCGAGCGTTCGGATTCACGCCGCCGGTGGACACGACTTGGCGCAGATGCGGGCCGTTCGCTTGCGCGTCCGCCAGGAAGAGCGGCCTGTTTGCACCCACTGCCACCTGGGGGTGACCTGGGCTGTGCCCCTGTTGCAGGTGGAGCCGCTCGGGCTGGCGGGAGTGGACAGCGACGAGGACGCCTCGAGGATGGCGCCGGGCCGGGGCTCGAACGTGAGTACCAACCTGGGCGACCCCAGCGGACAGGCTGGGCGGCTCAGTACCTCCCCGCGGGCGCCCCTAGCGGTCGGGCAGGGGGGCGCCATACCTCCCCGCGGGCGCCCCTAGCGGACGGGCAGGGAGGCGCCGTACCTCCCCGCGGGCGCCCCTAGCGGACGGGCAGTGGGGCGCCGTACCTCCCCGCGGGCGCCCCTAGCGGACTGGCAGAGCTGCCCGGCTCTGAGCGCGGCCTTCTGCGGTGGGGAGACCTAGGCCACTTTAGTTCTGTTGGGAGTGTTGGGTGTTTTTATACCCTCTGAGCCTAAAGAAGCGCAAAGCTGATTGGCTTCATTTTTAAAAAAAGATTTTACTCATTATTTTTAGAGAGAGGGGCAGGGAGAGAGGCAGAGAGGGAAAGAAGCATCCATGTGTGGTTGCCTTTCACCTGCCTCCAGCTACAAACCTGGCTGGAGACATGGCTGGAGACCTGGCTTGCAACCTGGTTATGTGCCCTGGCTGGGAATCGAACCAGCGACCTTTGGTTCACAGGGCGGCGCTCAATTTCCTGAGCCGCACCAGCCAGGACTAAAATGTTTATTATTTTTTTGAGATTTTATTTATTATTTTCTGAGCGAGAAGAAGGGAGAGAGGCAGAGAGGGAGAGAGGCATCAATGTATGGTTGCCTTTCACCTGCCTCCAGTAAAATGTTTACTTTTAACTATGGTCCCAAACGTTAAATCCATGCTTTCAAGGTGTTAGGTTTATAGACTCGGCCCATTGGCTGTGGGAACTGCCTTTAGGATGCAGGGGGCCCCTCTGCCCAGAGCCCAGGTAACCCGGAGCTGAATCCAGGGCGCTGAGAAGATCTCCCCTTCACGGGTGGAATGTGAGCACAGCGCCACCTGCTGTGGCCGCAGGGGCAGCGCTTGTCTTTCCATAAAGCAGACAAATCAACAGGGATGCTTTGCAAAGCCCTGGTTTGTGACTCGTTCTCAGTTGTGGCCACGGGTTGTTGGAAAATGTCTTCCAACAGTTCACGTGCCCTACCAGCCACGAGGGTGCTGGCGGAGGGAGCCTCGTAATGGCACCAAAGGGCTCTGCTCCTCATACTCTTCGGTGTGTTACAATGTACCAGGTATTGTCATTTTTCTACAGCAAGGAACGTAGCCTGCGCAGGTATTGTCATTTTTCTACAGCAAGGAACGTAGCCTGCGTCGTGGTGCGCATGGCTAATTTGTGTGAGTTTTTTAAACCAGGCCACATGCAAATACATGCGTTCTTGACACAGGTGGGTGGGTAGATCCACAGGTAAACGAAACCCAAGCAAAACCTTCACAGCGGCTGCCCACAGCATGTGTCCACTTGACTGAGCCCCGTGGCTGCACACAGGTGGTCAGCGGAGTGTAATGGACGGATTCAGAGTATCCTTCAGGATATACCGTTTTTTCATTTTGTTCAAGATACAAGGGTCACTAACACTGAAAGTCAGTCAGTGAATGAAACTGCAAGCCGACAGGTGAATTACTGGCCTGCATGTAGATTTTGCTGGGTTTCAAGCCCTGGGGCAGGACAGCGCGCAGTAAAATAATGGTGGCTGATGGTGACAAGACCACCGCTGCCACCACGGGCCTGCTCACCACGTCTTGCAGTTTTCCCTTCATCCTCCCACACACTGTGAAGGCAGAGTGACCACCCCCAAGCCCCAGAAGTCGAGAGGTGAACCAGCGCTCTTGAGTCTGTTTCCATGTGTTCATGAGTTTTGTCCGTGTGTGTGTTTCTTGGTGTCACACTCTCTTCTGTTGGGCGTGTTGGTGACCTAAATTCCTTCAGAGGACCTGTTGCTCCTCTTTTGATCGAGACCCCAGCCGCTGGCTTCTAGTCTGCAGGGGAGGAGCCGGAGACACAGCAGGAATGGTCACGGTGCCCTCCATGGCCTCCTGGGGCCTGGTTGCAGGCCGTTGGTGGTCCTGTGGTCAGGAGCCCTGCGTGGCCGGTGACCGGCCCTCCCTTCCTGGGCATCGGTGAAAAGGTGGAACCCGCGCTGTCCCCTGGGCAGCTCTTCCTCCTCCAGGTCCCTAGAGCTGGGATGTTGTCCCCAGAGAACAGAGCGACAGTGAGGGCTGTGAGCCTCATGGGAGCTTCTCCCATTCCGAGCCTTTGTGCACTTCCAGCTCCAGGTCCCGGAGACATCTTGCTGAGGAAGCCAGGGGTCATGTGACCTGGTGCAGGTTGAGGCCCAGCACCTACCCTTCGGGTGTGAGGGGTGTGGGAGCTGAGCTCTCCACCCGTCCAGCAGAGGGACCCCACTTTCCTCGCCTGTATAGTGGATGGGTCGCTACCCACTGCAGGATCCCCAGGGTTCACAACCACTGAGCTCACCCAACGTGCTCAGGCAGCGTTCTGACACAGTGAGGACACCAGTTTGTAGAGATTATGATCCCTGCCCCCGGTTTATCTCACCGGTGTCCTGAAGAGCGTGAAGGACTAGATCTGCCTTTGAAAAATGTGTCCTAACGCAGGTGGTCAAAGCAAACAGGTCTTCCCTGGAAAGGTTCGTCAGCATCACGAAAGGAAAGTTGATTCCATGCTGCTGCTTCGTTTCCTTCATCCAAGGGTCCCCGAGTCGTAGAAGACAGAATCACGGAAACGCCACCTTCTATTCTTAGACACAGCGAGCACTTCCTGTCACCCAAAGGACCCTGAGACGCAGGGAGGGGCGTCACGTTGCAGCCCATCTTCACCAGATGTGATCTGTGGGGACCTGAGGATGGCTCTTGGGTCTGTCCCCACCTCTGCCCTCTCCCTCAGTCAAGGCAACAGCAGGGATGAGCCATGCTCGGGGACAGGACAGGCCCCTGAGCTCACGCAATGCCACCATGGGCACAAGCCCCATGGCCGGTCAGGTGGAAGTGGCTGCGATGTGGGAGGTCATGGCCACTTCTTACCCTTGTTCTGCTGTCGACTGTCAGACGTTGCGCAAAATGCCAGGTGAACTGTAGGAAGTAACCAACTGTGCCTCTGGGTCTCTTGGCTTGGTTTTTAAAAAGCCAAATTCTGCCAATTGACCGATCTGAAATGTATCCCCATGAGCTTCATCAGACACCACGGTATCACTGCACAACTGTCAAGTGTACAAGTCTTGATGAATGAGTTTTTGAAAAAGCACTACCTCAATTTTAAAACACCAAGTAAAATTCACCGGGGGGGGACACTTTTCCATTTGCCCAGTGAAGACGATCACAGAAATATTCCGTCAGCAGTCTTCGCGCCTCGGGGAGGCAGGGAGACCCTGATTTCCATCTTCGGATCAATAATACAGGTCTGAGTCCAGGCCGATGGCCCACCGCAGGGCCTGGCCCCGTGGAGCCTTCAAAGAACTGGGAACCTGCACGTGGGAGTCCAGGCGTGTGTAGGGACATCTGCCAGGAAGGTGACGCTTTTGGGGAATAGCCGTTAAAAACTAAGCTGTACAGCAAATTCCATAATTTTAGCTGCCCCAGTCCCGAGTGGGCGCTGAAGGCCCAGAAGGTGTATTGAGCCACTTTTGCCACCAGGGGGCAGTATTTTCACAAGCACTGGGCGGCAGGGCAACTCCACCTTCCCAGCCCGGAAAACCTAAAAGTCATTGTTTTTAAAATGTTCATACATTGAGAACAAAATATATATATATATATATATATATATATGTATATGAGAGCCGAGCCACCTGTTTGTGATGCAGAACTGATTTTTGTTACAAGTCCATGTCGACAAGATGTTTTAAAAGTATAGCTTGTACCTTTCTCAAGTGGGTTCTGTTCAAACTTGTGAAATCAATAGCAGGTGGGAAAAGCGAAAAGCAGATGCCCACAGTCCATGACCGCTGGCCACCCCCGGTCCGCACGGAGCCGCGGCTCTTTTTGTCCAACATCATCCTGTCGTTCCCTCTTTAAAGGCTGAACCTCTCCCGTGAACCGGGGGCGGCATGAGTCTGGGTTTGTGGTCAGCACCTTACGGACTTGCATCCCTCCCTCTGCCCCATCGCTCCTCGCCCTTTTCTCTGGTGTCGTGAATAACGTTCATACGATGCCCCCCCGTCCCCAAAGCCCTGTGTCATTGTTGGGGGGCAGGGTTCTCATCAAAGAAACTTCAAAGGCATTAGGGAATCAGAATCCAACTGCGGGAAGGAAACGGAGCTAAAACGTAATATGGAAACATGACCCTCCTGTGGTTCGCACCCCCGCCTGCCCTCTGCCCCAGGCGGCCTCCCCCCCACACACCCCCCGATGCTGCGAGGCCCACCCTCCGTCTGGGCAGTGCCACCTTTCTGGACTTGCTTCTGCGCCTCAGCCTGGCGGTTGACAAGGACCTCGGTGGTGTGCACGGCCCCCCTCACTGTGGCTGTGCCCCGGGCATTTCCTTCCAAGTTGCCTTTGAATCCGCACCCCACATGTGCTTCATACCTTTCGGTTCGTTTCTAACAAGGCAGCCAATGGCAAGTGAAGCCGCCTCCTACACCTCCCCTGGGCCACCCTCCCCTCCTGTGTGGAATGGTGTGTTTTGTCAAGTCCAAGCGTGATTCACGAAATAACAGCTCATGGAACACGTTGAAAAGGAGGCAAGGTAGGTGGGAAGGTAGGCAGGCAGCCGAGGAGGTTCGGGCCCCCCCTGACAGGACGAGTCGCACGGGGACCCTCGTCTCCGAGGCTCCGCTGTGGAAGGCACAGGTGCGGGGGCACCACGGGACGCACAAGAGCTGGGTCACCCCCACCTGCAGGAAAGAAGGAGCCTCCGTGGGCACCGCTCAGGCTCCAGGTGCCTGGGCCCCTCCGGGTCTGTGAGAATCCGGGTGCAGGGGCCCGTGGGGTGGGGCCTGGATGCGCACTTCTGAGGGGACCCCAGGTGAGGCTGTGGCTGCAGGAACAAGGACGCACGGCTGAAGCCTGGAGACACCTGCAGAGCAAGGCGGGCAGCGGCCTGCACGGGCGGATGAAGCTCAGGGGGACCCAGGCTGCTAGTGGTCCTCCCGGTGGCGGGGCCTGCCTGGTGCCGAGGGCACCACCAGCAGCCGGGACACCCCAGCCACCCAGGGTTCCCTAATCGCGGTCCGTGATGTGTATGCGTGCATGCGTGCACCCATGTGTGCATACGTGCCCGGGCAGTTTTTAGTGACTCTCGGTTGGAAACGTGTATCCAAGGACAGAGCACATGACTTGCTGGTTCTTAAGTTAGACTCTCACCTGGGGGTGACAAGGGTCAGAGCTTCCTTTTTGTCTTGTGGTGCAAACGAGGATGTTTGCTGCCTGTCACTAAAGCCAAGTCAGGCTCCGCTTGGGAAAAGGAAGTTGTTAATGCTGCTGCCTGTTTCCCAGGGCCCAGCCCAACTTTTCATGCAGAGATTTTGAGTCAAAGCCCACTGGGAGAGAGGGGGTGAGCATTTCAGAATAGGGGGTGGGACTCCGCCCGTTGGGTGACGTCCTCGAACTGCTGGTCCCCTGGGCGGAGGTGGAGGGTGGGATGCCGGGGGGCCGTGCCACGGGCCAGACACTAATGACACCCCTGGCCCAGCCCTGGGCCACCCCAGGAGGAGGGGTGCTCGTGAAATCCCTGAGGCAAACATTTCACTAATAAAGGACTAAGTAACATGAATAAATTAGTTTTTAAATTAAATTTCACACTTACCGTTTATGTGCGACCTGTGTTTGTGACTCTGTCTGTAACGATCAGCCATGATAGTTACAGGGCAGCACTGACACCAAGTCAGCAGTGGCGTGTTACCACGGGGCCACGCCGCCCGCTCTGGGGGACTTCAGGGAGCTTCTGTCTCTGGTGGCAGCTGAGGGAAGCCAGCACCCTCTGCTCCTCCCGGGGCAGCCTTGTCCGGTGACAAGTGTGGGGTCCCCATGGCCGCCAGGGCGGCCCCCGGAGAGGACCCTGCACAGGTGCAGCCCCAGTGCAGGCTGGGGGCGGTGTCCTCAGCCGCAGGTACAGGGGAGCCCTTTGCGACTGGCCCAAGTCCTCGGGGTGGGGGTTCGGCGCCTGATTGGGGTGCATACAGGAACCAATTGAGGTTTCTCTCTCCCCCGCCGCCTTTCCCGTCCTTTCTCTCTCTACGCTGATCCTTGGGTGAGGATAAAAGGAAATTCAAAGTCTGCTGTGCTGTCTGTGATTGAGGCAACATGTGGTACTTGCCTTTCTCTGCCTGAATGATCTCGCCTAGCGCAGTGCCCTCTAGGTCCAGCCATGGGGTTGCAAATGCTAAGACTCCGTCCTTTTTCACGGCTGAGTGGTATTCCGCCGGGTAACCGCACCCCAGCGTGCTCAGCTCATCTATTGCTGTCACCGCAGGCACCTGTCCTGTGACACCTTCGCTGGCCCAGCCGCCCGTGGCGATGACGTGCGGTGACGGCGTGGCTGGTGTGGGGGCGGGGCCTCCGCGGAGAAGGGGCCTCCCCGCGCTGAGATGTGTCTGTCTCCGCCCACAGGGCTGCCTGACCACGCCCAGCTCCCCGTCCGTGAACTCCCGCTCCGTCACGCTGGGCCCATCCCTCTCGCTCAGCGACATCTCTGGGGTGTCCATCAAGTCGGACGTGAAGAAGCGCCGAGCCCCCCCTCCTCCGTGCCTGCCCGGGGCGGGGCCGCCGGTGCAAGACAAGGCGTCAGAAAAGGTAAGGGAACGGCAGCCCTTGGGACCAGTGATCGTTCTTGTTTTTTTTAAACAATACATCAAGGTTTTTTAAAATTGTCCTGTAACATCAGGAGGCATCGGGATACCTTACGAGGCATTTTTTATTATATATTGGTTTCGGGTATAATGCTTAATGCATTGACAGTCATATGCTTCAGATAGTGTCCCCTCCGTACTTCCAGGCCCCGTCTGGCCCTGGATACTTTACCACAGTTACTGATTCTGTTCCCTATGCTGTGCTTTCCATCCTTGCGACTATTTCATCACTGCCAGCGTTCGCTTCCGATCTCCCTCACCCTGCTCCCCAGCCCCCCAACCCGTCTTCCCCGGCGGCCAGCCGTCTGTTCTCCGCGTCTGTGAGTCTGTTTCTGTTTTCGTTCCTTTAGTTGTTCTTCAGATTCCACACCTAAGTGAGATCACGTGGTATTTGTTCTTCTCCGACCGACTTAGTTCCCTATATCATAGTACCCGCTAGGTTCGGCCATACTGTCACAAAGGGTAAAATTTTACTCATTTCACGGTCAGGAAATACTCCTTCCTGTCCACGTAATACAGCTTTGGTATCCACTCACCTACTGATGGACACGTGGGCTGCTTCCAGATCTCGGTGATTGGAATAGTGCTGCAGTGAACATAGGGGTGCTAGGTTCTATCAAATCAGTATTTTGGGTTATTTCAGATATACCCGCAGAAGGAGGATCCCTGGGTCATAACGCAGAAGCATTTTTAATTGTTGAGGAACCGCTGTACTGCTTTCCGCAGTGGCTGCACCAGCCTACACGCCCACCCACAGTGCACCAGGGCTCCCTTTGCCCCGCACCCTCGCCAGCACTTGTTGTTGGTTGATTTGCCGCTGATGGTCATCCTGACAGGTGCGAGGTGGTATCTCACTGTGGCTTTAATGTGCATCTCTCTGATGACTAGTGAGCTGAACATCTTTCCTATGTCTGGGGGTCTCTGTAAGTCCTCTTTGAAGAAATGTCTATTCAGGTCTTTTGCCCAATTCTTTAAAAAAATTAAGATTTTAGTTATTATTTTTAGAGAGAGGGGTAGGGAGGGAGGCAGAGAGGGAGAGAGACATCCATGTGTGGTTGCCTTTCACCTGCCTCCAGCTACGGACCTGGCTGGAGACCTGGCTGGAAACCTGGCTGGAAACCTGGTTATGGGCCCTGGCTGGGAATCGAACCAGCGACCCTTTGGTTCGAAGGCTGGTGCCACTGAGCCACCAGCCAGGGTCCTTTGCCCATTTCTTAATTGGTATGTTGTTTCCTTGGTGCCGAGTTGTGTGAGTTCTTGATAAGTTGTGGGTACAAACCACTTCCCAGATGGGTCGTTCACGAACATATTCTCCCACTTAGTAGCTTCCCCCTTCATGGGCTGATGATTGCCTTTGCTGTACAAAACCTTTTTAGTTCGGTGTAATTTTCTTTGTTTATTTTTCCTTTGTTGCCCTTGCCTGAGGAGACATTGCAGACAAAAAAATATTGCTCTTCAAATGAGCCAGCAAATCCTTGGGACCTTCCCGGTGTGCACGTAATCCTGCAAATCCGTAGCTTTAGCAGCGAGAGGGTGGCAGGTGACCATTTAGGCTTTACCTGGAAGTGAAGGTGAGATGCCACCCTGCTTTCGTTACGGAAGCTATGACGCTGGTTTTGTGCCTTTCATCCTCAGAGCATCTCTGGGTGTTGGTTAAGGTTGGTTTATGACTCGCGCTGAAATGCTGGGCATCACTGGGGTTGCTTCCTGGGGAGACACACCGGGCGCTGAGGCGCCTGAGCTTTGAGGGCACAGGGGTGCTGCACCCTGTCCTTCGGGGGCCCCCCTCGCTCACGTGCCCATTGGGTTTCTCTCTGTGCCGTCGCCTGTGTGTGGACGGCCCTCCTTTTTCACTTTGACCTTCAGAGCAAGGGGCTGTCACTCCCTGTTCGCGGGAAGCACGCGTGTCTCCATTCTTCCCTTCGCCGACCTGCCGAGGCCTTAAGAAAACCTTGTTTGACGTATCAAACCCCCACTTTTTGGTGGGGAGGCCCCCCTTGGACAGTAACTCCTCCTTTCGTGGCTGGCATGGAACCCTGTAAACATGTGAATGTTTTTTTATTTTCCAACCCCTCCTCCCTTGGGCAGATGTGGCCCGGACAGGGTGGGGCTGAGTCTCCCACCCCCACCCGGCACGAGGACCAGCGGGTGGCTGTCCGCAGGCCTGCGGGACGGGCGGGTGTTCCGAGACCGGGCCGCCTGCAGCGTGGCGGTGAGGTGCAGTGTCTTCTGGGAGCGCAGACGGTCCCCAGGCCCCGTGTCCCAGCTTCCTGGGGAGATGGGGCACATGCACAGGAGCATGTACTTGACACGTGTTGAACCAAGCACAAGTGCGAGGGGGTCTGCTCAGTATTCATGTTTTCCACAGGTCTAGTCTGTTCGGCAGGAAAGTTACCTCAATGAAGACATCTGTGCTGCGCAGGAATAATTATGTCCAATTAGCTGAGGCCTACACTTGGATTAAGATAAATAAATGGGCCCTGGCTGGTGGCTCAATGGATAAGAAGAGCCCAGAAGAGAACGTTCTGGGAACGAAAGAGCCGGGGAACGACCATCCCTCACTGCTGTGTGCCGGAAGGTGGCGGGTTTGACCCCTGGTGGGGGCTTCCGGGGGAGGCAGCCCTCTCGCTACTCCCCGGCTTCCTCTCTTTCTAAAAGCAATAAACACCTCCTCTCCTCGGGTGACGAGTTAAAAAAGAATGAGAAGGAATGAGGCGCCCAGCCGATCCTGCAGGCATGGCCGCACACCCGGTCGGTGTGGCAGTGTTGGGAGATGCCTCCTGTATTTTTGGTGCCGTCCCATTTCCAGAACTCTGCTTCTCTGCCCAAACAGTGTGTTCTAGGATTTTCCAAAGTCTGGACCGAAGGCCTGGGCGCAGTTATTTTGGACCCAGCCAAACCGCTTTTACGTCTGCGCTGTGAAAACCAAGGTGTTGTTTCATCTTCCCACGATCCAGGTAGAACATGGATCTGCCTGCCTGGCTGGTCAGCCAACAAAGCCCAGGGGGGGGAAACGAAGCCGGGGATTCGCACGAACTCCTTGCGTCCGGCACAGCCAAGGGCAGGTTTCGTTTCTGAAGTCCGAGGACATGGCAAAGCAGATGCAAACTTTACTGCGGTGCAGAACAATCCTTTTCTAGAGGCTGGAGGAAGCGGAGGGGGGCAGAGGGGCGGCATTGTGTTGGGGAAGCGACTTCCTTTGCCAACACAAACAGCCCTGGGAACCGGGTCCCCCGGGGGCCGTGGAAGCTGCTTGCCCTGCAGCGACTTCCTCAGGTGCACAGGACGGGGTGGCCGGCCCTGCGGGCAGCGGGAGGAAACGGCAGCCAGTTTCCTTGCTTCCCACCCACCTCTGGGGTGGGCTCCCTCCCGCCCCCGGAGCCAGAGCGGCCGGTGCGTTTGCAGATTAGACCCCCGTGTGTTTTTAGCGATGCTTCGCGCGGGTGACATTTCACGGAGGCCCCCCGATAAAATCAGAATGAAAATCAGCGCCGCTATTTCCCTCCTTGTTGGTGTTCCCGGGACACGGAGGAAATGAAACCCTGGACTTCGTGTCTCCGTCACGCTGTCCCAACCTCCGCGGCTCTCACGTGTCCCACACAGCCGTGACGCTCCGGTTCTGGCTGCCCATCCCGTCAACAGGGCACCGCGTCTCGTTGTCCAGGGAAACGGCTCAGCGTGTGGGCCCGTGTCCACCTGCTCGCGTTGCTCTTCCACATCCGGGTATTTTCATGGTTCCGTCCAAGCACCTAGATCACCAACCATCAGAACAGCCACCGACACTTTGAATTCACACGGGACACTCAAGGTGTCCCCAGGCCCGAGGGCCCGAAGCAGGTGCCGCGCTGGCCTGACGGCCGGCCCAGCTCAGCCTGGTCGGACCTGGGCTCGTGGTGAGGACACGGCTCCCATCTTGAGACACATTTTAGTTCTTCATCAACCAACGTCCCACAGCGTCCGTTTCCAGGCAGCTTTTACGTTGGCGACCCGAGGAAGGTGGTTAACAGAGTGAGAAGGGCAACCGGCAAAATGGGAGAGAAGACGGAAACAGACCTCGGCTCCCCGGCTCAGGATGGTCAGTGGGGTCCGATCCCGTCTGCGTCCTTCCTTTCCTAGCAGCCAGCGAGGTGTCTGTGGCCACAGCGGCCAGACGAGGAGCCAGGGTCCGCCACGTAGGAAGAACTCCTGTAACTCAACCACAAAAAATAAACAACCCAGTTGAAAGTGGGCCAAAGGCTTGACCCGACACTTCTCTAGAGGAAACAAATACACCAAGAGCCGATCAGCACGTGAACAGCCTCCGGCCACGTCACGGCCAATCGAACCGCCCCCGGGTCCACCGGACAGATGCCTGTGACTTGGGCCAGAAGCCTGAGGCGTTGGGACCCTCGTGCGCTGCGGGCGGGAAAGCGCACGGATGCAGCCACTGAGGGAAACAGCACGGAGGTTCCTCAAAAGCTGAAATGAAGGCTACGGCCTGATTCAGCAGCCCCACCCCTGGGCCTCCACCCCCACCCAGCGCCATCCGCTCGCCCAGGACAGCCCGGTACGGGGCAGCCAAGCTCCAGGGCCCGAGTTCCCCGTCTCCCTGGTGCGGGAGCGGGCGTGTTCCGCGTGGGGGTGAGGGGGCCCGAGGTTGCAGAGCCTCCCCAGAGTCGGCCTGTGAGATCAGGATACGGGGTCACCAGGTCCTCAAACGCCTCCCCATACTGCTTGGTATGAACCCCTGAGCCCTGCCTGCACCCCGCCTCTCTTGCCCGATCAACCTGGGAGCAGGGGCTGCACCCCGGAGGGTGGGCCCTCCCGGAGGAGCTGAGCGCTGCATCCTGGGGGCCTCAGGGTGGCAGGAAGCGTCCTGGAGAAAACCAGCAGGAGAGCCCTGCTCACAAGACAGGCCACTCTGATCTCTCCCCACCGCTCTCTGGCCCGGAGCTGGACTTGGGGCTCTGCCACCCCTCTGCTGTGACCCACTTCCTGCCCCGAGGGCACGGCTCTCTGCCTGCGTGCTGCACCATTTCCACGGGGGCTCAGTCCAGGGCTGGGCCACCCCGCCCCCGCCCCCACCCCCACCCCATCCGTCCACGAGCTCAGCCACGCACGCTGCCCCCATCCGCACTGCACAGGATCGCGGGAACTCCTGGGTCCCTTCCTGCCCCTGCAGCTGCACATGACATCAGGGCACCCTCTGCCCTGAGACCCCACCATGCCGCCACCTGAATGTCCACCCTCTCCCCTGGGTTCCTCCAGCATCATGGACGCTCATTTCTTCCCTCCCTCATTCATTCATTCATTCATTCATTCATTCAACAAGTATCTGTGAAGCCCCCACTGTGCGCCACGTGCTGCAGAAAGCACCCACGTCTGCATGGCGCTTTACCCCACAGCAGGGACAGCCGACACACACACGTGCAAGCAAAGGGAAAGGGGGCTGGGGCGGGGGGCAGGGCGCTGAGGGGGAGCCACAGCCCGCGGGCAGAGGCTGGTAGGGGAGGGGCAGAGGCTCATGTGAGGCTGGGGGTCAGGACTCTGGACGTCATGTCTTAATGGAAATGCACCTGACACGTAACAGCGTATAAGTGCAAGGCGGCGGCTTCCAGCCTTGCTCACCGTGTGGCCCACGGGAACTGGCTACTCAGATTCTGCGGCTCACCAGCTGCAAACACAACAGGAATCGCTGCCATCCGTGCACGCGGCCCGGCTCTTGTTGAGTGAAGAGGCCGCCTAGCAAGAGTTAGCATCCGTGACACCAAACGCTGACTTTGTCGTGGGAAACGTTAGGTCTCATCTCTCCGCCAGTCCGGTGATTCCGGGGCCATGACCCTGCACGTCTACCCTACGCGGTGCCCTGAAGTATTTTCACAGCCCCTGGTAACCACCATCTTACTCTGACTTGATGCGTTTGGCTCTTTAAAATTTCACACTTACCTGTGATGGTACAGGGTTTGGCCTGGTCTGACTGCGCGCCACGCCCTGAGGTCCATCCGGGGTGTCTAACTGGCCAGCTGGTCCAGGGGACTGCGCCCCACGCCACCCGCCACCAGGGAGCTGCCCATGGAAACCTCGGAGAGGCCCCCGCACGGCGGGGTGGCTCCGGCCAGGGTGGTGCGCGGGCAGCCCTGGTGCAGCCCGACCCGGTGCCGCCACCATGGCAACAGTGCGCAGGCCCCTCAAACAGCTTTGCTCGTGTAGTTTTCAAAGCCGTTGAAATCGATGCGTCTTCCCTCTCTCTTCCTCTGCGCCATCCTGGTGGCTCTTGGTACAGCTTCCAGAAAAAATGGGTTTTTTTTCCACTTCATTGGGAGCTAAGAAATCCTTCCTCTCTCACCTCCGTGCTGAGAATTACCACCTTTCCTGCATTGGCTGGATCCAGGGGGAGGGGGTCCTTGAGCATCCGGTCACCTTGAGGCCACCCCTGAGTGACACAGCACCCCGACACAGCATCCCAGCACGGCCCCCCAGGGCCCCAGCCCCCATGGGCCAGCCCTCCCTCGGGCGCCGTGTCCCACCGAGCCGGTGTCTCTGCACCAGGAGCCCACGGGCACCCCTCTACCCAGCAGGACCCCTGACCCTGACTGTCCTTTGTGACCCACAGACGTTGTCCCTGGGGTCGCAGATGGACCTCCAGAGGAAGAAGAGGCGGGCCCCAGCGCCCCCCCCGCCCAGCCCCCGGGTGCCGTCGCGCATGGAGGACCGCGAGGAGAACAGGAAGAGCGCCATGGGTGAGTGAGTGGCCTGCTGCCTGCCTGCGCCCCTAGCCCGGCCACTAACCTGGTGGCCGCCGCTAGCCGGGCATGAGCATGGAGCACGTTAGCACCGAACATGTTAACATCGAATGCGTTAACTCGGAATGCGTTAACCTGGAACATGTTAACACTAACAGGGGACGGCTGGGAGTACCGGTCCAGTCACCCGGGCGCTCAGGAGGCGGGCGGGGAAGGGCGAGGGGCCAGTGGACAGCGCGACCGGGTGTGGCCTCAGTCTCTGATGGGCACGTGCGCACCGGGCTTTGAAACCAGGTGTTGGTTGGTGGCGGCCTGTCTGGAACTGGTCTCCCCTTGCAGGCCTTTCGCGTATGTAGCAAAGGCCCCGGTATTTTGGGAAGAGAGAGAGTCCAGGGGACAGAGGGCAGATCATGCTGCCTTGAGCAGAGCCCGGGGGGCGGTCAGTCCCGCCCCTGGCGACCGGGACGGGAGAGGGGACGGAAGTGTCCTCCAGCCAGGGCCCTCCTTTACCCCGAAACCAGCCAGGGCCTCCCGCGGGGGGGCGGGGGCGGCCCCCGTGCTGCAGGTGCGTCCCGGCCGCCACGGGGCTGTCGGGCTGTGTCCCCTCGCGCCCCCCGCCCGCCTGCGCCCTGGAGGCTGTGGCCCCCACGGGGAAGCGGCTCCGGACAAGTGGGCTTTGTCCCCGAGAAGCCGCCGCGACAGCTACTTGGCTGCCTGTCAGCGTTGCCACTGGTCAATACCTCACTGTTCGCGTCCCAGCGATGCGCAGCCCGGGAATCGATTATCCTCCGGGTCACGAGCTGGCGTTTCGCGTCAGCCCCTCCTTCCTCAGGGAGACGCCCCGGCTTTGGAGGGAGCATGTTCGGAAGCTTAGTAAGATCAACGCGGTTTCTCTCTGTCGTGAGGAGACCCCATCGCGCCCCCCACCTGTTCAGGGAGGGGCAGCGGCCTCCCGTGTAGCATCCCCTGTGGAAACTGTAGGCAGCACCCATGTCGTGTGGCCGTGGGTGTGGCTGAGTCCTGCGGGGCTCCGGCCCCGCAGCCCCGGTCCACACACGCCGGACCCCCCATCTCAACCCCGAAGGACCGAGTCCTGCGTCCACGGGGCCGGGGGAGCTCCCTGGGCCGGGGCGGGTGCTGGGCAGCTGGGCCCAGAACCCTGGACACCGGCGGGAAGGTCCGCAGCCCAGGAGCAGGCGAGGAAGGGGAGGTGCGGTGGTGACTCCCCCGGGCCCCTGACTGCTCCCCGCGAGGCGGCGAGGCTGACGCGCCTGCCCACCCAAGACGACTGGGAACACTGAGGCCCCAGGGGGTAGAGAAGGTCCCGGTGGGCGTTTCCAGGTGGCCTGCCGTCCCCGTCACACGCACGAGTCCCCATGAGCAGAAAGCACACTAACGTCACCGCAAGAACGAACAGCCCCCGTGCAGGCTCTCGGTGAGGGAAAGAGGAGGCCTGGCTGGAGCCTCCGCCCATGAACCGAAGGGTCGCCGGTTCAGTTCCCTGCCAGGGCGCACGCCGGGGTGCGGGCCAGGGCCCCAGCTGGGGGAGCACGAGAGGCAACCACACGTGAATGCTCCTCTCCCTCTCCTCCCTCCCGTCCCCTGTCTGCAAAAAACAAACAAAATCTTTAAAATATGTAATAATAATAATCATAATAACAGAAGCAGGCACTTCCCACACGCACACAAAACGTTGAGCCTCTTCCTCTGCTCAGACATGGTGGCCGGCTGGATCTGGATCTTGACCCAAATTTCTCAGCAAACAGAAGTACGCCGCAGTGGCCAGCCTGGGGCTCCCAGGGGCTCCCGGCCACCCCCACCGCTCTCAGCTCACGTGCACGTCCAGGCGGGACTCGGGGTGCAGGGGCGGAGAAGCTGCTGTCCCCCCATGTCGAAGGAACTAGACCCAAAAGCAGGAATAAATGGGCATGTCTCCTGATGAAGACATGATGTTTTTTAACATGTTAGTAATACTCTGATCAAGAGCATGATGCACTGATCCCGAGTTGCCAGAAGGTTCTACACTTGAAAGCTGGAAGAAAGGATTTGTAGAAGAAATAATAAGAAGCATGACTTGTAACTCTCGTAATTTGTACCATTTACTTTTGATATTTTAAGATTTTTTATTTATTATTTTCAAAGAGAAAGAAAGGGAGAGAGGCAGAGAGGGAGAGAAACATCCATGTATGGTTGCCCTTCACCTGCCTCCAGCCACAGACCTGGCTGGAGACCTGGCTTGTAACCTGGTTCCGTGCCCTGGCTGGGGATCGAACCAGCGACCTTTGGGTTCACAAGCCAGTGCCTTATCCACTGTGCTACCAGCCAGGGCTCCATACCATTTATTAAGCCATTGAATCAAAAACTTTCCCAGTGGAAGAAAGCCTTATTTTCACGAAAAATTGTGAATGGGCCCCACTGTGTAAACTCTGCACCTCGGGGCCTCTTCTGGGCAGAGTCTGGCGGGGTGACCCCGCACAGTGGACCAGGTGGGTTGGCTTAAAGGGGTCGTGAAGGGAGTGGCCACCCCACCGTAGCAGGAAGGGGTCGAGAAAGACCAGGGACGAAGCTCACATCCCGACCCTGGGATGAGAGAGTCCGGTGAATAACATGAGCTCCTTTGAACTGGACGGAGCCGCTAGGGGTCCTTGAAGAGTAGCCCAGGCCTGGCACTGAAAACTCTGTGCCTACCAGGGGCTATTTCCAAATTGGACCGAGGCGGGAACGCCAGGTAGGTAGAGTGTTCACCCCGGAGGGAAGTTGAGTCCCTGCCAGGTGTGGCTGGTGGGGTGCTGGGTGGGCAGTTGGGAGATGGTGAGTTGCACTTGGTGGCAGATGGATTTGGAGCCCCGTGTGGCTGGGTTTGGTGTGGGCAGGGGTTCGGGACAGGGGTGAAGGCAAGGTGCCCCTGTTGGAGGGCAGGAGCCTCTGACCTTCACCTGCAGCCTAACCCTCTTGATTCCATTAGGTGTTGGACGGCAGGTGCCACAAAAGCCTCCCAGGGGCGCTGCTCGCGGGCCTCCCCAGTTAGTGCTGCCCCCACCCCCGCCCTACCCTCCTCCCGACGCAGACGTGGCGGAGCCCCTGGGCTTTCCCGGGGAAGGCGCTGCTCCCGAGGCCTCCGACCTGCGACCCTCACGTAGGTGCCTCTGTGTCTCGGAGCTCCTGTGTCCGCCTGTCATCTCTGCTGCCTGGTGTCGGGCTGGGGTCCTCGCTTTCCTTTCCTGGCCTGGGTGCTCGGGCCCCTCCTCTCCAGCCTCCTCCGCCCAGCGCTCAAAGCGATGTGTCCCGTTCACCAGCGACGCCAGGCGGGTACCCTTAGAGGACGATTCGACCTTCGTGGTTCCCATCGGGCTGGACGGCGGCCGGAAGGGTGCCCTGTGGGTGGGGGCAGTCGGCTGGGAACGCACGTCCCCGGGTTGGAACTGAGCTCCGAGTGTCTGCAGGCGGCCAGCCGGGCAGCGGGGAGCAGCGGCCGGGGAGCTCACGGGGGACAGCGAGCGCTAGGGGGGGCGTGCTCAGCAGCTGGGGGGCCCAGGGGAAGTGGGGACCAAGGCACCGGGAGGTGCAGCGCGGGGCTGGGGAGCAGCAGCCGCTGCAGGAGAGCGCCCCTCATTTCCGTCCGGCGCCGCCTGTGAGGAGCCTGGTGCGCGGAGCTAACCTGCTTCCTTTCGGGAGTGTGACCACCCCGCCCCCAGACGGGGGCTGTTTCCACCCTGCGCCGTGTATTCAGGTGGCATTGCCGGCCGCCAGGCAGTGTCCCCCCAGGGTGGCCTGCCCTGGCTGCGTGTTCCCAGGGCGTCACGCCGCCCTGCGCCCCGCAGAGCAGGGGTGCCCCACGCGGGCAGGGACGTTCGTTATTTCCAGCCGGGGGCCACCCCCGCGGGGTCCGTCCTCTTTGGGAAGGCGGACCTGCTCCCTGCCCGCCTCTAGGGGGAGAAGGTGGCCGCTGTGCTGGCCGCTCCGAGCTGAATAATCCTGATTGGTTTCACCTTCACGAATACGCACTCCTCGCCCTCCCCGAGTGTGTCTGGTCATCTGGACGTTGGACGGGCTTCCAAATGCATCCGAAGCCGATGCGTTTTCACACACAAGGCACCAAAATTCCCGCAGGAGCCGCCCGGCTCAGGGGTGCCAGGCAGGATGCGGGCCCAGCGGTTCCCATGTGGCACAGCGGCCTCAGTCCACCCCACGGCCACCGGCGTTCGGGGGCCCCGCCTGGGGCTGTGTCTGTCCCTCGGAGTGGGTGCCCGCATGTCACTGTCCTCTGTAGCCTAACGTGGTGACCCACAGCGGAGATTCCCTCTTCTCCCCTCCCTTTCAGGGAGGGGCTGCCCCTCAGGTGTGGCTGAACGCTCAGGGAGGCAGAGAAACCATCTTCCGTTGTTTCGTGGGGAAAGAAACCTCTCCCAGAAGCCCCCGCTGCCGTGTCCACCCTGCCTCTCGGACTGTGGTGGGCACTGCACAGACGGGTCCCGGGAAAGGACAGAATCACTGTAGATAAGTCAGGTCCAGCCCGACAGCCGGGGAGCGGTCCGCTGTCCCGGTGTGTGGACGGGCGTCGCTGGTCAGCCCGGAGCTCGGTCACCTGGGCAGGTGGACAGCCGGCAGCGGCCCCGCCCCTGGCCTGCAGCCCAGCCCGGTGGCACCCGGAGAGCACAGGCGTGTGTGAGCATGCAGGGAGAGGTCGGGTGTCAGGCGTGGGGACGCCGTGTGGCCGGGCCTCTGAGGGTCAGCAACGCGGGCCTGGCCTCCTCAGCTCTGACCTCCACCCGTGCCCATCACTTCCCACCTTGCAGGCGGGGCAGCAGCCCTGACGGTACCCGCCGCCCACCTAGGACCCGAAGGGCTGGGTTTCCTGACAATCCCCGTAGCCGAGGGGTCACGGGTTAGGGTTGGCCAAGCGGTGCCTCCGCCCTGTCACTCTGGGACCTTGTGCCTCCTGGGACCTTGTGCCTCCCTTACAGCCCCTCCTGCTGTAAGAAGCAAAACTGCATCTCTTGCCGAGGGAACTTGCAGAGCGTGGCGGGTCCTGTCCACCTGGGGCAGGGGAGCTGCGTCTGCCGCCACCCGGCGCGGAACTGAGGCTGCGCCTGCCTGTCTGTGGTGCCGCCTCCCCGGGGCCGCGGCCAGGCCAGTTGCGGCGTCAGAGCTGGGCCACACGTGCTGCGTGGGTCACGTGTGGGAGGGGACAGGTTCAGCTGGCGCCCCCTCCAGGCCGCGGCTCAGCGGTCGTGTGGCGGGGTCTCGGGTGGTGTGGTTGGGCCCCCACTGTCGTCATGGTGGAACAGGGCTCTCTGCTCTGCTCTGCGGCCCTTTTGCTCCTCGTGACGAGGTTTCCTGTGAACCTGCAGCGACGTCCTGTTCACCTGCCCGTGCCACAGCCAGCACGACTGCGCACAGACTCCTTCTCCTCCTAACTGCCTCACCAGCTCGCTTTCCGCCTGCATGCGAGGCCAGCTGACCCTTCGCTGTGCCGGGATGGTGAAGCCAGACCCCCTAACTGCATTGAATGACTAGTTTGCAAGTGTTGTGGGACGGGGGATGAGTAGAGCACTAACCTTTGGTCAGTGACTTGTCCTGAGGGGAAGACCCTGGGGGCGGGAGCCAGTGCACAGAGTTTAAATCGCAGACCCGCGTTGGCTTTTTATTTTCAAATGGAACGGTCTCATGACTGCCAGTTTCTTACGCCTTTTCCTCCCCCGGCCTTGAGCAAGGTTCCATTTCATTTCTAGGGAAGTTGGCAGAGGTGGGAAAGGGAGAGGGGTCCCTGTCTTCTTTTCTGCACGACACGTGCCATTCAGCGCCACCGTGACGTGCCCAGCTGGTTTCCAAGCTGCTAAAGAACTTGAAAGAAATTCCAGAATCAGGACCTGCCAAGAGAGACTGAAAGGATCCTGGGGAAGGGCCCCGTGGCCACTGACGGAGGAGTCGGGCAGCCAAGGGCTGGGCCCGGAACATGGAGAAGATGGACGTTGGCGCGGTGGGAGCGCGTCTGTCCTGCTCACAAGTTCTCCCGAAAAAGCAGAACTGGATTTTCAGCCCGCGGTTACCGCACCTGGAGCACCGTCCGGTTCATCGACCTGAACGCGAAGGCACCTTCGGGGCAAAGCAGAGAGGAGGGGCAGGCCGAGCAGGGCCGGAGCCCCGGGAACGAACGATGAACCCATTTCCTTTCGCTCAGGATTTTCTGGGCCAGTTCCTTACACGCGCCTGTGCCCCTGACCTGAGAGGCGGCTCGGGGGAGCCCGGACGGAGGGTTGAAATTTGGCGCGACAGGCGACCGGGACTCAGACGTGCATCACGTAAACTTACAGTGAAATAAGCAACGTTGGAACTGGAAGCACCAGGCTCACCCCTCCCTAATTCCTTTACCCCCGGGGCCACTTCTGTACCGACCGACCTGTCCCGGGTCAGCGCGATTCAACAGCGGTGACGTAAAAACCCTGCATGACCGTCTGCTGCCGCCCCTCTCCCCACGCACCTGCCAGCGGAGGTTGGAGACCCGTAGAAACCGGCCAGGGTTGCAGACCCGGCCCCCCGCCCCCAGCTGGGACTTGAGGTTTCCTGCGAGCTCCGAATAGCTGTACCCAGCTATTCGGAAGGAAGAGTGAGAGCAGAGGTGCTCACGACGAGTCCGTCCAGGCGACGGGCGTGCCGTGGTGGAGCGGGAGCCCCGTGCCGCGCCCACCGCAGACGGGGACAGAAAGGAGGCGTGAGGGCCCCCAGTGGCGGGCGGGGCAGACAGGTCCGCTCTGTGCACTGCTGCGTCCCCAGGGCCTGCACGGTGCATGCTGGGGCGGCGCTTGTGTCCGGGGTGCGTTCACACTCTGCCGTTTATTCCCCACAGTTACGTGCTGCGCGTCCTTCCCTAGCCACGCCAGGCGCTTCTGAGGACCCCCGCGCGGAGCTCCGAGCCTCCGGCCTCCCGTCCCCGCGGCCTGACCCTGACTCTCCTGTCCTCCACCGCAGGCCTCACTTGACACCGCCGTTGGCTCTTTAGAATTTACCAAAACGCGCGTCAACCGCCAGGATCTACTGGAACCGGTTCCGGTTCCGTGTAGGCAGCGAAGACTTTCCTATGTAACTTCTAGGTGGACGTGCCCACTGTCCGGAATCCCACTCTCACGGGCACAGGGAGAGGCGTCTGTGAAGAACCTTGTTTTCTTTTCACTCGTTCTTGGTTCGTGTATTTCGCTGTGGATCCTCAGTTAGGGAATTTCCTCCTTATTGATGAGTGTAGCCAATTTGGGTAGAAACATTGCATCTACGCGGTAAAACCAAGGGCCTGAACGCAGGCACGACAGGTGTCGGTGCACCTCACAGCTCCTGAAGGTTCAGGGTTACTCCCGCAGGACCCAGCGTCTCTGTTTTCCAGGGTTTCCTTCTGCTGTGTCCTCACAGCTCCTGAAGGCATCTGCGTCCAGGGTTACTCCCGCAGGACCCAGCGTCTCTGTTTTCCAGGGCTTCCCTCTGCTGTGTCCTCACAGCTCCTGAAGGCATCTGCGTCCAGGGTTACTCCCGCAGGACCCAGCGTCTCTGTTTTCCAGGGCTTCCCTCTGCTGTGTCCTCACAGCTCCTGAAGGCATCTGCGTCCAGGGTTACTCCCGTAGGACCCAGTGTCTCTGTTTTCCAGGGTTTCCTTCTGCTCTGTTCTCCGGCATTCGGGGAGTTTGCAGGCAGAGGGGCGAGGCAGGAGCACCTCCCCCGCCTGGTCACTGCGCATTCAGCCCCCTCACTCCCTTTCCCTGCCGGACACGGGCCTGTCCCGGCCTCAGGGCCGTGAGAGTGACCAGCACTGGCCACACTCTGGGCTTTTACCCTCACCCGCAGAAGCAGCACACCACCATCGGCAAATGCTCATGGGGGAGGGGGATGCACAGGAACAGTGATGGTGGGTGTGACAGCGATGTCCCCGGGCGTGTGGCCCCCTCTTCCTAGAGTGCAGGACCCCTCTCCTTCCTGGGGAACCCCATCCTGTTCCTGGGAACCCACCCCCTCGCTGTCCTGAAGCAGGCAGGGCGGGGGGCGGGGGTAAGCAGGGACCGGGGTTCAGGGTAAGATGCTCACTCGCTTAGGTAACGCCAGTCACCGGGCACAGATGCAGCTGAACCGGAAAAGTTGGTCGCGTTTCTCCCCAGAACATTGTTTAACGTTATTGATCAAAGCAAGAACGAGGATCAGCACGTGCTGTTCACATGTATGACTGTTGTCTGGTTGATGGCGCTGGAAACGTCAGTGATGACGTAAGGTAGGAACGATCGCAGCTGGTGGTGATGTTGACGGTTTAGAAACCTGAGCTGGAACAGGGACAAGTGCGTAGCTAGAGCCACACTCGTGTGTAGCCGATGTAATGCCACGCGTTGGTGGGGAAACTGTTACAAAAAATACAGGGAAACAAGACGAGCGAGAAAGTGCCTTTTCTTTTGCATTAAAATAAAGAACTTCCGTCTCGTGAGTAGCCGTCATTTGCCCGCAAATCATGAAGGGGGGAAGTGCGAGCAGCAGGGGTAACGTTCGCCTAGATGTGGGGAAGCACCAGGTTACGACCGGCCTCAAAGGTGGCAGCGGAGTGCCCGCGGGTACAGCAGGCGCTGCGGGGCGGGGGCGGCGGCAGGAGGGCAGACCCCGCGCAGGAGGCCCAGGGGGTCGGAGGGCTCCTGGGGTTACTGGTCCAGGAGGCAGGAAGGCAAAGCAGCGGGTAGAGACGCCCTGTTGACAGCAGAGGACACAGACGTGCAGGGCTGGGGACCAGCTCCCGGAGCCGACCAGTTCCCAGGACAGAGGGGCAACCGTGGTGCCCTGACCGTCCGCCTCGCGGCACTGGCTGAAGGCGTGTGTTTCCGTGACGGGGCAGGAGTCGCGTCTCCCACGCCTGTGGGGCGAGGGGGCCTCACGCGGGTGTCACAGGTACCCCGAAGCAGTGCAGCCGCCACTGGGCCAGGACGTCATCTGTTCGGAGCCCCTCCTCCTGCTCTCTGTTCTGAACGCTGTGTGGTGCGTGCCCTACACAGTGTGTGCATGTGTGTGTGTGTGTGTACATGTGCATGTGTGTTCCTATGCATTCATTTGCACGTGTGTGCACCTGTGGGCATGTGTGTGCCCCTGTGCATCCATGAATATGTGTGCATACCTGTGTGCATGTATATGTGTTCCTATGTGTAGCTGCAGGTGTACGCACGTGCCTGTAAGCATGTGTTCACAAATGTGTGTGCATATCTGTGTGCATGTGCCCATGTTCCTATATGCATCTGCACATGTGTGTGCACATGCATTGTATATGTGTGTGCACGTGTGCACCTATGCACCTGTGTGCATGTTTACATGGGCTCCAGTATGTTCACAAATGTGTGTGCACACCTGTGTGCGCGTTCCTATGTGTGTCTGCATGTGTGTGCATGTGTCTGTGTGTACATGTGCTCCTGTGTGCACACATTTTTATGTGTGTGCACATGTTCCTGTATGTGCCTGCACACGTATGTGCGTGTGTGTATTGTGTGCGTGATTGTGTGCACAGTTGTGTTTGCCCCTGTGTGCGTGATTGTGTGCACACTTGTGTTTGCCCCTGTGTGCAAGTGCGCAGGGGTGAGTGTGCGTTGACTACTTCCTCACCCGCACCACAAACGTGGAGTGATGAAAACTGGAATAGTTTGCTCCCATGGGTTGCCGGGGTGAAGTGACAAGCAAACCTCAACGGCCCTTGCGAGGACAAAGGTCCACGTCGTACTGCGTGAGGTGCGGCATTGTCTGCGTCTGAGCTCCCAGGCCCCGTCTGTCACCAGGAGCTGCAGAGTCGGTCGGTCACCTTTCCACCCAACACGTTCTCACCTGGAAGCTGCGGGGGGATCGCTGTCTTCTCTGTTTTTCTGCCTTCAACTGCTCTATATGACCCTTCTTTTTTCCCCTTCTTAATAAAATAATAAACTTTTGTAACCGCGGAGGAAGCCATGTAAAAGACAGAAGGTTGTATCTACCCACATCCTTCAGGAAGGACCAAAAGGAAAGAAAACGCGGGGAGAGCTTTGGAGCCCATGGCGATGGGCCCACCATCTGCAGGGTGACCGTGCACAGCTGGTCCGGGAGGATACGGGGCCGACTCAGCTGCAGGGCCAGAGCTGCGCGGACGTGCTTCGCTGGCATGTGAGGGGCGCATGGGACGGAGGCGACACGCCTGGTCTGCTTTGTGCGCGTGAGAAGGGGCAAGCCGAAGGCCTCCTCGGAGCACAGGTTGTAACCGAAAGGTGAACGTGGACCACGGAGTAGGTGTAACTGCCCACAGACGTGCCTCTGTGTGGTGAGGCAGGACCGGGCACCAGGGCAGCCTGGCCCGCCGGCCACTGGCTGGTTAGTCTGCAGCTGAAGGGGACGGAGCCTGGGGGAAACCAGTGGCTCCCCCGCGTCGTTCCCCCACCAGGGGGAACCCTGGCCACCCCGTTGGTGGCCGCCTGAGAAGGGGAACAAAGGTCCAGCTGGTGACAGCGCAGGCTCGGGACAGAGGGTGAGCCCGCTCTCCAGGGAGGGACGGGCAGCCTGGGCCCGAGGGTCTGTCCGCTGTGGCTGGTGGGATGCTGGCTGGGACCAGGTCTGCCGTGGGTGGGTGACCACGCCCCCGTGTTAGTCACCCCGTCTCCGTCTGGCTGTGCCTCTCCCACCGCAGGCCCGCCTGGCGCAGCCGAGGTGCCAGGGCCCGGCAAGTGTGCTCACGGGGCCCGAGGATGGGACCCCTGAGCCCTCCCAGGCGTCTCGGACGGGCCCCTCTGCGGCGCCCAACTTGTCAGAGACTCAGGAGAACACGGCCGATCCGTCACTGGGACGTGCGTTCAGACGAGGATGGGGCAGGAAACACTGTGACAAGGGTCCCGCCCTGGCTCTCCTCTGTCCACCTCCAGACCCTGGTCATTGTGCCCCTCAGACCTTGACGCCCCCGGGACACGGGCCCCCCTGCCCACCCTGACACCCGCCATTCTAGTCTCTGTTTCTGCAGACTTCACGCCCCCGGGGAGGCCGTGCAAGCAGAGTCTAGAGCGTCACCTTTTCCGTGATCCAGTCCTCATACCCATAAGATGCGCTCGTTCTTACCGCAGGGGCTGGACGGCCCTCCTTCAGTCAGGCCAAGAATATCGCAGCCTTTGCGGGCACGCCGTGTTTTGCGTGTCCACCCCTGTCGACGGGCACGTGGGGCGCTTCCCCCGCTGGGCTGGGGTGAGCGCAAGTGCAAACGTCTCCCGGGGCCTCCAGGCTCTTCACACGCCCAGGAGGGGTCGCTAAGGAATTGCTGGTTTGCTGCGGCGGCCCCGGGAGCTGGCCTGGTCCCCAAGGGCATGTGTGTGGGTTCCCGCAAGTCCCTGGGCCCAGACCCAGGCCCGGGAGGGTCCCGCGCCGTCACCAGAGCTGCCCCGGTCACCAGCGCCGCCTTCCCCGCGTTCAGCACCTGTGGAGGCGTGTTCTGGTGCACAGGTGTGCTCTCCAGGAGACATACATGTTGCCCTTGAACGTCCCCCTACCCTGGAATGCGTGGGAAAGGGCAGAGGAGAGGGGCCCATGGCCTGTTCCCCGGGGCACCGTCCCACTCAGGATGTGACCAAGTCGCACCCCCGCTTGACCAGGCAGGTAGCGGAAAGGCGTGTGAGGGACACCCGCTTGCGCAGGTCGGACGGTCGGCGCGCCGGGCTGGACCACGATCAGGCCGCAATTCCCTCTGCGGGGAGCAGCCCTGGCCCCACTCGTGCGGTCGGTCAGCCTCACCCAGAGACGTGCGGCTGAGGAGGGGGGCGGAGAGGTGGGCACTGGGTGACCCTGCGCCGTGACGGGGCCGTCCCCACGCAGCTCCGCTCCTGCTCGGGGCCTGAGAGGGGGCGACTCTTGTCAGGAATGTAGGTCCTCAGGGTGGCCCTGAGCCCCGTGAGAACGTGAGTCTCGTTTTTACGGTCCTGGTGCACTTGGACCAAAACGACCTGCCGCTCCATCCCGTGCTGGACCCACCTGTCCCGAACCCCAGTAGCGGGAGGGACGGTAAACGGGAGGCACCCTGGCTGTAAGGGCTGGTCATCTCCATGGCCGGCGGGTCCTCAGAGGTCAGACGGGAAAGGGGACGCACGGGGCTGCGGGACCCCTCGCCCAACGTGACCACAGACCAGATAACCTTTCTCCAGCCACCTTGGCTGCCAGCCCTGCATCGGGGAGAAGAATTGGCTCCAGCAGATGGCAGACTTGGCCTCTGGGCGCGTGGACCTGGCTTCCCGAGTTTGGGGACAGACCGTGCCCGCCAGCCATGGCACCTGGCAGGTAACAGGCCAGAGTCGCAGCAGCCGCAGGGTGGCCGGACGTCATCCTCAGACTTGGCCCAGCTGCGCCAGTGTCGGATTCTGACTCCTTCCTCTCCACGGTGAGGGAGGCTGCAGGGCCGGGTTGGCGCAAGGCGGCCGGTGCATCAGCACCCGAGGGAGGGTCGTCGATCAGGAAAGGAAGGCGCGAACGAGGGCGCCGCCCTCTGAGGGCGGAGACAGTCCACACGCACCGCAGGGCGCGGCGTCCGCCCCGCTGCATGTGGCCAAGACACCTTCCACTTACCCTAACGCCTCTACAACAAAAGACTAGAAGGAAAAGCAAGAAGCTGGAACTCGCCGTGGGACAGGAAGAGCGATTCTTTTCTCAGTGGTGGTGTTTTCCTGACTTTCCTCAGAGCTGGAGGGAAAAGTAACACCTCAGTTGAACGTTCAGGCATCTTCATGGACCGTGTCCGGAATGGTGCCGTGGTGGGGGGGCTGCCTCTAAACCCGGGTGGGACGGAAGAGGGAGGGGGGCTGGCCGTCCTCGGGGTGGGAAGACAAGGTGGGCGCTCAGTCCCCAAGGGGGTGGCAGGCCACCAAGTCCCTGAGCGCAGGCTGGAAACTGAGGCTGCAGCCCGGGGCAGGCTGGGCGGTTATTTGGGGAGCTGGTGAGTTGTGCCGAGGTCAGTGCTTTCTGGCCAAGAAAGACAAGCTCTTCTGAGCCCATAATTGTGAGTTTAACAGGTGGTTTTGTGTGACACACGGGAGTCGCAGGCTGTGCAGTCTGGAGACCGTTCTCTGCCCGTTTCCTGAAATCCCAGGCTCCGGCGCGGACCTGACCGTGGGCCCAGCGGGCAGCGGCCGGGAAGGTGCTCCGGGGCCCTGTACGGTATCTTTTCAAAAGTATTAAAACTGCGTTTCACCCTTTGGTCCAGACCCAGCTCCTCGGTTGAAGGCACCGTCTCCTCCGTCTGTGGGTTCCAAATGTCAGGCAGCGGTGACCCGCCGCCCGTGAAGCTGAGGGGTGGCGGGGACAGAGCCTGGCAGGGACAGAGCCTGGCGGGGACAGTCCCGAGACTCACACTGCCTGGCCGAGGGGCCGCCGCTAACCCCTAATCTCGGGCATCGCCTGTTGGCTGCAGTTTCTCTCCTGATTAGCAGGAGGGAGGTCATGCTCTTCCCCCCGCGCTGGGTGCCAAGAATACAATACTTGGCTCCTAAAGAGAATCCAGGTCCGTTTTAGATCCGTAAACTCTTCGAAAGTCTTCGTTATCCTGCCTTCTTGAAAACATACGTATTTATACATGTGCACATGCAGGTAACGCTCTGTAGTGACCGGGCGGGACCAGGATCCCCATCCGGCGGTAGCTTGAGGGGCCAGGTCTGCGGGCCGTCTGGACAAGACCAGGGATATAAAAGGTTAAATCGTGCCCCCCGCCCCCCTACTAGAGGCCTCGAGTCACACGGGATAGAACTTCACTTGCAGGAACGAGGGGGAAAGAGAGAGGCCAAGATCAGAGCTGCAGTCGGGGAAGAATCGACACGATGCCAGGAGAGTATGGGCTCCTGAAGGCCCCCCGATGCAACCCCCACTCCCCTCCGGCACCCTGGCACCCCCAAACTCTGCCTGGGCGAAGGAGAGTGCCCTGCTTTGTATATGGAGGGTCCTGGGCATCAAAATACTTCATACTGAGATTCCTTTTATTCCGTGTTTTTAAAATAGTGAGCCATTTTGAGGAAACTTAGTATTTCTCATGCAGTGAAAATGACACGTGTTGCCACCTGCTGACTGCAGGTTGGGACTTTCCGACGTCCGGTATAAATGGAACAGGATACCTGGTTGTCCGAGATCATCCGGGGTATCTGTGGAAAGTGTTACAGGTACACATATGTCCATTAGCTTCCCTAGTTCAGGGCACTTTACCTGTAGCTACCTTGACGCGCCCTTTCCTACTCTCAGTGCCTGGCAGGTGGGAGCTAAACCCAGGCAGGTTGCTTGCTGGCTGTGAGTGGCAGGTGGCAGGTGGCAGCTACCGGCCACCTTCATGTAGGAAGGAAAAGAATTTTGTCTTTGACGCATTTTTTTTTTTTAAAGATTTTATTTCATTATTTTTAGAAAGAGGGGAAGGGAGAGAGGCAGAGAGGGAGAGAGACATCCATGTGTGGTTGCTTTTCACCTGCCTCCAGCCACAGACCTGACTGGAGACCTGCTTTGCAACCTTGTTATGTGCCCTGGCTGGGGAATCGAACCTACCACCTTTGGGTTCGCAGGCCGGCACCTTATCCACTGTGCTACCAGCCAGGGCTTGACGCATTTTTTCTGAGCAACATCAATGTGCTCAGACTGACTCTTGAAAACCCGTCTTTTGCAGTGGCCAGCAAGTACGCGATAGCCTAGGATATACAGCCTGTCATTGGCATTTAATAACACGAAAGAAAGTGAATTCACTGCAGAGTCCTTCAAAGAAAGGTGTACTTGGTGATGCGCGTTGGTGACTTTGCAGAAGAGAATCTGAGTGGAAAGAATATTGGATGCGAAATGAATGGGCGCACCTTGAGGGTTAAGCCTTCGGTCAGACTTTTCTCCTCCACATTCGGTCTGGGGTTCTTGTTTAGTTGGGGCGCTGCTGCCAGCTGCGGTGGTTTCACGCAGGTGGAGGGCGTGACCACAGAGACCGCGTGGTCTCTGTGCCTGACCCCGTGGAAGAGAACTGAGTCACGAGTTTCTATCAGACTTCTGCCGAAGGCAAACTTAGGGTGGTCTTCACATTTGCAGAAAAATCATGCTATGATAACTTTCCAGTTTAAAAAGGTGGTTCCTCACTGGTTCGATCCCCAGCCAGGGCACATACCCAGGTTGCAAGCCTGGTCTCCAGCCAGGTCCGTAGCTGGAGGCAGGTGAAAGGCAACCACACATGGATGCCTCTCTCCCCACCCCTCTCTCTAAAAAAATTAATAAATAAAATTTTTTAAGATATAAAAATAAAATAAAAAGGTGGTTCCTGGCTTAGGAGAAGCCAACGTGGCAGGGTGTTCATTAACTCAGAAGTAAGAACGTCCCCGCAGGGCGGACAGGAGCAGCAGGAAGGCGGCGTGGCGTTCCCTTTCTGATCCACGTCTGTTGTCCAAAGCCTGTGGACGCCTGCGTTCTGATGCGGGATGTCAAAGGGCGAGGAACCCCCGCTCTAGGAGTCTGGAGCTCATCGGCACCCCCTTGTGTGTTTTGCTAGAAGGGAACAGACTGTTCAGTCCAGAGGAAGACGGGAACTGGGCCACTATGGGGTCCTGCTGGCCCAGGGTGGGGTCCTGCTCCACTGCTTCATGGGAGCCCTTGTGGTGGAGGGTGGGAACTGGGGCACCCAGGAGGGTCCTGAGGCCAGGACCAGGCCCTGCAGCGTTGTCTCATTCAGAAACTGTCACATCATGTCATGCGCCCCCCAATGTGTCCAGATGTCACTCACATAGGCGCTGAGCCTTGAACGTGCTGTCACCATCCCCACCAGCTCCCACACCCCTTCCTGCTGCCCCCCCAGGGGACCCCGCCCATGCCCCGTGTCCCCAGGCCGGGTCCCTGCTCCCTCGGACATTGGCTCCGGTGTCCTTTCAAATCCCCTGGGGCTGCTCTCCCTCCCAGCGGCCCTCACTGAGCACCTGCCCAGCGGGCTCAAGGTCTGCGGCCCCCAGCCCTCAGGAAGGTTCCTCGTGACGGGGGCTCCCCTGGGCATGGAGGGCTTCTGGTAACCCCTCCATGTGTTGTGCATTTAAAACAGTTCGGAACGTGGCCCTGGCTGGCGGGGGGCTCGCGTGGCCTTAATCTAGAACAGTGGCAGCTATTTATTCAGCCTACAAACTTTGGAGGGATAGAAAGCAAGTGCGGACAAGCAATCTCGATGTTGTAACGGGACTGAACGTGGGGTGGGCTTGGAACCCCCCTCCCTGTGGACGCAGTCTGAGTTTTGGCCCGAGCCGTGTCAGAGAAGCCCGGGCTGCAGCCCACCGTCCGCCTCCACCCCTGAGCACCGGCCATGGGGGCAGAGAGGGGGCAGGGCCGGGTGGGCCCCACCCCCTGACCAGCACCCGGGTACCTGCACAAACACACCCAGAGGTGGCATTGCTCCGGGCCACGGTTGTCCGTCTTGCTGTACCTGTCTGCCTCTCGGGGGCTGTGACAGCCGGACTTGTCTGGCTTGGACAGATCTGCGTCCCCGGGTTGGGTCTCAGGTCCCTGCCCTGCCGGTGGCCGCCCGTCAGTGGAGGCAGCCAGGTCACCGAGCTGTGGACGGGAACCTCGTTCCGCTCTCGCCACGGTCCCGTGGGCTGGGTGCCACCCCTCTGGAGGAGAGACGGGGCGTCCAGCCGCCCCCACCCCGGGCAGCTCTGTGGGACCCGAGTCCAGGCCCCTGTGACCTGATGCTCGCTCACACTACACAGAAGAGAAAGTGTCCCTTTAACTGACCCACTTGCCCAGTGATGGGAACAGAGGGCAGGGCTGGCAGGGCACCGTCTAGGTGCGAGGCCACCCTGGGAGATGTGACAGCTCATCAGCGCACGATTGTCGGGAGGGCCCGGCTGTAGAACGGGGGGCTGTGTCTTCTCCGGGGCGCCCTCTCATTACGCGTCCTGCCGCAAAGCCAGGAAGGAAGCGGGAAGAAAGGGGCCATTGTCGGCGGGCGGCCACTGCGCCGGGACACATCGCCTTGTGCACACGGGCCCCGGACACAGGCCCCCTTTGTCTGCTGGCTTTCCTGGGAGCCTCTGCGAAATGTCTGCCTTCGAAATTTCTGTCCTGTCCTTTATGTCCGGGGGACCTCAGATACACCCGCGCCAGCAGCATCTCCCTCTCTCCCTGGCGCGTCCCCTGCTTCCTCTTAATTCTGTGTGGCCAGCCTGCTGCCCAGGTGAGGTGACGGTGACGGTGAGCGCGGTGACGATGCCCCTGACCCGTGTCACTTGGCTCTCGGAGCACGGAGGTGCCGCGGTGCCGCGGGCGTGCCTTAGCCTTTATTCTTGGGGCACGTGTTCCTCCAGCAGAGGACTGATTTTTTGGAAAAGCGCCTGAAGCCACCGCGCAGCCCCTGTATCCCGGGCGCACATCCTACGCCCCGGGTTGGCCACATTTAAAATATTTCTACACAAAATTAAAAATAAACGCCTCAGGGGTGGAGCTGGCCCTGGGTCACGGGCACCTGCCTCTCTGAGTGCAGAACAGGTGAGCGTGTCCTGTCCACGTAGGGCATTTTACACACCCTGGAAGCTCAGTGAGAAAGGAAAGAGCGACCTCAGCCTGCCGAGTGTAGTTTCAAATAGCCTGACCCCCGTACGGAGTGGCCACGGCCGCCCCCCACCCCGCCCGGTGTCACCGGGGGAAAGAAGGGGACTTGGACAATGAGCTGCAGCTCAGCTCAGGACATTGAGCTGATTGAAATCAATCAGGACATTGATTTCTTTCCACTTGATGGAGGATCCCCCCCCCCATAAGACCCCCTAGGTCATCTCATACCTAAGCCAGAGCTTCCCCGTGTCTCACACGTGAGGGACAGGCAGGTGCTGGCAGGCTGTGGCACGATTGGTTTAGGCCCAAGTACCACTGTCCCAGTGGAGTAGTTGCCACCAGCTCTTTATTTCCCTGTGTTGACGGCTTCCGGAGGGAGATGCAGGTTTGAAGTCCCTTCCTCCCAGCAGCCCAGCTCCCCAAGTCCGGGCGGGTCGGGCGGGTCGGGCGGCGCAGGGGCGGAGGGGCTGGCTGATGTGTCCTCCTGTGGCCCGTGCAGCGCGCCTGCCCCGGGGGCCCGGCTGTCCCTGCAGCGCAGACGGGGTCCCGCCCGCCCCCTCGGAGGCTGAGGAGACGGTGTCCGTCGGCAGCTGCTTTGCGTCCGAGGACACGACGGAGGACTCGGGGGTGGTCAGCTCCCCCTCCGACATCGTGTCCCTGGACTCTCAGCACGACAGCACCAAGTCCCGGGAGAAGTGGGCCACCGACCAGGAGGACGGCAGTGACCAGGACCCGGCCGGACCCCCAGAGCTGGGTCCCCCGAAGAGCCCCGCGTGGGAGAGAAACGGCTACGGGCTCTGGCATTCCAGGTGAGCCGCAGGGCCCCTGGGGAAGGAGGGCTCCTGTGCCACGGGACCGGGGAGTGTCCCCCTGACCACACCTGCCTGCTCGTCCCAGATGTGTAGGGATTTCCCCAGCGAGGGGCCACGGCTTGTGTGTGTTCGCCCCTCTGTAAGTGGCGCCAGTCCCTGGGTGCTTTCCCCTCAGCATCTGCTTTCTAGATTCCTCCCTGATGGCACATGTCCTTAGTGCGTGTGTTGGTGTTATTCTTGCGACGGAGGGGCGTCTAGATTGCTGGGTTTCCACCGGTGGAAACCAGTTGAACACGTGTCTGTTTACACACAGCGTTTTCTAGCAGAGAAATTACGAGACTCTCAGAAAACTCGTCCTGAGCGTTTCGGCTGGCGGCGGATGGTTGACAGACCACACAGCCCAGAGGGGTGGCGTGGTTTGCACGGCCTGCGGGGTCCACCCCGCAGCTGCCCCTACACGCAGGTCGTGCGCTTCGTGGGGCTTCGGTTTGTAATTCCCGGGTGTGGAGAGGGGCGGCACCAGCCTCTGCCTCTCCTCTCCCAGGAGCTGCCTTTCCGTAGACGTGTACCCTTTTAGCAACTGTGATGTGGCTTTAAAAACAACCAACTTCTCTTTTGTCAGTTGCTACCCACGCAGGGAGTCTTTAAGATTTGGGCTTGAATTTAACTTTCCGGCGGAGCCGACAGTGGGAAGTCGGGGTGCCACCTACGCCCTCCCGCCGGCTGCTTCTGCCCCGCGGGGGACAGACCTCTCGGGGTTTAGAGTCCCCTGAATTTTACCTGCTGGCTGCCAAGCAAACCCACACGCACACACCTGCGCACGGGGCCCTTCCTCGCTCCCGTGTGTCCCAGCTGGTTCCCCGAGACGCGGCTCCGAAGGTGTCTCTCCGCTCGTGAAGTTGGAAGGACATTGCATCTTCCTCTTGGTGAAAAAGTAAAATCTCGTGCAAATTCTGGCGCGAAGCGTTCAGAGCTGTCAGCGGCCGGGCCGGCGCTCTGGGTGTGGGGCAGGACTGTCCAGGCGGCTCCAGGCCTGGGTCCCCGGCGCTGTCCAGCGCTGGGCCGGAGGGCGGGTCTGCCGAGTCAGGCCAGAGGTCAAGTTCAGTCGTCACGCTGGCCAGAGGTCAAGTTCAGAGCTAGGGCCCTGGAGCCCAGAATCACGCTGGCATTGGGAGGGAGCAAACGCACCCCTGCGTTAGACTTGTACCATCCAGGGCCCTGAAGCTTTGTACCTATCGGAACTTTGGGCCCCTGGGAACATTTACGAACAGGTTAACACCTTCGAAGATCCTGAAACATAACTACATAACACGGCAAAACATTTCAGACCCTGGAGAACCAAGCTGTTCAGGGCCCCGGCCGCCACCACACGGCAGGAGTGCTGGCACCAAGTCAGGGGTGCCGTAGGTATTAAACCCTGCTCCAGATTTGGGCTGGGGGAAAAAAGTGATTTTACAGTAATTACATGTAGAAATGATGAAAATAATTTGAGTTCAAACTGAGTTGAATAAAGTACACTAATTAAAGCGAGGTCAGGTATTTAATTAAACTCAATCTCACTGTTTTTTTTTTTTTTAAGATTTTATTTCGTTATTTTTAGAAAGAGGGGAAGGGAGAGAGGCAGAGAGGGAGAGAGACATCCATGTATGGTTGCTTTTCACCTGCCTCCAGCCACAGACCTGACTGGAGACCTGGTTTGCAACCTGGTTATGTGCCCTGGCTGGGGAATCGAACCTGCGACCTTTGGGTTCGCAGGCCGGCGCCTTAACCACTCTGCTACCAGCCAGGACCAATCTCACTTTTACCTTTGCGACTGTGACCACCAGAAGCTCTAGGGTTACCTGGGTGGCCCGTGCCACACCTCTGGGCACCCTGGAACTCTGGAGCTGTGTAAACACAGGACGTTTGCAGATGGGCAGGGGAGGTAACCGGCGTATATGCGACTTCTCCGGCTGTGTCTTCTCCCAGGTTTCTGGCCCTTCAGTTCATCAAGTAGTTGTTTCGAAATCTGATGTTTGGTTGTCCTTTGCGAATTGTCGTGCCACCTGAAAGGGACATCTTTTTCTCCCCAACTCTTTTTTTATCCGTGATTTTGCCAGTGGATGAATTACTTGAAGAACGTCTTCTAGTCATTCACATTAAACAGAAATAACCAAATGGGCTGGAATGGGTCATTAGCTCACACTCTTCCCCGGGGCTGACACACGCCTGCCGTCCTCGGTGCGGCAGGAGCCAGGGACAGGTGTCCCTGCAAAGGCCAACTTCTAATTGCTCCCCGGCCCTTGTCTCGTGGATGCTGCTGTCTCAGCCACAAGGCCAGGCCAGCCCTCCTGAGCGGGCGGGCTGGGGTCTTCCCAGTCACCACCAGACCTGGCTGGTCCTCCCCAGATTTAGGAGCCCTGTCTCCGTGGGCAGGCCCGTCATCTGCCACCACCTCCTGTCAGTGAAGAGGCAGTCACAGCCCATCTGCCTTAGGCATTGCTGGTGAGGAGGAGGATAAGGTGGTTTTTGCAAAAGGGCACGGGGTGGGGGTTACACGTGACTCAGAGGGAGGCCAGGCACTGGTGGGCGAGGCTCCTGCGGGTCTGGGCGGAGGCCCCTGGGGGCAGGAGCGGGAGCTGTGACCGCTGTCACTGCTGGTATTGGTGTTGTCATCAGTATCACCGCAACTGTCTTCGTAGTTCCCGGTGCAGCGCCCAGGTGGCCTGCTGGCCGCTGAGCCTGCACCGCGGGGTTCGGGAGCTGCACCCCCTTCGGGCCATGCTCATGCGCACACCACGCACCCATGACACACGCAGAGCACACGCCACTCACACGGGCCTCACACCCTGCGTTGCAGCAGCTCCGAGGACCCAGGGGCCCGGGGAGCCAGCAGAGAACTGCGTGAATGTCCGCGAGGGCTCTACCACCCTGGGCTATTTCGGGGGGGTGGGCCTGGCTGAGCAGCGGGGTGACATGAATGCTCTGCTTTCTCTGTGATCGTCTCCAGAGCTGAAAAGGCTGCTGCAGCCCCCGAAGATGCGAGAGACCTGCTCGTGGCCGGGTACCCGCAGGCCGACCTGGACGAGGACCCGGAAGGTAAGAGGTTGCCCGGCTCAGGGACACGGGCCTAATAACGGGAGCCTCCGGTCCTGCCGTCCTGGGGAGATGTCCGGGCGGGGGCCTGACGCTGCGGGGCCGGAGCTGGCGCGCCCAGCCGCCGTGAACCGCTAGGAAATCTTTGAGGTGAGGCGGGAGGCGAAGATAAACTGTGCGTCAGCCACGCCTCCATCCAGAGTGAGCCGGAAAACAGACCTTTTTGGTCCAATGGTGCTTGTCAGTTTTCTGTTCTTGGGTGACACGGTGGGCTGAGCCGTGCCCTGACCTGCACCCCACGACAGCTGCCTCATGTGGGGCGCACGCTGGGTGCCCAAGGGCGCATCCTGCACCTCGCAGAATTCCATGGCGTGGGGAGCGAGGTGCAGGTCGGCCCTGGTGGCCACCTGCACTCTGGGCTCAGGGCGCCCGGGAGGTGTGGACTCCCAGACCTGCATCTCAGGGAAAGGCGCCTGCAAAGGGCTGTGTGCTGGCGTTTCTTTTTTTTTTTTTTTTTTTTTTTAAGATTTTATTTCATTGTTTTTAGAAAGAGAGGAAGGGAGAGAGGCAGAGAGGGAGGGAGACATCCATGTCTGGTTGCCTGTCACCTGCCTCCAGCTACAGACCTGACTGGAGACCTGGTTTGCAACCTGGTTATGCGCCCTGGCTGGGAACCGAACCTGCGACCTTTGAGTTCGCAGGCCGGCACCTTAACCACTGAGCCACCAGCCAGGGCTCGTGTTGGCGTCTCTTTGCAGACATGGAAGCGAGTTACGGGACGGACACCAGCTCTCTAACCAGCTTCCTCAACGGCGAGTCCGGCCACTGCACCCAGGACACCTTCGCCCCCGACGCTGACCCTGACGTCATCCCGGTGACGTTCATAGGGGAGGTGGATGACCCCGTGGAGCTGGGGCTGTTCTCCAACAGGAACAACAACGCTGGGTCCTGCGACCCCCGGTATAGGCCCGGGAGCCCAGCCCACCTGCCGCTGGCCCCGGACGAGGCCCCGCAGCCCCGGGGGAGGAAGAGGGCGGAGGGGCGGGCGACGCCCACTCCACCCCATGACGTGGGGACCGATGTCCGACCCGCCCCGTCTGACAGCTGCGCAGATTCAAATCCCAGTAAAGCGGAGCCCAGGGTGGCTCCTGAGCTCCACCAACGCAGCCGGGGTGCAAAGGAGAAAGGCGGGGAGCACAGCTCTGCTGCTGGTGGGCGGGCCCGGGCCGTGGAGGCCCCCAGCTCCCCCCCGAGGAAGGAGGACGGGGATGACTGGAGGGGCATCTGGGGTCAGCGAGGCCGGACCCCAGGGGGCAGCTTCGGGCTTAAGTATGGCCTCACGACGTACAAAATTGTCCCCCCGAAGTCCGAGAGGAGGTGCTATGACAGAGGACTGTCGCTGTCCGCGGGCGCCATCAAGATCGACGAGCTGGGGAACCTGGTGGGCCCCCGCCCGGGCGCAGGCCGGGCCTCAGGGCCGACCTCGGGGGCCCCGGAGATGGGGCCGCGGCCCGGGGGGAGCAGCAGGGAACTCCGGGGGTCCGACGCCTCCGGGAAACGCTGGGGCCAGGGGCCTGCCACCACCACCGCCGCCGCCACCGCCACCCCGCCGGCTGCAGCCAGGTCTCCCGCTCTGGGGGGCAGAGGCGGCACAGAGCCCCGCGCCCCAGACCCCACGAGGACGTCCCCCCCGCAGCTGTCCGCCCACCAAGGGGGCGGCAGACACCTGCAGGAGGGGCCCGGCCGGCCTCTGTCCGCAGCCACGTGCCCCACCAACGTGCCAGCAGCTCCCGCCCCGCAAGTCCTGTTCCTCAAGCCGCAGAGAAGGACGTCCAGCCAGTACGTGGCCTCCGCCATCGCCAAGCGCATCGGGCCCCCTCGGGCCCTCGCTGACCCGGCGAGGAAGCGCGAGGACGCGGAGCGGGCCTGGGAGGGCGGGGGGCGGGCGCTCAGCGGCCAGCCTCAGGCTGCGAGGGACAACTGCGCCCTCGCTGGCTGCCCCGGCCCACTGGGACGCGTAGGTGGGGCCCAGGCGCCCCGCGGGGACCTGCCCGGCACCAGGGAGGAGCCAGCGGGCGGGGCCCCGCCCAGAGGCCTGGTCAGCAGCTCCCCTGGGACACTGTCCTCGCCGGACTGCCCCGTGGGCACCCACATCGGCGCCCACGTCCCGCGTGTCACTGATGCCCAGCCGGACCGAGACTCCGAGGGACGGAGCCACGGTTTCAGCGGAAAGCTGAGCCCAAGGAACCGCAGGCCCAGCGAGGGCCTGGGCCGCAGCGAGCCCCCACCCCCTGGCTCGGGAGACGGCCAAGCTCCCGGCAGGCCCCCCGTGAATGGCTCCGGGGGGCTCCCCCCCCACAGCGAGCCTCCTCGTGCTGCCAGGGTGTCCGGCGAGAACAGCTGCACTGCCCTCCAGCCGGAGGACAAGCCCCCCGCGCTGTGCCCAGGTCTTCAAGACCCCGACGGCACGCTGCCCCCCAGCATCTTTGGGCCAAAGAAGAAGTTCAGACCTGTTGTCCAGAGGCCAGCACCCAAGGACACGTCCCTGCACAGCGCCCTGATGGAGGCCATCCACGCGGCCGGGGGCAAGGACAGGCTACGAAAGGTGAGCTGGCCCCTGTCGGCTTAGGGGTGCTCGCGGGAGGGGGGCAGGCCCAGATGAGGGGCTCGCTGGGTCAGGTTGGACCAGGCGTCTCACTCCCTGCCCTCAGGGTAGCTGAGCAGAGCCAGTAAAGACAGAACGCGGGCGCTGTGGTCTTGTCCGGGGGCCCCGACTCTGACAAGGTGCCCCGTGAACTGTCTGGGGGTGGGAGGTGGGCTGTGTCCCCGCAGCCGGTCCTTGAGCAGTGGGGGGAGTTGGGGGGGCCGGGCCCCTCCTGTCCACATTCTTCAACAGCAATAGGACGTTCTTAGGACACACGTCCCCCGTAAACAGGACTTCAGCACATTACATACGGGGTTTCATTTTATTGCTACACCATAAAAACAGCCCCCCAAAATCAGAGGGAGGCGCTATGTCGGTGGGTTGCTCCCAAGGGGCGCCAGGGAGGTGGGCCGGCGGGGGAGCTGCTTGCTCCGTCCCCAGACGGGGTCTCGCGGAGGCCCGGTGACCTGGCACAAGGCCACACTGCCAGCAGGCAGGACCCGGGTCCTCAGGACTTCCCAACGCACGCGTGTCAGCCCTGGAAAGCCAGAGCCAAAGAGGGGAGCCACCCCATGTCCCGGGCTCAGCGCCGCCGTCACTACAAAAGGGTCACGGCTGTCATTCAGCCCGATTGAGATCAGACAGGTGCGGGGAGAAGCCCCGGTGGGCTTCAGACAGGTGGGGCCTGTCCAGCGTGCCAAGCTGTCCCTGGGCCTCAACGGCCCTGCCTGGGTTCTTTGGGCCGCCCCGGTGACCGTCCGTCTCCAGAGTGGCCTGAGCTGACACTCGTTTCAGACGGCGGAGCTTGGCTCGGAGGGAGGACCCAGAAAGCTGTCCTACGTGGAGTCCGAGAGCGAGCACTCGGCCCTGCTGGCCGCCATCCGGGGCCACCGCGGGGCCTGCAGCCTGCGGAAGGTGAGGCCTGCGGCCACCGCGCCCGGGTGGGCACTGAACGGGCACGGAGCGTCACCTGGCGGGCGCGGGCAGGCAAGCAGGGGTGGTCCCTGGGGGGAAAGAGGGCACCTGGAACGTCTCCCCATTTCCCACACGCCCGCCTGGCACTGGGCATTTTCAGTTCCAGGGTGGGGGCCCAGCACGGCTTCAGGGCACACAGCAGCCGTGGCCCCCAGCCTCCGCAGCCAGGAAGGGTCCCGGGAAGAGGGTGACGGGCGTGCTGCACACGGAGGCAAGGGTGTGGGTCCTCCCCAACCATCCGCGTCAGGCTGGGGCGCACGGCTTCCGGACTGTCACCTGCCGAGGCAGCAGGAGACCAAGGGTCTCAGTAGGACAGGAAGGCCACCTGCCTGGGTCACCGGCCACTGGGGGTGTTCAGGGACAGGGAGAGACACACACACACACACACCCTCAACTGTCTCTTCGCCAGGTGACATCCTGTGCCTCTGAGGAGCTCCGGAGCTTTCGTGAGGCTGCCTGCTCTGTGCACGGGCTGGGACCCTCGGGGCTGGAAGGTGTCAACAGCCAGCCCCCACCTGCCCTGCCACCCCCAGCCCCTCCAGCTGCCCCGGCTCCCCCCGCACCCAGGACAGTGAGCCAGTCCAGCTTCGGCCCCCTCAGCAGCTCCGGGGACGCCAGGCAGGCCTTGATGGATGCCATCCGGTCTGGCACAGGGGCCGCCAGGCTGAGAAAGGTGAGGAGGGACAGGAGGGACGTGGAGAAATGCCACCACCTGCCGCAGAGCAGGAGCCGGGGCGGAAATGGAAGGAGCGGGAGGGAGGGTGCCCTGCGCCCGGGGCCTCACTGGCCAGAGGGGCCCGCACACCCTCGCCCGGGCGGGCAGTCAGCCGGACTAGCTCCTGGGGACACGGCGAGGGCGCATTAAGGCCCCAATCCTGGGGTCCAGGGTCGGGCTGCACAGGCTCCTACGATGCGGGTCACATCCTCGGTCCCCCCTTCTGGGGGAGCCGGAGGGCGGCTCTCACCACTTCCCCTCACGAGTGTTTGAAATGACTGGTTTCCTGTCGGGGGCCAGGCACCCACACCGCGTGGCCTCGTGCTGGCCTGCCGCCCGTGCGGTCGCTAAGAGCAAGCAGTAGAGGGGCACAGAACGGACCTGTGAGCAGGACGTCTCTGCCGTGGGCCTGTCAGGACGGGGCCCCTGTCACGCGGGGCTGCCGGCCCTGCCCAAAGGGCTCCTGTTCCCACTCAGGAGCTGGTGGCCGCAGAGGACGGCGGAGGACCACATCCCTGCAGGCAGCCCCCCTGAGGCCGGAGGTGCCTCTGCTGGCCCCTGGGCAGGAGCAGCCTGAACACCCACACTGGGGGCTCCCCAGGGCCACTGTCCCGGCCCCGGGTCCCCAGAGCGTGTCTGTTGAGACAGGGAGGCGTCCACAGCTGCGCGTGGCCCTTGGTGGGACCTGAGGCAGCTCACGGCAGGGACACTGGCCGCTGTCACTGGCAGCTCAGCCCCACCCAGGTCAGGGTGCTGGGAAGGGCACTGAATCAGGGGGCCCCTGTAGGGGGGACCTCCCTCCCCCCCGTGTGGGGGAGCCGCTGAAACTGCTGAGAGCTGCTGGGGGACTCCATGGGTTTTTTAAACGTCTGTTGATGCACTTAGGCAGTTCCGTGACGTAGAGCCAGGGAAAGTGAAGGCATAGGGGCTGCGGACGCGCCAGGGCTCCAGGGTTCCAGCCGTCCCTCCTGGCGCCCCGCAAGGGTGGAGAGCGTCCACGTATGTCAGCGCCCGAGCCTTCTCCGTGGCTCTGTGCGGGAGGGTCAGTGTGCGGCCCCGGCTGGGCTGCCCAGGGCGGCGCATCGTGCCTGGCACCCAAAGGTTGCAGGTGTGATGCCCATCAGGTCACGTACCTGGCCGTGGGCCTGACCCGGGCAGGGCGCGTAGGGAGGACAGCCAGCCTTCCTCTTGCACGTCGGTGTCTCTGTCTCTCGTCAATGACAGCATGTCCTTGGGTGGGGATTACCAAGAAAGACTCGGCGTGTGGGACCAGGGACGTAGCCAGGATGGTCTCACGTGCCCCCCGGCTCCCAGCCACCTGCGCCCGTGGCCCTGCAAGGACCCCGCATGACTGGGCTGTCTCCTCCCGCAGGTGCCCTTGCTGGTGTGACCCACCGGGGAGGCCGGACGCAGCAGCCACTCGCCTGCCCAACGCCGCCTGCCCGCAAGCCAACCCCGCGGGGCTGCCTCCCAGGCCGCGCGGCTCAGAGGGAGCTGCCTGCCCGTGGCTCGTGTGCCAAGGAAACGTGTTCTTTTGCCTCTGAGTGTTTCAAGTTGCCAATACGGGTTCTGTTGGCAGGTTGCTGGGGGAACAGAGACTGGACACGTCCCGCGTTCCACCTGAGAACAACGCCTTAGGCCCCAACCTGCCGGCCGTTGGGGCTTTGCCACGTACCGATGATGATCAAGGCCGCCCGGGTCTTCAAAATCGGACTCTAGGGGAAAGGCTAGGAATGAGCAGACAGACGCCAGCCGAACGCCGCCTGCGGGGTGCTGCTCCACCCTTGGGTGCTAAGAGCAGCGGGCAGGGGCTTTCTAAGGGGACTTCGTGGATTCAGGAGGTGCTTGTGTCTTATTCCTGAACAGTGTTGGTGGGGGGGAGCCTCCCGGAGGGTGGCAGACCAGCTAGGGGGGTGTGACCAGCTGAGGGGGGCCACCCCGAGTAACACCGGGGTACGTGGACAGGGCAGGGAGTGGGCGGCCGGCACCCCACCTGACAGTTGTCCCCGCAGGCGGGCTGTGAAGCGGCAGGCTCTCCCCTGGGAGGGAGCCCCCGGAGCCTCGTCCGTCCCCCCACCTGGGGCGGAGCAGGGATGCTGGCTGTCGGGGGTGGGGGACGGGGGGCCGGCCCTGCATGGTAACATGTCACGATTTGGAGAAAAATCTTCGCTCTTGCCCAGTGGCCAGCGTCCCCCGTGTACCGTGTGGCGGTCTTCTCGCCGGCCCAGCCCCCGGTCACCCGTATTTATAGCGGCAGCCACAGCCGTTTTCTCTCCCCCAACCAGCCTCTGCAAGAGACAAGAGAAACGGGGAGCGGCTAGTGGAGAGGGGAGGGCCCGGCGCAGCCACAGGACTGGGGAGGCGCCGACCGGCCCGGGGCCGTTTCAGGAGCTCCCAGCCGGGCTCCGCGCTGCCCCACGACCTTCACGCCCTGTGTCCCCAGGCGGCGGGGGCCCCGGCCAATGGCTCCTGAACCACACTGTCTCTGAAAGATGTCTTTTCGTGCCACAAATAAAAGGCTGAAGCTGTAGCTGACTTCGGAGTTCCTTTATTCCACCTGGGAAGGCGCACGGCCTCCCTCCCGGCGCCCCAGCAGACGATACAGCCCAGAAGCAGGTGCCCCCACTTCGGGAGACAAGGCCCGAAGTGTCTCGCTTTTGCCGCAGACAGGCAGTGCCTGCTCCGTGTCCCGGGACACCACGCTTGGAAAGGCATCCCACGCATGCGGGGGCCTGCGGTCCGGGGACAGGGACATGGGCTCTGCTCCTGGGGACACCCGCCCGGTGACCGGGTGTCACATCAGCATCCAGCAGGGGTAGCCCGTGTCCCGTGTCCCTTGGGTGAGCTCCTCCTCCCGCTCCCCTGGGCAGCCTGGGGCCGTGTGGGACCTGCTGCTGAGGAACGGACACGGAGACCAAAACACACAGACGCTCGTCCCTGGTGAGCCGCCCCCTGGAACAGGTCCTGGCCCAGGACCAGCACCAGCAGGGCTTGCAGGGACCTCAGCAGGGGCCACGGCAGGGGCCTGATGTGGGCAGTGACCGCCACGCTCCTGGGCTCCATGGGTCCCGATGAAACAGGGGCTTCCTGAGCTCAGGGCTCCCAGCGCTGCCGCTGCGGGTGCTGTGGCCCCGGTCACTCGCTGAACGAGCCCCTCAGCTCGAAGGGCAGGAGCTCTGGGCAGGGCGGAGGGAAGCCCAGACGCGTGCCGGCCCTGCTGCAGACACCAGCCGCAGGCCGGTGGCCTTACGAAACGGTGGCCCCTGGCAGGCAGCGTTGATCACACTCTTCTCACGGAAAGTGTGACTTGCCAAGGGTCCCCTCGTACCATTCTCGGGTCCCCAGGGGCAGCAGGCTGCAGGGCCAGGTGCGGGTCCCCAGGGCACTGCCCGTGGAGCCCCAGGTCCCACACCCTGACGGGCGGACTCCTCAGGCCACGGCCCGGGGGGCGAACGTGGCCACATTGCTCCACTGGAAAGGCGTGTTTTCTCTCCGTCTCCTCACCTGGACCACGTTTAATCAGGTAAGTGCTAATGTGATTGAGAGACAGACACGCAGGGTCCCTGCGTGTGACTCCAGGCCTGCCGGGCGGGGGCACAGCTCCTGGCCCAACAGTGCCCGTTGGATCCGGCCGCCACGTCCCGGGTTCCCGCAGTCTTGGCCGCCTCAGTTCCAACTCTCAACTCCAGCCTGTCTCCCGACGCCCGGGCCTCCCCGGTGACTCCCCAGAGCGGCTGCGGGGCTGCTGGGGCACCTGCCTGAGCGGGGCGACCTTCCTGGAGGGGTCTGTCCTATCCGATGGCTATTTCAACCCTGGGGACCCCCACACCTGCTCTCAGACACGGCTGTGGTGTCAGCCCACACGGCAGGCGGTGTGAACGACCCTCTGGTGTCAGAGAACTGGTGCATCCTGTTTTTGTCACACGTGTCCCCAGACCACCTGATCACCTGGGGTTGCCTCACCTATAGCCTGGGCAAGAGCGCAGCAGGGACATTCCAAGGTGGAGAGTGGGAAAGGGCAAGGGAACTGGATGCCACCCAAAGCCTGGAGGAGAAGGCGGGAGAGAGAAAGCACTGGAAAGGCACGTGAAACGCCCACTCCAATGCCTCATAAACGAGGCAGAGGGAACCGATGCCCCTCAAAACACGTCGGGCGACCGTGCTGCGTGGGGGGCAGCGGCAACCAGCCCCCGGCGGGTGTCTGAGCTCAGGGTCAAGGTGGACTGAGGTCCCCAGAGACGCAGGCCCCGCTGCGCTCCGGGGACGTCTGAGTTTCCTTTGCCTCCCCATCTGCCACTCCCCAAAGGGGCGCAGTCCTGTGCGTTACCTTCCTAAACACGCGTGTGGCCCAGAAAGGGGTGCCAGGCTGCTCCCGGTCGGCCTCGCGTGATGCTCGTCCCACTGCAGGATGGAAAGTCAGAGTCTCGTCATTTAATCATGATGCTGTAACAGGCCACTTGATTCCCAGCTGGGAAGGGCCTGAAAGGAGCCCACTCCAAGGGGGCGAAGCTAAAGAAACTGGACATCATTGGTGACTGACCGTTGCCTGCCGAGGGGCCTGAGTCGGGAGGGAAGTAGCATTTCCAGGCTCCCAGGGGCCAGGCTGGAGCTGCGGGCCCTGCGGGGCAGGTGCCTGGACCGTCCAGCGACACGCTGCAGGGCCTTGGGACTGACCCGTTGGCTTGGAAACTCACAGGGCATTGGAGAAAGAAGAGAGAGCAGGTCTTGAGCAACATCAGACACGGGTGGGCCTCCACAGGGCTGTGTCCTCGTCCTTAAATTCAACCACCTCGGAGGCCACTGAGCCGGGCCCTGGGTGACGCCCAGCCGGACCGTGAGGCCAGAGCCACGGCTCCTGGGTGGAGGGCACCCTCGTGGGGCTGGGGACAGGCGGGGACACGCAGGAGCAGACAACCCGAGGACGCAGGAGAGAGGTTGTGGCCCCTGCCAGGGGTCAGGACACTCCCGAAAGAGGTGACGTCTGAGCTGGCAGCCGAGGAGCGAAGAGGTGGCCGGCGGTTCCCCACAGAGAGGTGCACACACGCTGGAAAACTCCAGAAAATGGGGCTTCAGGGGCAAAGAGCGGAATGTTTGAAGCCACGGCCGGGTCTTCATCCTGAAGGCCAAGGCGCCTGGGTCAGGGTTCGTGTCTTTCAGGAGAAGGGACACGCCTGGGAGGCCACCGGACCTGGTCTCCCGACCCTACGGCCACTTCCTGCTTTCTGGTCATCGATTCTAACGTTGTGACCTGTGGCGACTCAGGAATCCTAGCGGCCCCTGCGGAGTGCCGCCTCCCAGCACAACGGCTTCTACAGAACTGCCCCAACAAAGGGGTGCGCAAAGCGGGGTCTTCTTGGGCTTCCACCATCCCAGGATGGGCCCGCACACTGCCCTCCCCGAAGTCCTGCTCTTGCTGGGAGACCCCTGTGCTGCCTGGAGCCTCTGGTCTCCCAGGCGGGCGGCCGGTCTCGGCACCACGTGGTTGGTGGGGAGCCTCTGCCCCCCACCCCGGGCAGCGGGGTGCTGCTTTATAAGAATTAAACCTCCCCGCTGCCGGCCAGCCTGCAGTGTTTTTCCCACAGGCTGCCAGGGAAGACGTGTTGCCAAACGAGCTTAGCGGTAATTAAAACGTGATGGCACCTACTGCCGAGAGTGCCGGGCGCTTGGAGAAGATCTGCTCGAATTTTACCACCAGGTGCGGGTGCCGGCCCTGGTCCCGGTGCCTGGCAGGCAGCGTGGTATCCTGGCCAGCCCTGTGCACGCCAGCCCTGTGCACGCCAGCCCCGTGCACGCCAGCCTGGTCCACGCCAGCCCTGGGCACACCAGCCCTGGGCACACCAGCCTGGTCCACGCCAGCCCTGTGCACACCAGCCTGGTCCACGCCAGCCCTGGGCACACCAGCCTGTCCACGCCAGCCCCGGGCACACCAGCCCTGTCCACGCCAGCCCTGTGCACGCCAGCCTGGTCCACGCCAGCACCCGATGGCAGAGGGCGCAGTTTGCCCCACCCGACACTCCGGGCCCTGCTCTCCCTCCGCCAGCTGGAGCTTCTCCTCCAGCCCCTGGCGGGGTCAGCGCCACACACGCGGGCCAGGCCGATACGATGCCGTGACCTGCATCACGTCACCACAGGCGCCATCAGGGCAGGAGGGGTGCTGGTGTCAGGAAGCGCGGGGCCCGTGTCCCGCCCCGAGCAGCCGGGAGGCTGCCGCTGACTTGAAGCAAAGCCGCGTGACTCCGCGTTCTGTGTCCGTCCCCAGGGAAGGCGGGCGCGGGAGAGGAGCCTTTCAGTGGCTGGGACACTGTTCCCAGCAGAGCCATCAGAGCGAGGATTCTGAGGGTGACATCACCCGATGACCAGACAAAGGCCCAGTGTCGGGCAGCTGCCCACGTGGCCCCACTGCGAGCCGGCTTCTCCCAGCGACGCGGCGAGGTGCAAGCGCCTCTCCATCTCGGCAAAGGGGCTGTTCTCGCAGAGGCCGGAGCCTGGGCCCCAGGACTAGGCGGCCACCCCGAGTCTCTCAAGCAGAGTCCATCAGGCCTCGTGGTTTGTGCCCCGGGCCCCAGATCCGACCCAGCGGAGCTTCTGCGACCTCACACGAGCTGGTCTCTGGGACGTGGAGGTCACAGAACCTGTCAGGGGGGCGGGAGGAAAGGGGTCGCTGATTCCCGCCCAGGCAGGCGTGTTTCTGCTGGGTTTTCTCTCTGCGGTCACTCCCGCTCCACCCAGGGGAAGGGCAGCCCTGTCCACCAGACGGCAACCGCTCACGAGGAACAGTGTCTGTTTAGACAGCGAGTTCACTTGTGAAGTCACTCCTGGCCGCCCACAGCCCACGGACAAGGGAAACGGGGCGTCTCCGAGAAGCCACATGCTCCGAAGTGTGTAATTTGCCTCGACTGATGACTAAGGTCTAGTGGCTTCACTGCTCCTTTGAGTTCGGCTTGGGTGGGGACACCATGGCCAACAAAGCTTCCTCTCACTTGCTGGGCTGGCCTGCGTGGACCATGGAGAGACATACCTGTTCCCGGCCGGGCTCCTCATGCTCACCCGGGCTGGGAGGCGGGAGGAGAAACTCTCAGCACCGGAACAGACCCTGGCCCGGAGCAGGGTCCCTCCCCCACCCACGCTCCCCACCTGCCACCCCTTGTCTCTCTGTCTCCGTCGACACTTCCGGTTACAAAAGGTAACCTCACCTGACATGACTTTGGGGAGGGAAATGACATTTGGGTAGGATATGGGGGTGGCCCAGCACCACCAAAGAAAGAACACGTAGGTGACAATGAAAACACAACGTAGCAAAGCTTACGGGGTGCAGCTAAGGCAGCGGTGAGAGGGAAATTCATAGTGTTGGCACCTGCGCGACCAAGGAGACAGGTCTCCAGGCAACAACCGAAGCTTTCCGCTTTGGGTGGGAAGAAAAGAAGAGCTGGAAGGGGGAGCCCCGGGGCGGTGCCCCTTCCCACCCCCAGCTGCTCGGGCTGGAGGGGCCCAGGACCAGCACCCGGGGGTATGGAAGAAGACTTGGGGAGGAAGAGCAGAGGGGGCTGAGCCAAAATAAAGGGAGGGAACAGAGAAACAGAAGGACAAACTCCGTCCTCAGAGTAAATCTGCACAGAGGAAAACCACTCCGAGTCTCCGGTAGCCAGTGAGCACCCGTGCAGCCAACTTAAAATTATACCCTGAAAAGTGCACGCTGGGCCCTCAGTCCCCTGGCCCAGGCCATGAGAAGCACCTGTTTTCCGCTCCGAGAGAGACCAGGGCAGGGGTGGCTCGCAAGTGACCTGCGTTTGCTGTTTCCAACACTCACGGTTGCCATGGTGCTATGGGTCTGCCCAGCCCTGCACGGGGACAAGCCTGCCCACCACCTGTCCTCTCACGGCCCAGGGGCTAAGAGTGTTTCTTGCATGTTTCAGTGGTTGGGACAAAATCGAAAGAAGAATAGTTTCTGACACATGAAGGGTATGCCTAATTCAAGTTTCGGTGTTCATAGATCAAGTTTGGCTGAAACACGCCGCGTCCTCTCATTCCCATATTGTCTGAGACTGCCTTCCCCGGGGGGGAGGCTGGGGTGCAGGCCCTGGGGCCCCCAAAGCTGGAGATATGCACTAACTGTCCCCTTACAGGGCAAGTTTGTCAACCTTGCTATAGATAAGGAAATAGTGCCCTGGAGGATTGGGAAAACTCAGCCGTAAAGATACAGGAGAAGCTGCCAGAGGCTCTCAGTTCATAGATGTGTAAAATGAAGTGAAATTTCAAACGAAAATGAAATAAGCAAAAGGTAACCAAAAACTGCCACTGTATGTCCTCACCAATATTTATTTATTTATTATTTTTTTAATATTTAAAAAAATATTTAAAGATTTTATTTATTATTTTCAGATAGAGGGGAAGGGAGAGAGGGAGAGAGACATCATGTATGGTTGCCTTTCACCTGCCTCCAGCTACCGACCTGGCTGGAGACCTGGCTTGCAACCTGGTTCTGTGCCCTGGCTGGGAATCGAACCTGCGACCCTTGGATTCGCAGGCCGGTACCTTATCCACTGAACCACCGGCCAGGGCCTGTCCTCACCAATATTTAAAACAGAAATGCAAAGCTCAAAATAAATGTGATCGAATTGCCAAAATTTCCTGAAAACCTGCGTTTCCTTATCTCCGGAAAATGGACTTATTCCGTGTGGGAGGTGGAAAGCCTGCATGGGAGGAAAGGCCAGGAAAGCGCCACCAGGCATTAGTCAGGCCCCTGCTGGTCGAGGTGTCCCCATGGGTTCGGCATGGCGCCCACAGGGAAGGAAACCGCCATCCGTTCATGTAGAAATATGAGGTGGAGGTGTGTCCGGCTCTGGCAGGTGAGCCGAGGCTGCCAACAGGTCCGTCCACCGGAATCCCTGGCACCAATGATTCTGGGGCCCGAGGAAGAGGGGACCACCATGGCTGGCCCGATGTGACCGAGGTCCCCATGGCCACCATCACCCCGGGCTCCCTGAGGAGTTTGCAGGGCAGACTCTGCACCTGCTTCTGCAGAAGGTTGAGGACCCGCTGTCTCCCTGGGACCCTGGACAGACGCTCCCTGCGCATCCACGATGGGCTGAGGGAAACTCGGAGCACTGGGGCCAGAGGGCCGAGCAGGGCCCAGGACAAGGGAGCACGTCCTCCACCAAGGCCCTGTGTTCTCTTTTTCTGTTCCTTCAACTTTCCTGAAGGCTTTGAATGCATGTGTCACTCTTTAGTCCCCGAGTGCACAGTTGTCAAGCATCCCTGGGCCATCCTCGTCCTGCGGAGGAGGAAACCCCAATTCTTCCGGCCGTGGGGGGCAGCGGCCGCCACCCACAGCCCTCTGAACTCCGTTTGCGCTGGGCAGATCGGGTGCCCAGGCACGGGGCTCACAGGAGGGTCCCAGAAGCCTGGCCCCACTGTTCCCCTGAAGGTCCTTATTCGTGTTATGGAGTGAGTTCTGTGTCACCTGCGGACAAACAGACACCTGGACTGTCACTGGCCGGTATTTATCGCGCGGTAGATCCGTCTCCTGCCGTGAAATTCCACCAAAGCCACGGGAGTTTCAGGTCCTGGGCTGCAGACCCCCACCCCCGACGTCCCAGCTCATTCCGCCGGGGTCACACCTGTGATGCCGTCCGGGGGCCACTTCATTTTTAGCAACTTCAGCCTGGTGGTGACCGGAGAGCCACATCCAAATCACCACCGTGGGCGGAAATTACAGGCTGTGTGTCTTCATTTCCCCTGTTGTGACTGAAGAACCATCTCCTCCTTTTCTAGAGTTTTCTAACGTGGAACCCGACCTCTGAGATGGCCCCTAACCCTGGGCGGGCCGGGGAACGACCTCCCCTGTCACGTGGGGGCCTGTCACCCAAGGCATGTGCTTGCTGCCCGTTTTCATGTGAACGGGGCAGGACCCGTCAGCCCACGTTCCGTTTCTGGAGTTTGCTGGTGGGAGGAAGACTTTGTGGCTGTTAGATGGGCCTTTCCTGCAACTGAGCAGAGTTTCCTCCTCTCGTTGGAAGTGACGTGGTGGCCGTGTCCCCAGATGCCTCATATTCTGCAGCCTGAAGGGGGGACCACACCCCATGGTGGTGCTTGGACCGGACCGGTACCCCGGTTTGTAAGTGTGCACTGTCGCTCCTTCCCAGAGCTCCGACGGGGCTTCACGAGGAGGCTGCTGAGCCCCGAGGGGCCAGGTTCCCAGAGATGTTTTTATGTCCTTGGTATTTGCCCCACGGGCTCACTGACAGGTAACTGACGTGTTATATGGTGCCGTTCGGGGTGGACCGCGCAGTGCTGTGGGATGCGCGCACACGGTGAGATGGGTCCTGTAACCAGGTGAGTTAGTGTCGGTCACCCCGACGGTCACAGCTTTGGGTGCGTGGATGTGGGTGGCTGCTGTTCCAGTTCTCTCCGTTCGCCTAGACGTTGAGAAGGGGATGGTCTCTTCTGGAAACGCGCGACGTCTGTCTCACGGTTGGCCACCACCATGGAGAACACACTCCCGTGGCGTGGGCTCCCCGGTCCTCGTGCTTCCGGGAGAACACGCAGGACAAGGTTGAAAAGGGTGGGCATTTGCGGACTGTCTTTGCAAACAAAATGTGGGACGTTGAATCAAAAAGAAAAAAGCTCCGGGGTTGCCTCTCGGAGAAGAACCTTCAGGCTCCTGGGTGCCCGTCCCGGTCCCCGGGGTCCTCGCTGCTTTGTAGTGTGACGTCCCAACCTGCCCACGGAAAAATCTGTGGGTGCAGATCTGTGTTGTTCTCAGCCAGACGCGCCCACCTGGCCGCTGCCCATTTGCTGCCAAGTGGGAATCTAGGAAGAATGGGCTTTGCTTGGCCTAAGTTCACGTTTTCATCCACTAAGATGACCTTACTGTTAGTTTTTGTGGATTTTGGAGGGGGGAGCAGGAGGGACAGGTTTATTTGTTAGTTTATAGCCAGAATTGCTATAGGAGTTCGATGATTGATATGACCTCCTGTCAAACCCAGGAGGTCAAACCCAGGAGGTCAAAAGTGTATACTTGTCAAAGTACAAGTATAACCTACACCAAGATGATCCCAACGAGCTGGTCGATGGTTCGGTGTAGCCAGTATAATGCTTCTTTCTCAGCGTTTCTGTCGAGAGAGGAAGCAGATGAGAGCCAAGGTTGGGACAGGCGATTCGGGTCCCGTCCCTCACCTGCCAGCCCGGTGACTGTGCAAAGTGCTGATCTCTCGGTGCCGGTTTCCTGCCGGGCCACCCCAAGGTCACTCACTGTAGGGCCCAGAGTGGGGTTGCGTGGGACTGGAATTCAGGTCTTTTGACTCTAACACCCCTGATTGCACTTTTATTATAACGTTGCCCCTCATAAGATTCCAGAGCTGTTCAAGAAAAGACACTCCCCTGAGAATATTTTATTATTCTTGATTTAAGAGAGAAAGGTGGGTAGCATTGATGGTTGCCTTCGGTACCCACCCCAACTGGGGATCAGACCCTCTTGGTGTAGAGGATGAAGCTCCAGCCCAGGGAGCCGCTGGCCGGGACTCAAAAGTGACAGTCACTGCACCACGGCCTTTCGCAGACAAGGTCTCAAAGGTGACAACCGCCCCCCGAGGGAGCGCGTCCGTTTCAAGGCAGGACCTGGGCTCAGGGACACCAAGCTGCCTAGGTAAGCGGCAGACTCAGGATGCAAATGCAGGGCTCCCGAGGCTGAAGCTGCGCCCCGAAACCCCAAAACCACGAGACCTCGCGTGAGCTTGAGCGACTTGAAAGTGTTCAGGCCAAAGGAGTTGAAAGGAAAGAACAGGGAATAACCCTTTAACTAGGTTCGGCGATCCTTGTGCGTGTAGCACAGAACAGCCGTGAAGAACCACCAAGAGGGTCAAAGAAGGCCCTGAGGACGCGTGTGGCGGGCAGGGGCCATAGTCACAGTCCGAGTCTTGCAGTTGGGGCGGGTGGACTCCGCCCTGGACGCGGGGAACCGGACGTGGTCCATGAACCAGGCGCGCTAGAGATTCGGAATCTCTGCCCCCAACCTACCGAGTCGGACTCTCACTTTAACCAGCTCTGGCTGGGACTCACGCGGGCAAGCTTGGACGTCAAGGGGGTGGGACCCAGTCGAGAGAGGACAGGCGCTGCCTACGCACCCGCCGATGGTGCCAGCCCCACACTGGGACTTCGCAACAGTCCCGTAGGCCAGGGGGGGCTCCCGGTGGGGCCACCGTTGCAGCAGGGGAAGCACTGGCTGTGACCAGCGCACGGGCGTCCAGCAGGCCCGCCCCCCGCCCCCCATGTGGTGCCGGCTCTCGGGCAGGTCGCGCTGGAACGCGTGAGCTCTAGGGGCGTTCGGTGGACAGTTTTGCCCCCATCTTGCTGTAAACCTGTGGAGAGCTACTGAGTTTACAGGGGTCGCCCTCCGCCTGAGACAGGGGGGCTCCCGCCCAGGGGCAGGGCGTCTCAGGACCTGGGGGTGCAGAGCGGGAGGGGACAGCTGCGTCCTTCCAGGAGAGCCGGGGGGCGGCCCAGGCTGCGGTGCTGTCCCGCTGTCGGTGGGCGTGCAGAGGGCAGCGCTGGGCTCCAGGGGGCGCTGCAGCCCTTCCATCCGCACAGCGGGGCCGCTGTGGCCTCCGTCACCTGAGCACCTGAGCACCTGAGCCTGCGTGAGCCGCTGCCCAGCCAAGTGGCGGGAGTTTTCCAGGCCCTGGGGGGCCCTGGTCGGGGGACCCCGTCACCGGCTCTGCGAGGGGCGGGCCGGCTCCCCCTCTGGGAAGTTGCTGGAAGGGGGCTCCCTGGTGATGGAGTCCTGTGTGTTGCTGGGGTCAGGCTGATGGCTGGGACTCCCTGGGGCTCAGCCGGGGGTTCGTGCCGCGGCCGCAGGCCCCGCGGAGTTAGAACAGGACGGCTCGTCTGCCCCACGTGTCTGATTTGGGGCGTGGGGTGCAAAACCCACATTGGTAGAACTAGAACGCTTGCGGGTGTGGACGCTGCCCTGAGAAACCGCCGGGCTCAGCGTCGTTCAGGGCAGGGGACTCAGCGTCCCACCAGGTGCCTGCGGAGCAGTAACGTCCCCACTGGCGACAAGAAGAAAGAGGGGAGCCTGTCGGGCCCCCCACATGGAGTGACCAGCTGCGGGCAGAACCTGCCAAGCGTACCGTGTGTGCGGGGCCCTCAAGAGAACAGCGTGGTCGGCTTGCGCCCAGGCCCCAAGATCAGGGCCCCTCAGGGTGCGCAGACGCCCCTCCCGGAGGCCCTGTCCCCAGGGCAGAGGACACCAGCGGGCAGGAGCCTGGAGCAGGCAGGAGGGGCCCGGGACACCTGTGGCCCCAGGAAACAGACCCCGGTGCCCCCACCTCGCCCGTGCGGCGGAGGCAGGGCCAAGGGTGCCTGCGGCCACCGGGAACTGCCCTGGATGTAGAGGGGGGAACATAGCCGCCATCTGTGCTGCGGGAAAAGGCAGAACGCCGGGGAAGTGGCTGACCGTTTACGGATTCTAACTCTTCCCGGGACCCCGGCCACCCCGGCCGCAAGCCGAGGCCTTGACCCAGGGCTGCCCAGCTCAGCCTCTCCCCCGAGGGCAGTACCAGGGCCGCGCCAGGTGCGGCCACCTTTCCAGCAGGAAGGAGAGGGGTCCCCACGGCCGTGTGCCTCCCCAGCATGCCCAGCGGCTGGTGTCGGGGTGCAGCCCCCATCCCGGACAGCAGGCCTCAGGCGTGGGGACTCCCCCACGTTCCAGGTGCCGCAAAGGGGCAGAGTCTGTGCGGCAGGCACTGGTCCGTGTGTGATGGTTGTCATAAACCACGGGCTGGGCCCACCCCACCCCCTGGGTCGGCCCCTCAGTGGCCTCCGGACGTGGTGACCAGCCGACGACTGGCACCCTGGGCTCCGCTTGCCTTGTCTGTGAACTGGGCCACAGCAGCAGCCTGCCCTGCAGAGCTTCCTGGGAACAAGGCACCCCCTCCTGTCCCTGGCACGGTGACCGGACGGTCTCCAACCCGGGAGCCCGGGGCCGTCCCCAAGACCGACGGACACCGCGCCGCCCCCTCCTGCTGTCACCCAGTGCGGCTGTGTCACACCACGGAGCGTGGTTCTGGGGTGGATCTGGCAAGCCTCTCCTTGACACAGGGCTGAACCCACGGGGCCCCGAAGTCCTCGCAGGTAACTCAGGGTGTAACTTGCCCGAGATCACAAAACGGATCAGAAGGCACTCGAGTCGGAAGCCAGGTCTGTCTGACTCCAAAGCCGAGTTCCCGGACGGAGCACGATGTGGAGCCCCGCCCAGCTGTCTGGCCGCCAGCCCACCTGGGCCCTGGGGGACAGTGGCCCTGGGGGAGACAGTCACCACTTCCAGGTGTGCCTGCGGGAGGGCCCACAGCTCACGTGACAGCCGACACAGGCTGTCAGGATGAGGTGGCCGGTGCCACCTCTGAATGGGCTTTTCCACCCCACGCACTCGCGTGGCGCTCAGCCAGCCTTTCTTCGGAGTCTGTGGAGGGCACGTGGTGGGTGCAGACCTAACCTGTGCTCCCTCGGCTCCGCCTCGGGCACTGGGCCTGCAGGCTTGGGGACCCCTGGGGCTCCCTGCCCTTTGCCTCTTCAGGAGCCTGAGCCGGAGCTGGGCCTGCTGGTCTGGTCCCAGGGGACTCCCGGAGGAGCTGTGCTCACAGGTCCTGCCTCCTCCTGTGCCCCAGTTCTGGCCCCAGGACACCACCTTTTCCAGCACGCAAGGCCTGACCTCCTGACCCACTTCCTGCTGGACCGAAGCCCAGCCCAGCCCTGCCCAGCCACGGGGTGAGTACCTGCCTGGACCTCTGTCCTTGACTGGACTTTGGACCATGTCATTGATCCATGTGCCGTAGGACGAGCATTCTAATGTCACCTGGAGTGTCAGTCCCCCGAGGGCCGGCCACCTGCAGGCCTCCTCGCTCCAGGGGAGTCGGGTGCCCTGCCGGCAGGGTTGGCTCCGGTCCAGCTCCGGTCCAGCCGGCTCCTCCTGACCCTTGTTTCCGGGTCTGCCCACCCCGTGCCAGCCCCCATCCAGGTGGGCCGGATTCCCGTCCAGCCTCCCAGCCACGTCCTCAGATGCCCCCAAAGTGGAAGGGGGTGCGGTTTCAATGACATAACTTGAATAAATAAGGAATCTAATGACTTCCTCCACACGGGATCCGGGGACACACACAGGATCCCCGCTAAATGAGAACAAGATTGTGAAGGAGAGGAATCCGTCAGGCCCTACGTTTCAATAGCTGGTGACACGGAACATAATAAAATGGCAAGCAATGACAGTGGAGGCAGAATTAGTGTAAAAAGGCAGGTCTTGGGTCAGCTAAGCATGCTGTCCTTTATGACTTATTTACTGGTAGGTCACTTTAAGAAGCTGTGTGGCTTCCAAGTTGACTTCCTTACCTACAAGGTTGAGAGAGACACTAATATTTGCCTCCCAATTTATTGCTACAATTAACCGAACTAGTCACGTACAGGGTCTGTGACCGTGAATTCCATGAAGCATGTGTCATACACCTGTCACCTGTCCTCGGTGCTTAAGAAATGGCCCTTGTTTTGAGAATGAAGAGGGGAAAAGGAGACAGTGAATGAAAAAGGGAGGAGAGGAAGAGAAAGCATTGAGGTGCCTGTCCCGTGCAGTCACCTGATCTTTAACTGGAGGTGCTGCAAGCAGGGGGGACCCCGCCTGAGGCGCCCGGCCCGGCCCAGCGTGGCTACCGGCGCTCACTCGCTCAGCGTCTGCCTGGGCCCCCGGCGCACCCCGCGGTGCCCGTGGGGACCCCTCATCATGCCCGTCTCCGGATTAGCCGCTCTAGTTTCTGTCACCTTGCACCACCCGCAGGCAGATTCGCCTCCGAAAGAACGTGGGCGGGGCTCAGTGAAGTCCCTTTGGTTCTCACAGTTTAAACAGAGACCTGAGGACGCAGCTTCGGCAACGTCCCTTCGCTCACGAAGTCTGAAGGTTCCTCGAGGCTACCTGGACGTTGCCCGTCAGCGGGCCCCGTCCTGACGGTGGATCCTCCTAGCCCTGGACCTGGGCCGAGACTCCCCAACACCCAGGGCTGCAAATGTGTTTTGTTAGGTGACGTTGGCAGGCGATTGCAGGTGGCCATCTTGGAGGCCAGTGGCTTCAGGGGGGACGGGCAGATCCCAGGGGGCAAGAGGGAACCTTGTAGGGCAGAGAAATTGTTCTGTTTCTTCCCTGACTTCATGGTTACCCAACTGAATGCCTTTCCCAAACTCGGCGCCACGTGCCTCCCCTCCTGTAGGCAAAGCCAATGTCAATAAACCGGACTTAAGAAACGTCCCTCCGTGGTGAGTCCCTGGTTTGGTGGGCAAGTCGTTGCAATGGAAGGTGTTTCCGGAAAGGGGGAGTCCACACAAAGCCATCCTCAGGGGCCCAGACGTCCGTGGAAGTCTAGCGCAGGAGCGGGGCGGCGGGGCCCAGGCCGGGGCGCAGGAGGCAGAGGGCAGCTATGGGGCTGACCGTGGGCACCACCCTGCACGCCGGGAGCCGGGCTCTGCGACTCCTTCCCCAGCTCTGCCCCAGGCCCTCTGGGGCTTCTGGTCAGCCTCCCCGACGCAGGTGCCTGACTGGCCTGTCCTTCCACCTGGCAGCCAGTGCTGGACAGGGGGATCCCTGGGCCTAGTGTCCCCAACCGCAAACCAGCTCCTGGGTAGGGACCCAGGAGAGCCATGTTGTTAGGGGGCTACGGACAGTTCCACTGAGGGGATGCTGGGCTGGTCAGCCCCTACCATCCCCTTTGGCACCCTCCCTGCCTGATGACTTCCTGCCCCCTGTCCCCCTGCCCGAGCCCTCCTTTCCCAGCCCCACCCCACGTTCCCTGAAGAACGCCGGATCCCGGGGAGCCCTTTCCTGGGTAGGCGCCCCCCTCGGCCTCAGCCTGGCAGCCCCTCTTTGTCCACTCTGCGGCTCCTGGTGGCTCCGGGGCCCCAGACCCTGCCGGGGCGCAGCCGCCCCTGGGAAACTCCCCGGCCCAGCCAGACCCTGTGAGAGCCCGGATTTCTGCTGGTGGAGGATTCCATCCCCTAGCGCGTTGAGGGTCAAGGGCAGCCTGCGTACAAGGCTGCAGGGACGGTGCCCGTGGGGCTCTGAGGTGGCCGCTAGGATGGTGCGCAATCTCGGATCAGTCCCGGTCCCCCAGAGAGGGCTGGGGTGGGCTGGAGTCCTTCGTGCCAAGGATCGCTGGTGTCCACCTTCGTGTGCCGGCCAGGCCTGCGCTCCCACCCTGCCCCTTGCTGGCCAGGCCACGGTGCAGACAGGAGGGCCACCCCAGCCGCAGCCTTTGGCTGTCGGGGTGCTGGTAGCCCTGCTCACCTTCCCTCCACCAAGGCTGCCAGGCACTCAGACGGTGCCCAGGGCTCAGAGAGCCTCCTCAGTGAGCTCTGCTGGTAAGTTCCTTTACACCCCCCTCCCCATGGGGGGCCTCTGTCGCCCGTGCCCCTCAGGGCCAGGGGCTCCCCTGCGGGGCGGACGTGGTGAACGCCATCAGTCACCCTTGTCGCAGGTGAGGAGTCAGCAGGGGACAAGTACCCGTCCATTCATGACTAATTATAATCAGTGTCTGTTGGCTCGCTCTCCTCAGCTGAGGGAAACCTCTCACTCATTGGGATAATTGGGTTTCTCATTGTCACAAAGTCCTGCTTCCTGTCCCAACACCTGCCGCAGCAGGTACGTTTTCCCTTGGGTCATACCTGGTCCTGGGCAGGCCCTGCCCGGAAAGCAGAGGCGTGTGCGGAGCGCCCCCAGGAATTCTGGGGGCCCCTGTCAGCAGGGAAGCACTTTATTTTGACCCCTTCTTGGTCAGTGGTTATGTTTGAAACCCTCACGTTTGTGGCAGGTGTGTGTGATCCCTGACCCTCCAGTGATGAGGGCAAAGAAAGACCACAGAGGACCTGATGAGCTCAGTGGGCAACCTTGGAGCGTGCACCTAGATCCCTACATTCCAGCCATGCCGGCTTACGGATTGGGCGGCTGCTCCAGGGTTATATGCAAGATGACACCCCTCTCCCTCGGAAAGACAGCAGCGTGTACGGCGGGAAGCAGCCCCAGTGCGTGAAACGTGCGTGCAACGTGCGTGCAAGCGACCGGAACGGAGATACAGGCGGCTCTGGGCACAGGTGCTCCCCCCCACCTGCAGGAGGCCCTGCCCTGCGGCTGGGGCGCGCCTCCGCCTTGATGGGGCCTTCAGCACAGCTGGGAGGGTCAAGCCTCCACACTTGTGAGACGTTGGCCAAGGTCGAGTTTTCCCTCCTGAAACTTTCTCTCCAGGCCTTTGTGAGGGACAGGAGTCCTTTGTGCTCAGCTCCGCTGGGAGGAGCTTGACCGGACTCTCACCGTCTGGCTGATCCGGTGCTCTGAGCTTGGACCAATGGGCGGACGGTTTCGGGAGGACTTGGGTTTGGTTACAGAAGAGGGAGATCTTTCAACAATCTAGCCATCAGAGGTGTGAAAAGCAGGCACTCCAGCCGGTGCCCCAAAGCGGTCTGGGCATCATCCCTATTCTGCACTCACCAGCTACTGGACTTGGGACGCGTTATTTCACGTCTGCGGGGCTGGTCTCCTCCTCAGCGCAGGGGGCCTCTCCCAGGGACACCCTTGGGGAGCCCGGCTGGGGGGGGGGCGGTCAGAAGAGACTGGTCCATGTTTGGCACAAATGCGACTTAGTAGAGGTACATTGCTGTTGCCCCTGTGTTCCCAACATCAGGACCCAGGAAAACGCATAATGTCATCCTGCTTGCATTGTCATTTTGACTCTGCGGAGACATTAATAACCATATAAATGACAATGGTGTCCATTCATTCAGTCACTAGATGTCAAAGGCACGACTTTATTTAGGGCCACCCGTCGCAGGCGGTTTCAAAAGTCAGGGCAGGAGCCCGGCTGGTCTCTAGCACCTAAGTGGGTCCTCCCCGGCCCCCCCGCAAGCACTCCGAAGCTCACATGCAGATGGGGAAACTGAGGCTCGGGGAGGCGAGGCCCCAGGCCTGCCTGGCTGTGAGCAGAAGGCGCAAACCCCGGCCCCTTACGGGCCAGGACCACGGGCTCCTGCGTCCCGGGGTTCCGCGGCGCCCGGCACGCAGGATTCAGACTGCACAGTGAGGACTTGGAGTTTCAGAGAATTCGCTTGCAAATTGCCTCACAGGATAGGTCCGATGTGTCCTCCGCTGGCGCGGGGCCCGGGATGTTGGGATCCCGCGTCCGGGGGTCCCGGGAGGCAGGACGAGGGGTCCCCGCGCCCGCGCCCCGCGCCCGGCCCCGGCAGCTGCCGCTAGAGGGTCGGGCCCCGCGCCCGCGCCCGCGCCACGCCCTGCGCCTGGGCCCCGGCTCCGCCCGCGCTGGCGGCGAGCGGTCCGGGCGGCGGCGGCGGGAGGAGGAGCAGGAAAAGCGGCCGGGGGAGGAGGCGGAGGCGGCGGAGGCGGAGGCGGCGGCAGCGGGCGGGGCCGGGCCAGTTTAAAGCCCATCGAGGGGGTGGGGAGGCCGGGAGGAGGCTGGCAGGACCGAGCGGCGCGCCGGCTGGTAGCAGGCGCAGCGCTCGGAGGCCGCGGACACCCGTGCGGAGCAAAGTTTGCGCGCAGCCCCAGGCGGTCCCGGGACGCCCCACGCGCTTCGCCCGCTGCGGCCGCGACGAGGACCCCCGGCAGCCACGCGGAGACGCCTGCGAGCGGCGCGGCGCAGGTACGAAGTTGGGCGGGGAGCGCGGCTGCAAGTTACTTTGTGGTCGGCGCGGCGGGCCGGCGGGCGGGCGGGCGGTCCCCGCGCCGTCATTGTCTGCGCGCTGCCGCCGGGCTGGGGACGCCGGGCGCCGCGGGGGCGCGGCGGGCGGAAGGGCGTCGCCTGCGGGCCGGGGGCTGCGGCGCCCCGGGCTCGGCCGGCGGCGCGCGGAGGCGGGGAGCGGGGCCGGGCGCGGGGAGCGGGCCGGGCGGTGCGCGCGGGTGTCGGACCCCGGGGCTGCGGGGCGGGCGGCGCCTCCTCGCCCCATCCCGTCGGACGCCCGCAGCTCGGGGTGGAGGCCGGGGCCGGGCGGGGTGGGGGCCGCGCCGTCAGGGCTCAGGCCGCGCGCCCGGCCGCCGGGGATGGGCGCCCGCGCTCCTGCAGCCCCTGGTGCGCCCGCGCCCGCCCTGCCGGACCCTGCTCAGCCCAGAGCAGCCCGGCCTCGGGATACATCCGTGTTTTGGGGGGTCCGTTAGTGACCCCGTTGCCCGCCCCTGGGGCCTAACCCCGACTGGAGGGCTCGCGGATTAGCCGCCCGCCAGCCGTGGAAATGTGATAAGAGCCGTGCGGTTTGCAAAAGGAAATTTCTGATGCAACTCTCCGCCTTCCCGATCGCCTCTCCAAACGCCCGCCTGGAGAAGGCCCTGCAGCGTGTGCCTTATGGAAATTAGGGTATTCTCTACTTTTTAAAATGATGTTCTTCCCCTCTTGGAACTGGAAGAAAAGCCAACTTTTTGTCGCTGGCTTTGACGGAAACGCTGGCAACTCCAGGGCGCCACAGGTGACGGGGTCCTGGACCCGGCTGGCCCAGGCACTCCCTCCGAAGAATGCTTTCTCGCCAGCGTGGTGCCCAGTTTCATTCAGGAGATGCAAAGAAAAAGACCCAAACAAGTAGCGCTCGTGAGTAAATACGCGTCATTGCACAACTTTCTGGGCGCTGCTGTGGACGAGGCCAGGACACTTTGTCTCCGAAAACGCTGAATCAGCCGTTTCGAGCCCCCGCTCGGCCACGGTGCTGCTCCCGTGCGCGCGGTGTCACCGGGGACTCTGTCTGCCCCGCACGGGGCTGGCGGGCCCTCCTGGGTAGAGCCACCCCCCCTTTCCTCCCAGAAGCAAAAGTCGGTAGAATCTAAATTTCCACGGACAAAGAAAATCTGATGTGCAGGGACGGGGAAGTGTCTTTTCAGGGGAGAATTTTATGTGGTTAAAAGCCCTGAAACCAAATGTGCTTCCAGGAATGATCTGGATGGTGTTTTTTTTGTTTTGTTTTGTTTCTGTTTTTTTCTTTTTTTTTCTTTTTCTTTTTTTCCTGTTCCAGATCAGAACTCTAGGATTACTACACACAACAGTTGAGTTTTATTGGGAAGACTTGAAAGAGGAGGGCCGCCCTGGGGCACAGGCAGGGCCAGTCTGCCACTGTCACCGAGAGTGCAGGCGGTGCACCCTGGGGGGGGCTGCAGCTCTTGTCCAGAGCTTTGTGCCTTAAACCCTCTGCCGCCCCCTGAACCCCACTTTACAGGTGTGGAAACTGAGGCTTAGGGGGTTAAAATTGGCACGCCTGGGGTCACCAGGCCCGCCCAGGATGGAAACTTTGGGTATATATATATATATATATATGTATATATATATTTTTTTTTTTAGTCTTGTGACTAAATGCTTCTGCACAAAGACCTGGGCCCCTGAAAGAGAAATGGCCCGAAGGAGGTCCCCGCCAGTCACACGTGCCGAGAACTCAGGGCTTTGTGACCCTTTCGGGGTTCCCTAGCTTTCCAGAGTTCTGCCATGATGGCCCCAGCCATCATCAGTATTTTTCTTTTGTCCACTCACTGTTGATCCTTAAACACACATTTATTTTGGAAGGAAATCTTGACGTCCGCAAAGTCAGGACTGCGATATGCTAGCGATGTTTATTGTAATTAAAGCCGTGTTTTAATAAAAGCCGCGTGGACCCCTAAAGCGAGCCGTTGCCTGTCGCCTGTGGTCTGAATCCTTTCGGGGACAGCGTTGGGGGCGGGCAAAATGCCTTTTGTCTGCAGACCAGGAACCTGGAGCGGGACAGGCTCCTGCCAGGTAGGTACTTGTCCAGGGCTGTGTGTGGTGGTGGCCACCAGGATCAGAACTCGGGGCTGACTGCCCCAGTGACAAGGACCATCTCTGTGGACAGTCAGCCTGCACTGGGACAGAAGAAAGAAGTCAGCCTCGCAGAGCAACTCCAGGGGCTGTGACACCGGGGACACGAAGACCTCACCATGCACAGAAACCAAACTCCTGCCTGGACAAAGGTGTCTGTCTGTCTGTCTGTCTTACTAGAGCTGTAAAGCTGCTGGGCTGGCCTAGCTGATGGGACCCTGTGCTTCCACGGGGGCATAAGGCAAAGCCCCCGTGTCCTGGGAGTCTGCCCAGCTCTTTGCTGCAGGGGAAGAAACACCCGCGCAGCCAGGAGTGGTGGAGCCTCCAGGACTCCGGGATGGCGGCAGGGGCCTCTGTCCTGAGTCTGGGGTGGGGGCGGGGGGGCTTGCCTTCGCAGCTTCTTCACCGCCCTGGACTCTCACAGACTCGCAAGGAAACGGTGTTTGCTTTGCCTGTCCTTTAAGGGATCGCTCTTCTGTTCACACTTCAAATAAAACTCTTTCCGCTTGTGGTGGTTTTTTTGTTTTTTTTTTTTGTTTTGTTTTGTTTTTGTTTGTTTATTTTTTTAACGTGTCCTATTTTTGGCTCACCCTGAGAAGTTGGGGAGCTGATGGAAAAACTCCAAGCAGGCGAGCTACCTGGCAGAAAGGCGCTTCTTGCTTGGGGGACCTGGGCACCTTCTGCGAGGGGGGGCTCATGCATGGGGAACTGATCTCGTCCATTCCCCAGCTGGCCGGCATTTCGTTTGCACTGGAGCTTCAGGGGGCACCCCCGGGGAGCTGCCCCTCTCCCCTGCCTTGTGCGGCGGGGACACCCCACCTCTGCCTGCCCGGCTGGCTTCGAGGCACTCTCTGAGCAAGTCTGTTTTGTCTGTGCTCCAGGTGATCTTGGGGCCCCTGAGCCGGGGAGAGATGCAAACGGGCCAGGCTTAATTAACCCTGCCAGCTTCTGGACAGGCTCACACCCCGTAACAGCGGGAGGAGAGATGGCAGCAAGAAAGGCCGTGTCCTGGCATTCACGAGAATGCTCTCAGAGCGGGACCGGGGTGAGACTTCCTGCCCCAGGCAGACTCCCGCGCTTGGCATCAGAGGAGCCTTGCTCTCCCGGTGCCGCCCTGCCCACCTGTGCAGAGGGGGGCGCGGAGGTGGGACAGGTTCCCTGCCCCTTAGCCGTGGTCTTGCTGCGGGGCGCAGCCTGGAGCTCTGGGGTGATGGTGGCCCCTCGTGACTGGATGCTCCTGGGAAACGAGAATGTTCTTCCCAAGTTCAGCCATGAAAGTGACACGTGGATTGCGGGGAGGTGCCCCCGGCGTGCTCAGATCGCCGTGTGGGTGGGAGCAGCCAGAGCGGCGTGTGGGATTTAGCCCACAGCGGGCCGGGATGGGGAGGAGCTGGGCCAGGACGGCGGCCAGTCCCCACCGTTGCACACGGCACTCCACCTCGGTGCCACTCGCCACCCACCCTGTTCCCGGTGGGAGCCCGTTCACTCAGCCCTCGTGAAGCGGGGCCGCCCTCCAGGTTAGGAGGGCGGGGTGCTCCTGGGGTGGCGGGCGCCCTGACGCAGTGCATGGCTCTCCCTGGGGGGGCGGGGGCTGCTCCTCGCACGTTCAGCCCTGGCTTTGAGCAGCTTCTGTGCTCAACTGTCCTGCCTCCTGCTCATCTGCTAGAAAGAACCTGCGACTTGTACTTTGTCTCCGGGGCTTTGCGCTGTCGCTGCACGAAGCCTCTGGGGTCGCAAGCTGAGCGCCCGCCGGGGACCGGGCGCTCTCACTGGCTGCGCAGGGCAGGCCGCGGCACCGGGCAGAGGGGGGTGTGGCGTGGGCCCCTCACCGGGCAGAGGGGACAGTGAAGAGTGGGCATAAAGGTTAGTGCCTGCGGCCAGAGGCAAGAAGCGCTCACACCCAGCCAGGCCGCAGTGTGGGTGTGCAGAGGCCTGGGGCCCCCCAGCGGGTGGAGCTGGGGGAGTCTGTTTTCGGGACCCTAAGGTAAGTTGGTGTCTGGTGTGTGGAGACCCTGTTCTAGCCGGGACGGACGTGTGGGTGGGCTGCTGGTCCTGGTAAGTGGACCATGTCTCGGCAGGGAGGGGCAGCTCTGCACACAGGTGAGCAGCCCCGCCTCCCCCCGAAGCCTCTGACCAGGTTGTGGTGCCAGGTCCGCGGCCTGAGCTCCAGCAGGTACAGCCTTACCTGGGAATGTGGCTCAGGAGCGGTTGGCCCACAAAGAGCCTGGTGCGTGTGGGCCCTCACGGTGGCCACGTTCCTGTCACCCCAGCTAGAAACTGGTGTGCAGCTGAGCTCACTCATGACTTCCCTGACACCAGGTGTGTGGTGGAGCGCAGCTGCTGGCCCTTCCTGAGCTCTCCAGCAGGAGCTCGTGGGGGCTCCTGAAAGGCGGAGGACCACCGGGTGGCCCGAGACCCCTTCCGTCTCGTCCTGTCACCCGGTTGTCCGCAGCAAGGACCCCCATGGCCACCAGCCACAAGCTGCAACGCGCTCAGAGCATGAGACCCCTCGAGCCCTCCTTCCCCGAGGAGCTGGGCCTCTGGTTTATTATTTGTTTTTCTAACGTTCTTCCCCAAGAGTGTCTGGGCAGTGGTTTCTTCCAGCCTTTTATGAGTTGAGCACTCCCTTCAATATAAACATTTTATAATACCACGTATCTAATAGCAGTAATAATTTTAGGGTTCCCTGCTCCGGGAAACCCACAGCGACCAAAGGCTACGAGGAACCGAGTCACTTCGACATTCGGATGTTCCTGCAGCTGCCTTGGGAGTGTAGGGAGTGGCCGCTGGCCTCAGGACACGGCCTCCCCTGGAATCAGTCAGGCGCAGGCTTGGAAGGGCGGTGCCGGGCAGGTGGGAAGTCCAGTCCGGGGCCTTCCAGGTGCCCTGTGTGGCCAGCCTGGGGGCGGATGTGTGGCCGGAGTCGCCTCGTTGCGTATTCTAGAATGCCCTTCTCTCTTCTGAAGAACTGCGTGCATCTCGTGGGAAACCCTGGTGGATGTTTCTAGAGACGGGGGACAGCCCGGCCCAACATCTCCTGGGAGGTGTGCTGGCGCCTTGGGGGTGGGACACAGGCAAGTCTGCCAGCCCCTGAGCTGGCTGTCCCTCCAGGGGGGCCCGTCGCCTGCTGGCCTGACGAAGCCCCGTCGGACCCGTTCTGTCCATAGGACAGGCCATCGTGGTTTGATTCTGTTTCTCCATCCGAGTGGCCCAAGCTCAGAAAGAGCCACATGATACCCCAGAAGTGAGCAGGCCGATCGGTCGGGTTTTTGTCAGTCTTTACCTTCGTATTTCTCAGCACAGGTCTCTGGAATAAACTGGTTCCTTCCCACCATTTGCTCCCTGACCCCCACCCTCCCGGGCCCAGTTTCCCTGCTTGGAAGGTCCCGTCCGCATTCTTCACTGGAACTTCTCCACGTCATCCGCTCTGGTGACTCGGGCCGGGCCAGGGTGCGCACTCCCGAAATACTGCTCCTGGCCTAGCCCCGTCGCTGGCTGGCATATCTGAGTCTGCTTGTAGGACATTTTGTTTTCCCTGGGAGTTGTTTTGGCATCTGCTTTGTGGTTTATGTACTTATCACTCCAAACTGACACAGTGGTGCAAATGTCCTTTCACACACCCTTGGTATGTGGCCAGTTTTATCTCCTGGAAACGATCTCTGGGGGCCTGGTTGCCCTCCAGGCCCGAGTCCGGCCCTCCGGGCTGTGCCGCAATCTTCCTTCTCCATCATCCGGGGAGCTGCCCTTTGCCTCCCGCTGGGATCTGACGACTCCTCTCGCCTGGTTTCTCGCCAAAATTTGACAGGGAGCATTCCATACTAACTTCCAAAAAAGAGGTGCGTGCAGAGTTTTTTTCAGGCCGTGCGTGTCTGAAAATGGCCTTCACCCGGGCTCACAGCTCATAGTTTTGTCCGGGAACACGCCCCTACATGGACCTAGTTTTTTCCTAGAAAATTTGAAGGCCGCCATTGTGTGGAGGCGGAATGAGATGGAGAGTGTGGCAAATCAGATTCTTGATGGGTTGCAGGAAAACTTCCCTGGTACCGTTTCTCCCTCTCTCCCCCTCTCCCTCGCGTCTGGAAACTTGTAGGCTATTCTCTGTGTGTGTGTTTGGAAATCTCTTGAAGATGAGCATTGTTGGGGGTCTGCGTCTACCCTGCCAGGGGTGTCTGTCCAGGGCCCCTTCACACCAGAGACACAGAGCTTTTGGGAAGGGGACAGTTTTGGGTTTTTTTTCTTGTTTTTTTCTTTTTTTCTTTCTTTCTTTCTTTTCTTTTTTTTTTTTATTTTTTTTTTTGAGTGAATTCTATCATTTCTTTGCTTCCGTTGACTTCTCTCTTAGGGGAATGGGTTTGCTTTGCTGGTCAGCTGCCGGGACTGGTTCTCTATCTTTAGCTCCTATTTTATATTCTCTGTTCGGTTGTTTTAGGTTATAGAGCATAGCAAGGTGACTCTCAACTTTTCGAGTGGGTTTTTCTATTTTCATTTTTAATTTCTAAAGGCCTCTTTGTTTCTTTTCGTATTTTTCAATTGACTTTATTTTTTTTTTTTTGAGCAACTTTAGAGTCACGACAAAAAAAAAAAAGAGTGGAAAATAGATTTCCTATCCCCCTCCTTTGCTGCCTCCCTCGCCCCACCACCCCCACCGGACCCGGGAGTCCGAGAACCTACAATAACGCAACGTCACCCGAGACAATTATTCTTATTCTAGTGGCCCCATATGCCCGTTGCTCAGAGGTACTGTTTATTTTTTTAAAATCTCATTTTGGAGATAATAGTTTTTGTTTGCTTCTTTTTTTTTTTTTTTCCCCTTTCCCTGCAGTTCCTTCTCTACAGTTTTTACATCCTTCACTAATTTTTAAAATTTTTCTGTGTGTCTGTGCCTGGCTGAGCCAGAAAGCAGAACTCGGGGCGGGCAGGAACTCCTGGGAGTGTTTATTTGAGCGCAGGCCTGGGGGAGCGGGGGAGGGGCGGCGGGGCCTGCGCAGGGCCGCGTTCTGGATCCCTTCCTGTCGGCCCCCTAGTCTCCCCTCTCGCTCTCCCACATCCTGGCCCAGCCGCTAAGCGGGGATCCCTGGGATTCTTCCAGGGCCCTGAGCAGAGGACGCCCTCCTGTCCCGTGAACTCTGTCTTCTCACCCTGAGAGCTGCAGGAGGCCGAGGAAAACTGGGTTCCCGCTGTGGTAACTGGCCCCGAGATTAGACTAACCATCTGTCTGCGCTCGGGTTTCCCCTAGATTCTCGGGGTGGACCCTGCCTTGGCCCCCTCCGCAGCAGCTCTGTGCCTGGGGGCAGGCCGGCCGCGGGTGACCAGCCCTGACCGCGAGGCGGCTTGTTGCGGTCTGCTTTGGGGTGGACACCTGGTTCGTGGCTGCTCTCAGATCCTGCCTGGAATCTGCCTCCATTCGAGGCAGCTTCTGAGAGCTGCCGCGAACCGGGTATAGTTGTGACTAGCAGGTCGCAGGTACCCCGTATGTAGCGTCTATGACTTTCTCCTTGCTGTCGTTGTAAATGGATCTCTTTCCTCCATGATGTCCAATAGCTTTCTGCCTGCCTTGGGGCGGGTTCTTAGACCATAGTGAGGCGGACAGCCAGAACTGGTGGGCTTTTGGGTCACACGACCCCCCTCCCCAGACAGTGGGGAGAGTGATGGGGGCCCCATCACGTGTCTGACTAGCGATGGGCCTGCGATTACCCACCCTGCCCCCCTAGTGCAGTGTTCTGTATGGTTTCACGGGTGGGTAGGGAGGACGCTGGGGTTCTATGAGTGGCCGGTGTGTGGGTCCTCGCCCATGAGGGTGGAGGGCACTCTTGGCGGAAGACAGGACAATGAAGGGAGCGGGTGATTCTTTGGATGGCCACGAGAACCAGGGATCTGGGATCAGGACAATGGAGGGCCCTTCAGGAGCCGCAAGACATGACCTCATCATACTAGGCTTAGCCCTGGGATTCCGACAGTGCCCCCCGGCCAAGTGGAGGAGTGTGGGCCCAGGGCAGGGGACTGGGGCTCTGCTACAGGGACCTCCGGGAATAAGCAGAATGTTGGGGGTGTGTCCCGTAGGGCATTTTTGGAAGGCAGGACCGTATCCCAGCCTTGCTAGATGGTGTCCCCACTCCACGGAGCACAGCAGGCTGTGTTGGGGATGTGGGGCCCGCAGACTTTGGGATCCGGTGTCGTGCGACCCCTCGGGTCCGTCTGGGCGGAGCTGCGCGTCAGCGCATCAGCTGAGCGGTGTCCCACGCGGTGCGCTGCGCGCTGCACCTGCTGCCACCGCGCCCGCGCTCAGCCGCGTGCACGCAGCGACCCCGTGCGGCAAGTGCCTCGCAGGCGCACCAGCCAATCCGTCCGCTCCGTGCGGCTCGGTCGTCCAATCCTGCCTGCGGACCGGCGAGCAGGCTCCCACGCTGTGCCCTGCGCCGCCGCTGCCGCGGCTGCGTGCGCACGGCGACCCCATGCGTGCAGCGAGTCCCAGCAACGCCGCAGGTGCCGGCGCTGGCGCAGGCGCAGCTCCCGGCCCGTCCGCGGCGAGGGTCTGACGTCCGCTTCTGCCGCGGGCCGGCGGACCAGCTGATCCGCCGCCTACGCCGGGCGGTGCCGCCAGTGCCCGTGCGCGCATGCGCACAGCCAGTGCCGGGCAGCTTGGATGAGGCGCCTTTGCAGATGCACCAGCCTGCCGGTCGGCGACGTGGGTGTGTCATCAACCTTCACGTGCCGGCCGCTGGCCGGAGAACCAGCAGAGCGGTTGCCCACACGGCGCATTATGCCGCCTGTTGCCGCGATCAGCCGTGTGCGTGGCAAGTCCCGCGCGGCAAGAGTCAGGCAGCCTTGTAGGTTCATCGGCCTGCTTGTCCGCAGCGTGGGTCTGCTGTCCACTTTCTGTGTTGGAAAATGAACCAGCGGAGCGGTCTCCCCCACCGCACCGTGCGCTGCGCCGCCCGTGCCCGCGCGGCCGCTTGCGCATGCGCTCATTGACCCCGAGCGTGCGCGGCAAGCCCCGTGCAGCAGGGTTCAGGCACGCTTGCCGGTGTATCGGCCTGCGGGCCCGCGGCGTGGGCCGATCGTCCGCTTTCACGTGTTGGCCGGCGAACCAGCGGCACGGTCGCCCACGCCGCGCACTGTGCGCCGCCTGTGCTCGCGCTCGGCCGCATGCGCATGCGCTCACTAACCCCGTGCGTGCGCGGCAAGTCCCGTGCAGCAGGGGTTGGGGACCCGTGTAGCGCACTGGCCTGCCAGTCCACAGCGTGGGTCTGTTGTCCGCTTTTACATGATGGCCGGCCAACCAGCGGAGCGGCCTCCCACGCTGCACACTGCGCGCCTGTGCCCGCGCTCGGCCGCGCACGCATGCGCCCAGTGACCCCGTGCAGGCGCGGCAAGTCCTGGAAGCGCAGCAGGTGCCGGCTCTGACGCGGGTGCAGCCGCCGACTCGACCGCGTGGTGGCTCTGTTGTCCGCTTTTTGGTGCAGGCCCGCAACCCGCTCAGCGTTCTCCCCTCCTGCGCACTGCGCAGCCCGCGCCCGCGCGTGGCCAGTGCGCACCGTGGCTCCGTGTGTGCGGCCAGCCCCGCACAGCAGGCACCGGCACCCTTGCAGGTGCATCGGCAGGCCCTCGCGTAGCACGGCTCTGTTGTTGCCTCTGCATGCCGGCTCGCAGACCACCTAGGAAGTCCCCCATGTTTCGCGCCGTGCACTGCGCCGCCCGTGCTTGCGCCCGATCGCGTGCGCGCAGCACTCGCATGCGCGCAGCGCCCCAGCGCGCGCGGCAAGTCCTGCGCAGCAGGTACCAGGCACTGACGCAAGTGCCGCCGCCGGCCCGTGCGTGGTGCAGCTCTTGTTGGCCAATGCTGAACGCCGGCCAGCCGACCGGCGGAGCAGTTTCCCACGCCGCGCACTGTGCACTGCGCCGCCTGTGCACGCGCCCGGCTGCGTGCGCGCAGCGACCCCGTGCGGCAAGTACCGCGCCGCGGGTGCATTGGCCGACCCGTCCTCGGTGTGGCTCTGTTGTCTGCTTCTGCACCTCGGCCTGAGGACAACCCCAGCAGTAAGCCGCGCTGTCCCCGCCGCCCGCCGCCCGCCGCCCGCCGCCCGTGTGGTCCAGCGGCTCCGAGCGCTACGCGTTCTGGAAAGCGCCGCGCCCAGCACGGCCTTAGCCGCCCGCGGAGTCCAGGGTCCCGTAGCCTCTGTGGATGGTAGCTGTCTCACGTGTTGTGTCACCCTTTCTAATCTTAATTGTTTAATATGGAACAAGTAATGACTGCACCCAGATAAACCTGCCGCTATCTCTTAGCCAAGTGGCGGGCGGTGGTGTGGGAGCAGCTGGAGCAATGGACCCTTCTGTCTGCCAGAGACAAACGGCAAGGCCTGCCTGGACTCCTTTTAAACCTTGATTACGTACACGGTCTGGTAGAAAAGCCTGAGGTAAACACATCTTGTCACATTGCCTCTTTCTTCAAAAATCCTCCTCCGCCATAGCCACCGGGGGACCGTGTCAGAGGACTGAGGCGAAGAGAGAAAATGCGGGCAGCTCTCACCTTTCTGATGGCGTTGGACTCGCTGCTCCAAACGGGTGGGGCTTTCTCACCCCGCTCCTCAGAAAAAACAATCAGATCACCTGTTTCACACGTTGATGGTCCCTTTGATCAACTGCCATCTGTCCGTTGATGGCAGGAGCCCCTGCCAGGGAGTTGATGGAGGTCCGTGAGGCGCCCACCTGCTCTCAGGTCGCTGCTGCGTGGGGACGCGGCCGTCGGCTCTGCCCAATGGCACCCCTCCTCCCCTGGTGAGGGCCGAGGGGGCGTCTGCCCCTTGTTCTCTGTAAGTATGGGGGCGGTGACAGCCATGGGGGGCTTTGACGGGTGATGCCCCAGGGCACTGGGCCTCAGGGGCTGCTCAGCGTGTCCGTGGGAGCAGGCGCTGCCTTTGTCTCGTGCGTGTCTGTGTGGCGAGCCAGGTCCTCCCTGTGCGCGCTGGGAGCAGGTCTCCCACCCTCTCCCTGGGGCCGGGGCCCAGTGTTGGGGGGGGGGTGAGCAGGGACGCGGGGTCTTGGGGGGTTTTCCTGTCCTCTAGAGCCCCCCTTGTGTAAAGGTGGAGCAGTCTCCAGATGCTAAAGCAGGTTTCCTTGTGGGGCGTGGTGCCAGGGAGCGGGGTGCACGCGGGTGGACAGGGTGGACGCCTGTTGCTTTTCCTGCCCCTGAGCAGGGAAGCAGGTAGGACAGGTCCCCCTTGCGGGCAGAGGAAGCTCCCCAGCGCCCCAGCTCCCCAAGAACGCAGCAGGTAGTGGTGGGGATTGCGCGGCTGGTCCAGCGGGGTTAGAGGCATTGCAGAACGGCAGAGGGAAAGTGTGAGTTGTTGGTAGCATCCTCGAAGGGTTTCCATCCCTCCTTACCACCCAGAGCTGGGTTTGGGAATTCCCGGAGAACACTGAATCTTTTGAATCTTGGCATCTGGCGACATTTCAGAATCCATCGACACTCACCCCTCGAGGTCCCGCAGAAGCGGGGCCGCCTCTTGGGGCGTGTGCTGTGAGTAAGAATGTCTCAGGCCACGGGCGCGGGCCCGGGCAGGTGCCCATCCCTTTCCAACGGGGCAGGTCACGCTCCAGTAATGCCCAGGTGGAGGAATGCGTGGGCAAGACTGGGCGTAGCCGAGGTGTGGACCCCGACCCGCCTGCCGCAGACCCCCTACCGCCCTGTGCCCATCCCAGGCCCTACTGTCACCTCTGAAGCTCACTTTCCGGGGTTGGGGTTGTGGAGCCCCAAGTCTTTGGGCAGCACCCCAGGGGCTCTTAAGGACCCGGAGCTTGAGAAGTGCTGCTTGGTTCTGTTGTGACCCTAACTCAGGGGCTCTGTTCAGGCCAGGTGACCACAGGGTTCCTGGCGTTCAGACCAGAAAGTTGGCAGCTGCCACCTGCCAGAGCTGTTGCTGAGCTGGGAGGTCAAGGGCAGCACGAGGGTGGCCTGAGGGTGGCCTGAGCCCGGGGACCCCGGGGCCATGGGAGAATGAAAAGAGGCTGTTGTGTGGGCCCTCTCATTTCTTTCTTTTTCATCAGACTTTAAAAAGAAGCTGGCGCAGTCCCCAGGGCTCACCCAGCACCGCCCAGGGCCGGACACCGACAAGTACGCCTGGCACTTGGCACTGTCACGCGTCACATCCAGAATTGGTGCGAGAGGCCGGGTTCAGGCACATTTCGTAGAATCCACTCATTGGAAGTGACCCTCGAAATGTGGATTTATCAGGAAAAATGTCCCCTGCCCTCCCCGGTGTGGGGCGGCTTTGTTCCTCCCCAAGCCGGGTGAGGTTAAATTAAATGAACGGGAGGGAGAGACTTGGAGCAGAGCCTTGCACGAGGGGCCAAGGTCTGTAGGAAGCCCACTCGCCCCTCTCTTCTTTTCTTTCCTCTGTCACTTGGGCAGGGAGTCCAGGACTGTCTTCGTGGAGCTGCCCTGGCCCGTGGGGCACTGCCTGCAGGCACCTGGCACGGTGGCCAGGGAGCTCAAGCTGCCTGCCTCTGACTCCCACTCTCAAGGTGCCGTCCAGGGGACCCTTCTGTCCCCACCCATGAGTACTTTCTGTGGCTGCCCGGAACCAGCTTCTGAGCAGGGTCCGAAGACCACTGAGGGCTCACCTGGCCGCTCGCCCTGGCCCCCGGGTGTCGGGGTTTGGAGGACCCTGGTTGGCTTTTGACAAGGACCTGCCCATTGGTTCTTCAACTGATGGTTGGGCAAGCCCCTGATCTGCTGCCTGCCCCCCGCCCCCCACTTAGATTGGGAAGAGTGACATCTGCGGAGGAAGGGACAGGAAGCAGACGGATGGCGTGGGTGGACTGCACCATTAAGAAATGACACAAACGTGTCTTTCCCTTATTTTCCTGGAGGGTGCTGGCCAATGTCACTACTGACACAAGTTAACTGTTAACCGTGCCCGAAAATAGGACTCAACTTTCACATGAGCGTGTTCTCCTAGAGGTCACGTGAACCCGCAGGCCTGAGTTCAGGAGTCCAGGGTGGGGCGGACAGGCTGCATTTCTATCACACACACACACCCCCACCCTGCCTGAGCTTTCTGTAAATGTCCTCCCCGTATACCTACGGCTTCTTTTTCTCTAAAAGTCCCTGAAAAGGTCTTTCCTCTGTGCAAGACTTCTTGTCACTAATGCTGTGACTTAATCTAGCAGCACTTCCAAGCATTTTTCAGTGACTGACCCTGCATTGGTGCCAGTGGCATCCTTAAATACGTCCGGACTTTACTGCATCTGTCAACATGGGCAGTGGCCTGCTTGGACATTCGCTAGGGTCCCCATGGGTTTAATTTGGTGGTTCCTCTTTTGTTTGTGAGAGGAGAACCCTTAGACAGGCTGGAAAGCGTCTGACTCGTGAAAGATCAGGGACGGATCCCGCCTTCGTTTTAGGAAGGCGGACGGTGTGTCCCCAGTGATCCCCAGTTCTCTGGAGGCCCTACTGAGCACCAGGACTATAGGTGAGACCCCCAGGCGGGCGCCTGCGGGGCCCCAAGTGGTGGAGACCTGAGTCCACTGTCCCCAGGAGGCTGCCACCCGTCCTGTCTCTACCTGTGTTGTTAGTGTGAGCCTTGACTTAGGTGGGGCTGGGCTGTCCCTCCCTGTTGGGGACATGACATTCCAGTGGCTTTTGTCTTCACCTGGGAGAGACTGTTCCCAGGCCAAGCTTGGTTGTAGCAGCTTATCTTTGTGAGACCCTGGGAACCTCCACCTCCAGAACCCTTCCTCACGTTGCGGATAAGGGTCCCCGCCTGGAATTTTGTATTCCTCCCTCCCCTGGTGGCTCCGCACACATGTTGATGCACCCCTTCCCTCGTCACCCGTTCCAAAGCCTCTCTTGGCACTGGGTGACGTTGGACGACGCAGCGTGTCCCGAAGGGTAATCGATGCCGTGGAGGGTCCTAGCCATGGCCAGCGCTGCTTGGGAAACGTCAGGGTAGATCAAGTTTGTTTCTTCCTTTAATTGTTTTTTGATCGATTGATTTTTAGAGAGAAGGAATGGAGGGAGAAAGAGAGAAAGAGACATTGGTAAAGCTCATTTCACCTAGCAGAGCTTTCAAAACATTTAGTCTGACGTCCCATGAGGAAGCGAGATCAATGCGGTCCCAGGTTTGGGGGCGTGGCGCCCCTTTTTGTGTTGATTGCGTGTGTCCTGGGGCCCGTCTTTCATAGGATCCCCCTCTCGTTTCAAAACCATCTTTATGAAGATGTAATTCACAAATCCTGCCATTTGCCCAGTGAGAAGGCACAACGCAGGCACGGTTGCTGTATTCCAGACACGTGCAGGCAGCGTGTCTGTAGGTAGCAGATAAACACGGCCCATCGTCCCATGTCCAGTGCACGTAGTCACAGACAGATGCCACCACTACCACTTTTAGAACAACTCACGACACCAGACAGGGGCCCTCTCCCCTGTCATCAGCACCCGCCCCATCGCCCCACCCAGCCCGCCCCACCGCCCCTCCTCTGTCTGTCTGGAGATTTCCCACTTTGGGGTACGTCTGTGAGTGGGATCATATGACACGCGGTTTGGTGCCTGGCTTCTTTCACGGCGCATACTGTCCACAGGCTTTCTCCCCGGGGGGCACGTGTCACCCTTCACTCATGCTCGGAGCTGCACGCTATTCATATTCCCTTGTCTGGTATTCGTTCAGCTGTTGCTGCATACTTGGGTTGGGTGCACCTGTCTTCTGCCGTGAATAATGCTTTTATGAGCATTGGAATGCGAGTCTGTTGGAGTCTCTGTTTTCCACGGTTTGGGGTGTGTTCTGAGAAGCAGAACTGTGGATTGTAGGGTAGCAGTTTCCCACAGAGGAGGCCCCCTTGTACCCTCCCGCCGGCAATGCAGGGCATTCCAGTTTCTGCACACCCTTGCCATACTTGGGATTTTCTGATTTTCGAAAAATCATAGCTGTCCTAATCCATGTGAAGTCGCCTCTCACGGTGGTTTTGATTTGCATTTTGTTGTTGTGTTGTGGGAGTTTTTAATTTTTTGAAATATATTCTGGGTATTAATCCCTCCTCGGATCCGTGATTTGCAACTATTTTGTCCCTCGTTGTGAATTATTTCCTCGCTTCCTTGTCCTGTGATTAAAATCTTTTTAAAAAATTGATGAAGTTGAATTTTTCTATTTGATTCCTTTCCCTTGGTGTCATATCCACGAAATCCTTGCCAAATCCAGTGTCGCGAAGGTGTTTTCTGTTCTACAAGTTTCATGGTTTTAGCGCTTGCATTTAGATCTTTGATCCATTTTGAGTTAATTTTTGTTTAGGGCCAAAGGTAAGTGTTCATTTCATCCCTCTGCGTGTGGATATTCTGTTTTCTCAGAACCATTGGTTGAAAATACGCCCACCCCTGCTGACTGGTGTGGTGCCCCTGTTAAAACTCGTCCCACCAGACACAGGAGGTTTAATCATAGGCTCTTTTCTGTCCCTCTGATATGTGTGTCTGTCCTCATGCCAATGTCACACTCTTGATTTCTGTAGCTTTATAGTAAGGTTTGAAATAGGACATGCGCATCTTCCAGCTTTGAGGTTCTTTTTCAACGTCCGTGCCCCGTGAGGGCCCGTAGGAACTGTAGGTAGCTTGTTATATTTCTGCCAAAAAAATAAAACCTTGGTGGGATTCTGTTTGTCAGAGGCTGCACCGTCACTGTAGGTTGTTTTCACGTAACAGTATTAAGTCCTCCCATCCATGAACATGAGCTGTCTTTTCTTAAATTAGGTCTTCTTTCTGTTCCTGTAGGTGTGTTTGTGGTCTTCAGTGTACCAGTCTCTCACTTCTTGGTTACATTTATTTCTCTTTTGTTATTCTTAATGCTATTGTAAATAAAATTGTTTTTCAATTTTATTTTCAGATTGTGGATTGTTAGGGTACAGAAACACAACCGATTGTTGCATATTTGTATTCTAAACCTTTGAATTTAAGTATTAACTAGTAGTTGTTTTGTGTGTGTGCGTGTGTGTGTGTGTGTGTGTGGTGTGTGTGGACCCTTTAGAGCTTTCTATGTATTAAAACTATGTTGTGTGGAAGCAGAGGTCATTTTAGTTTTTCCTTTCCAATTTAGATACATTTTATTTTAATTTGTTTTTCATGCCTGATCGTTATGGCTAGTGCTTCCCTAAATGTATTGAACAGAACTGGTAAAAGTAAGCATCCTCGACTTTTTTCTGATCTTAGAAGAAAAGCTTTCCCTCTTTAGCCTTTAAGCCTATAGTTCTCTGAGGGGTTTTCATATATGGAACAGTTTATCATGGCTAGGAGTTTTCTTCTGCTATGATCTCAATGTTTCTGCCACCCCTCCTCATGATTTCATATGTTGAAATGCCAGTAGAGGGTGCCTTTGAAAGGTGGTCATGTTATGAGGGTTCAGCCATCCTTATGTCCTTATAAAGGAGAGAGCTCTTTAGTTCCTTTGGCCATGGGAGGACACAGGGAGAAGGTTGTGGCCTGGACTAGATGTGTCCCCTGTCTGACCACACTGCCACCCTGATCTTGGACTTCCAGCCTCCAAAATTGAGAGCAATAAATGTCCAGAATTTATAAGCTGTTCAGTCTGTGGGACATTGTTAGAGAAGCTAAAAGGGACCAGGACACTTTCTGGTTTTAGTTTCAGTGTTTTTATCATGAAAGGGTATTGGATTTTGTCAAGGCATTTTCTTCATCCGTTGAGGTTTTTCCTTTTTGTTCTATCGATGTGGTGTATTCCGTGGATTGATATGTGTATGTTGAACCATCCTTGCATTCCATGGATACATCCCATTTCGTCGGGTGTACAATCTTTGAAACACATGGTTGAATTTGGTTTGCTAGTACTTTGTTAAAGAATATTTGCAACAAAAAAGAAAAGAAAAGAATACTTGCATCAGTATTCATCAAGAATATTGGTCTATAGCTTTCTTTCTGTATAGTGTCTCTGGCTTTAGTATCAGTATACTGCTTGCTTTATAGAATGTGTTACAAGGAGTTCCCTCTTTTGGAAGAGTTTGGGAAGGATTGATTTGGATGTTTCTTCAAATGTTTGGCAGAATTCTTCAGTGAAGCCATCTCGTTAAGGGCTTTTCTTTATCAGGAAGATTTTGATAATTAATTTCTTTACTAGTTACAGCTTGATTCAGACTTTCTGTCTCTTTATGATTTTTTGGGGGGGAGTAGGTGGTGTGTTTCTAGGAATTTGTCAATTTCATTTAGGCTATGCAAGTTGACATACAGTTGTTCATAATATTCTCTTATAATTCTTTTTTTTTTCTGTAAATTCAGTGTCCTTACTTTATTTCTAGTTTTAGTAATTTAACAAAGCAATTTTAGTTTTGTTTTGTTCATAATATTTCTTGTCATTCTTTTTATTTCTATGAATCCAGTGGTGGTGTTCTTACTTTCATTTCTAATTTAAGTAATTTTAGTTCTTTTTTTTTGATCCTATAAGATGTAAATTTAGGTGATATGAAGTCTTCCATTTTTAAAAGGAACATTTATAACTCTAAAGTTTTTTCTTACCACCTCTTTTGAAGCATCCCCTAAGTTTTGCTATGTTGTATGTGTTTTTATTTGTCTCAAAATATTTTAAAATTATTCCTGTGATTGTTTTCTTTGACCCACTCACCCCCACACACATATTGAGGTTTTAAAGAGTGCATTAAGTTCTGCATAGTTTTGAATTTTCCAGTTTTACTTTTGTTGTGGATTTCTAGTTTTAGTCGATTGTGGTTGGAAAGATACTTTTTATGACTTCAATATTGTTAAATGTGTTAAGACGTCTTTTGTGGCCTAGCCATATGGTTTATCCTTGAGGATCTTTCAAATGTGTTTGGGGAAAAAAAAAAAAAAATGTGTAGTTTGCTGTGATTGAGGGGAGTGTTCTGAATACGTGAGAGCCAAGTGGTTGATAGCGTTGCTCTAGTCCTTTGTTCCCTGTTGATCTTCAGGCTGTTTTCTCTGTCTGACACCAAAAGTCGAGTTCTAAAGCCTTGAACAGTTATCCTAGAACTGCCCATTTCCTTCTTCAGTTCTGCCAGTATGTGTGTGCTTCATCTCTCTTGGCGACCTGACTTTTGGTGCATGTACATTTATAATTGTTGCATATTTTTGCACGAGTTGACCCTATTTTTATATATCATGTCCTCCTTTGCGATTGAAACATGACAGAGGATGTGTTGCCCAGGGTTGGTACAACCACCTAACTCTTTTTGTTACTAGTTACACGAAACGTCTTTTTACTTTCAATCTGATTGTGCGTTTCAATCTAAAGGGAGTCTCCTGGAGACAGCGTTTAGTTGGATTATGTGTTTTTTCTCCCTTCTTCCAGGGTTTCACCTTTTATAAGTAGTTACTGACAAGCCAGCACCCCTGCCGTTTTGCTGCCGTGGGTGTGTGGTGTATCTTCCGCTTCTTTTGCCTTTGTTTCTAGATCTCTTCCCTTACACTTTTCCTCCTGCTTTAACGAAGACTGCCTGGATGTGAACATCTGCAGCATAAATTATATTTACAGGAGCCTGCTGCAAAATGCAGAACTTGAACGGCTGTTGAGGGGTGCTGCTCCGGTGGGGTGGCGGGCAGGAGTCTGCGTTTCCCGCACAACTGCAGAGCCTGCTGGGACAGGGCAGTGAGCTGCTCTCTGAGAAGGACAGCAAGTCTAGGACCTGCATGGTGAACTCCTCCCTCTCCCCACGGCCGAGTCTCCAGGCTGGACCCTCAGGACACCCCTGCCAACCCTACAGGAAAGGGAGATACGGAGGTGGGACCTCCTGACTCTCAGGTTCCTAGTTTGGGGTCGAGTGGATGTTCGTGCAAGAGCTGGAACTACTCACAGGTCTTTGGGCCCCAGGCCACAGGTCCTTGGCTCCCCTGAGTGCCATCATAGGAGCAAGAGGGTGGAAGGGGGAGGTCAGGTATTGCCATCAAAAACCCACCAGCTCCCAGGGATGGGGCAGGTGTGTTTAGAAGGGACCCCGTCCACACGTGTTGCTTCTTTACTCTGGGGGTTTGTAAATACTACACGTAAGTGTAAGGAAATGCACATCACAGCCCCCACCCCCAGGTCATGAATGCCCTTCCCCTGGGGGTTTTCAGGGAGACTTCTTGTCCTGGACAGGCCTGGGCCAGGGCGCCCGGCTACAGCATATGGTCTAGAACGTCCTTTGTGCTGGGTTGTGCCTTTGTTCCCCACTTCACGTGTTGCAGCCAAGGCCTTGGGTGTTGAGTGGTTTTTGTGGAAGCAGGGAACTGACAGGGCACCATGACGCTCCCAGTTTTACCTCATTTTTATTTCTCGAGATTTGGGATCACTGGGGTGCCCATGGCGTGAAGGGGGTCACTGCATTCATCTGTGGTGCCAGGTTTGGGGGCACCCTCGTGCTGTGTGCGTTCATTCGGGTTCGGAGTAACCTCTCGGGGGGCCTGGGCTTTTGGAAGGAAGGGGAGCCCTGCAAGGCCAGGGCCCTGCCCCCCTCACCCGGCCCCTGTGGGGGGCTGAGTCTCGAAGGAAGGCCCTTGCACTCAGGAGAGTAAGTCTCACATTCTCCGGCCAGAAATAGATCCTCTTCCCCGCCCACGAGCGGAGCGAGGGCCCCAGCTGGGTGTGGCGATCGGGCAGCCCAGCGGGGAGACACAGCCACCCTCTGTCCCCCACAGCCACTCCGGCTCCGCACGCCCCGCCATCAAACAGTTAACATTGAGGCCAGCGCTGCCGGATCCACAGCCCAGAGAATGTCTGCGTTTTCTCTGGGGTGGGGGTGGGGCTCCAGCCGGGATGCTGACGTGTGAGCTGAGTTTAGCGGGAGGGAGCGGGGCCAAGTGGCCACGCCCTGGTGTCTGTGGGGGTCAGGAGCCCCCGGGAGGGAGGCCGGAGCGGGAGCCCTGCTGGAAAACTGGAAATACTGGCCCTGTGACATTTCCCTCCGACTCTCCCCTCTGGGTGGCTTATTCTGGAGGCAGGAAGGAATGTTCTACATGACTGAGAGCCGCAGGCAGGACAGCCCTGGGCCGCATAGCTGAGCCCCTGTCTTCGGCCACAGCCCCGGTTCCCTGCGCAGAGCCACCCTCGAGTGGCAGGCCGGCCCCAGGGGTCCTGGCCAGGGACATTGGCTTCCACGGCCACATCACGGTGAAAAGTTCTGAAACAGGGTCGAGAACGTGTCTTCTGAGCGGAGAAGTCCCCACACTTTCTCCGCAGGGCTGTGTGGGCCGCCACGTCAGCGCCCGGGTGTTGGCCGCCGTGGGTGCGCGGCCAGGGCTGGGGGCCGGCCTGGCCCCGCACCCAGGGGGCACCCCGAGGCCCTGGTCACACTGAGAGGATGGCACACGGTTTGCCCAGGGCCCCTCGCAACTGAAAACGGCTGAAGACCCTCAAGCGCTGGTGTTGATGTGGCTGCTCAGGCTGGTATCTGCCACTTGAGGAACGAAGGCAGACGTGTAAAAATGGCTCATTTCTCTGTAGAAAGAATATTAGTAAGTGTATTACATAGAAACATAAGTAGCATCTTTTAAGGAAAAGACAACTCTTTTTCACGTCAAACAGAGCTAACGAGATAGTCACTGAAGACAGTGACCTCAGCACCCCGGTGGTCCCCACATGAGGGGCCAGCCCAGGCCGGAACCTCAGGGGAGGGTCTCCCCAGGTCGGGGGGCCTTACCCTGTGGCACCCCTGTGTCCGAGGGCCCACCGGACTCCCGCCTCAGCAGCTCTAGGCCAGAGAGGCCAGAAGACACCTGGTCTGCAGGTGCCCAGCCCCAGGCAAGGGGGTACCAGGGCTTCAGACACCGCTTCCTTTTTGGGTTAAAATATGGAGGTGGCGCAGAGATGAGGCTGCGGGGAGCCCCGAAGCCACCAAGCGAGGTCCTGGGCTGCGGTGGGCCCGAGTCTGGGCAGAGGGGCCGAGGGCAGCCGCCGGGAGTGAGGGTGGGGAGCTCCACACAGGCTGAGCCTGGGGCGTCCCTGCGTCCCAACCTGCCCCAGGTGGCTCCCCGAGTCTGTCCTCTGGCTGCTGTCACTGGGGGGCGGGGGGGGGGAGGCACCAAAGGGTCTGGAAAGGAGAGTGGGAGACAGGCATCAGTTGAGGCCCCACCCAGGAGCATCCTGGGACCTGGGAGGGGTGATCGTGGAGCCCCGGAAGGGACAAGAAGGGGCACGCACCCCCCCACCGCCTCCCCAAGCACACAGGGCCTCGGGGTGTCACAGACCAGCTGGCCCGAGCTCCCCTGTGGCCTTGGCCATGGGACCTGCTTTCTCTGTCAGGTTGAGCTGATTTTCCTCACAACTCAGACACCAAGTGTGTGGGGGTCTCCTCCTGACCTGTTTCCCGGACCCGGGACGCCACCTGGCTGTCCCCGCCACCCCCCGAGTCAGCTTAGCTCTGCTCCGCTGGCCTGGATCCCCAGGGTAGGGCCGCACGTGGGCACAAGGCCCCGGACACCTTTACCTCCAACCAGAGGCTATAAATGAGGGGCTCCTGAAGGCACCTCATTTTTGTTGACCAGGTTATTACGAAGGACAACACTCAGAAGCAGCCAGAGGGGAGAGAAGCCTAGGATAGGGGTGCAGGACATGGGGCACCACCCTCCTGGCACCCCAAAGTGGCCCCGGGCTGGGAAGTGCTCTGAACCCTGTCCTTCAGGTGTCGTTACTCAGGCGAGGTTACCTCGCTGTGGGCGATGATCTCAGTCTCGAGCCACTGGCCCTGCTCTGGGAGGGGCCAGACGTCCCACCTTTGTCATCACTCCTTGGTCTTCGTGGGACCAACGCCCTCCCACCCGAACAGAAGACAGTCCTCACTCCAGAAACTCAGAGTTTCAGGAGCTGTGCCTCAAAATGGGGACGGAGACCAAGGATTCTTATCTTCCGCCCCGGGGAGAGCGCAGCGCGTGTCTAGGGGAATTCAGAGTGACGGGGAGCGGAAGGGACACGGGGACTCGTCACCCGTGTTTGCCCAGAGAGGCTACCTCCCTCACCCACGCAGGTTGTTTTTGTCAAAATAGGAGGTTTCTGGGACCCCTGCTCAGGCCTCGCCCGCAGTTTGGCCCCACTCGGTGGCCCCGGCCTTCGGGGTCGGTGGAACTTAGCAAACCTGCACCTGAGGACATGTGGACGGACTGCAGCCAGCCTTGTCGGAGACCCTCGGAGGCTGGCCTGTCACGACTGTACTGACTGCGAGGCCGGGACGCCTTTCCTGGGGCAGCGAAGTCGGGGGCGGCGGGGCAGCGGGGACCCCAGGCTGCTTGGAGGCTCCCCTGCGCGGGCTGCGGCCCACAGAGCAGCCCCTGAGCCCAGGTGGGCGCTCGCTGCCTTGGTGGGCCAGGGGCAGAGGGAGAAAACAGGGGATTCTCTTTACAAAGAACAGCCCTGAGGTTGGGGGTGGGGGTGCTGGACTTGGGGGCGCCCCCCGTGAGTTGCTCATTTTGGTCACGGGCGACTTGCGGAGTGGTCACTGCACCCCGCCTCCAGCCCGTGTCCCCGATGCGGTCAAGAGGGGCAGGACGTTGCCCCTCCGTGGCCCTGCCTTCCTGGACAGCGAAACCCCGTCTTCCCCCCAGAAACCAGCGTCCCCGCTGACTTCGCTCTTTATCCCTCTTATTTTTAGTTGTTGACTTTCTAAGGGAAGACGAGAAACGGGAGGTCGAAGCCCTTCCCGCGTTTCTAGAAACAGGCCGTCCCGCGGCTGCGTTCATGCGACTTGCTGGAGCGCTTAATGGCCTCATTGTGTGAGGCCAGGGCAGCGATTTCTCTGGAATTCCTAGAAAGGGCGGGAGAGCCCGAACTTGGCAGAGCGGCTGGGAGCCGGCCCGGGTGGGGGCGGGGTGGGAGGCGGGAGCAGCCCGGCCGCTGGCCGGAGACTGGGGGAAAGGGCTGCCTCGTGGAGGGCGAGCTCCAGAGTCCCAGACGTCCGTCCTGCGCCCGACTGTCCCCCGTCGCCCCAGAGCCTGCAGAGGGGCGCGCTCGTGGTCCGGGGGCCTCCCTGCAGGCCGGCGTGTTCTGCCGGGTCCCTTCTCTGCGTGGGGCTGGGGACAGGCACGCAGCGAGTCACTTAATTCTTTGACACCCGTGGGCCCCCTCCCGCCTTCTGGGCCCCTCTGCTGCGGTGACATCTGTCCGGTGCTCCCCCAGCCAGCCCCTGGCAGGCGGTCGGGGCAGCTTTGCTGTCCTTTTACAGCCGGGGGGGACTTGAGGCCCGTGCAGGCGGCTGCTCCAGGCCGGGCTGAACATCCTCCTCCTGAAAGTAGGGATTTGTTGAATGTCTAAATAGTCACTGTTATTACTCTAAATATTTAGTGTGAGAAAGCTAAACAGAAGGAAAACTTTATGTTAACTCAGGAATTTTGGGAAGATATCAAAGATACTAAACAGAAATCAAGAGGCCCTTTCTGAAATATTTTGGAAGTATGTTAAGACATTTATTTTTCTTTGCCCAAGTTCATATATTCTTCCACATTTCAAGTTGATGCCGTCGGGCTGGGAGCGGGGCCGACAGAGGTTCCTCGCTCCGGCGCAGCGGGCAGACCTGGGCGGGCAGCGGGAAGCCCGGGGTCCTGGGGGTGCGCAGGGCCCTGGCTGCGGGTGCTGGGTGGGCAGCACTCCCGCCCGCCCCGAGTCTCGGCCCCTGCCCAGCCCATCGAGGCCGGCAGCCCTGTACCCTTTTGTGGGCCATGAAAGTCGGTCTTCGCTTTCCCCAAACTGGGCAGAAAGGGTGGACAAAGCGGCCAGCTTCCCAGGCCACTGGGGGCCCCTTTTCTTTAAATCTAGATTCACTTCCTTACCCGTTGTGAAAAGCAGGCCTGCCAGGGAGCATCGGGACGTCGCCCTGGGGCTTTTGTGACTGAATCTGGGAAAAGATTCGTTTCTGTGCAAAAGGTGGGGAACCTCAGACAGGGAGGGGCAGAGGTGACTCACAGCCAAGCGCTGGCCTGGTGACCACGGCTCCTTTCCCCCAGCAGCCCATGGTCATCCCGAAGACCCTCATACGTGTGTGACCATCCGCTGCTGCCCCCCGTCCGCTACAACAACACAACAGACAACACTCGCGGCCTGCGGAACTCGCAGCCGGTCCACGCGGGTCCTTGTGACCCTTCAGGCTGGCGCCCCTTCTCGAGGGAACCGGCAGGCGCCTTTAACGCCCTGCCTTTGCCTTTGCGGGACTGCGGCGTGATGTCGTAGTGTGTCCCGTGTAGCCCCCTTCCTCCCGAAGACCGGGGCCCCTCGCAGGCAGCTGGTGTGTCCCCCAGCTTGGATGGGCTGTGAGAGCCCCCAGCGGATGGCCACTGTGCCCCTTGAAGGGTCACCCCTCGCAGACCATCCTCAGCAGCGCCCTGCAGGGACACAGTTTCAGGGGACGTGCAGGGGGGACACTGAGGCGGGAGGGTGGTGGCGCCCTGTGGAGCCATTCCCCCAGGACCCCAGCAGGGCCCCAGCCCGAGCCCCTGCGTGCGCTGTCTGCCCCTCTCTGTCGAGGTGGGCGTTTCATTCACCCACCCCGAGGTGCAGTCGCTTCGAGGGGGTGCATGGAAATCCTCAGGGAGGGGGCCCGCCCTCCCCCCAGTGCCCTGCAGAGGAGCTGAAACATCCCCGGCAGGACAGGGCTGGTGGTTCGCCCCACCCCCGCCCCCGCCCCCGCCCCCACGCCGAGGACAGCCTGGGGCCCTCGGTAAATAGGCGCTGGGTCCATGAATCAAAGGAGACAGGCAGGATTTGCGGGTCAGCCTGCTGCTGCCCCTGAGCACAGACACGGGGGAGGGGCTGGGGCTCCGCGCGCCCCTGCGAGGGCAGACAGGTCCCTGCCGGTGGGGCGGGGGGGCCTGGAGGGCCCTGTGGGGGATGGGGCCTTGGAGCCGGGCGAGCAGGAGGGGCGGCGAGAGGGCGGAGGCCAGGTGGCCCATGGCTGGGGGCTGCCAGAAGCCTCCTTCCTGCGGGCCCCTGGCTTCTGTTCTTCGAAAACGCTGGTCAGTTATCTGCTGGGAGAAACCAGGTTGCGTGTCTGCTACAAAAACTGTCACCCTGGCTGCAGAGCACCCATGCAGCGCGCCAGGAGCCCCGCCGGCCCTGTCCCTGGGACTCTCTCGTGGGTCCTCTGGGCGGAGCGGGCCCCTGGCCGGCGGGGCCTGTTTGGGTTCCACCCTGGGCAGTGTCTTTCTGTGTAGGACACGGTCCGTAACGGGGGGATTAAGTGGAGATCAGGAAAGGCACGTCATTGCCGGAGGGTGTGACAATAGACCCTTTATGTCCGTGTGTCTGCGGGACCCCACCTGTTCCCTGGGTCCCCTCCCTCCCTGCCTTCCCGCCTGTCCCGTGTTCAGCCTCCCCAGAACCAAACTAAAGGCAGTGAGGCCTCCCGGGGCGGGAAGTCACCCCTGGGCCACATGGCCACCTGCTTCTGACTGTCGGGGCCTCGGGTCTGTCCTAAGCACTCCCCCCTCGTGCCCCCTCTTCCCTGGCCTCTGCTGTCCCCCTGCACCCTCCACGGTGTCCAGTCTCCTGGGGGGTGCCCGTATGATTCTGCCTCTTTGGGGTGCTTCCCAGGGGTGCTGCCTGCCTCCTGGGTGGTACCGGAAAGCCGGGTCGCGCAGCGTAGCCCGTGTCAACCGTCCCGCAGCGACTGTGAGGGCTCAGGAACAGTGGCGTCTTATTAGCGCCTTGTTTCCGGACGGGAGGCATCGAGGAATTATTCATCTAAGCTCGAAGAAGGGAAAGAGCCTGGGACCACCCCCCACCCTGCTGGCGGGTCCCTTAGGAAGGCAGCTCATCGGCCCTCACGTGCGTGAAGAGTTGTGGGTGGCCCTGGCGGCCGCGTGGGGACGGAGGCCGCCCCCCCCCAGGGCCCCTTGGCGGTGGCTGTGGCCGTCTCTTCTCAGTCGGGGTGCCGCTGGCCTGGTTCTCGGAGTGGCAGGGCATTTTCAGTTACGTGCTGGGCATCTTGGGTTTCCGCGGCGGCAACCTGTTGAGTCTCCCAGCAGACAGTCCCCGGTGGAGGTGCAGCCGCAGGTGGGTGGGTGCGTGTGGGGTGCCTGCGGGGCGCCCCGCCAGCACCACCCAGGAAAGGCACCGTGCGTTTGGGGGGAACTCAGCTCTCCTCTGGGCTCCCTGAGAGCATGGTAGGGGGACAAAGGGCCCACGCGCACAGCCTCCTCAGGGGGGCAACTCTGCTCCCACTGGCCGCTGCTGACATGGAGGGTGGGGGTGGGGGGAGAAAGGGCTGCAGCTGAGCCTCTCCCCCACCCTGTTCCATTCAGGATGCCAGGAGGGGTGGCGGCCAAGTTCCCCGCTGGACCCGCCGCCTTCCCCTGCAGGGGGGTGGGGCGCTGTTCCCCCCGGGCAGGAGACACAAAGTCAGCGCCTGCTGGGTCAGCAGACGCCACCCCAGGGGCTCTGACTGTGGTCACCTGCCCCTGCCAAGTGAGGGGCAGGGAGGGTGGAAAATGCACTGGCCTGCCCTGCCCGGCCGGGGTGGGGGCGGGTTTTCCATGGTTTCTGGCTGACACAGAGGGGCTCCTGCGGGGAAGGCTTCTGGTTTGGTTAGACCACCCTCCCCAGCCCTTTGTTGTTGGGGGAGGGGGAGGGGGAGGGGATGGGCTTCCTTGCAGCTTTTCTTGTCTGAGCCTGCTGGCAGCCCCTGATTGGAGGAGCCTGCGGGGTCCTGCCCGGCTTCACGGGGCCGTCAGGAACCTGGGGGCAGAAACTCACTGGCCTGCTGGTTCTTTCCTTCCCTTCAGAGTTCTTCCTCCAGGTTTTTTGCTGCGTTGATGTTCTACCTATTTACATATTTTATGATTCCTCGGATGCTGTAGACACCGTATGACTTTGAAAGTATCGTTTACGACTTCATTGCTGACGCATAGAAAGGACTCTCTGTACATTCTTTGTGTTTTACTTGTTCTTCCCCCCGCCCCACCGACCGATGGTCGTTGCGCCTCTTCCGCAGCGAAGGCACGTGGCCGTTGTTGCCGTCCGCCGGGCGCTGTGACGTTCACACTTGAGGGTTCAGTTGCTGCCCTCACGGCGGAAGTGCCCCGCAGCCCAGCACCCGCCCGTGGCGCTGAGGGCGCGCCCGCCGCCCCCCGGTGAGGGTGACGCAGCGCGAAGCTGCCCGCCCTGTTGGTGCCGTGTCGTCCACCGTAGGAGAGGCTGGCTGAAGAGGTGTCATGAGACGCAGGACCCTCTGCGTGCCCCTCGCCAGTGGTTCCCAAGTTGCTGGGGCCGCTGTGGAGGGACCTGCAGACACAGGCACGGACAGCGCCTGTTCTCCGTCCCACCCCCGCCCCGCCAGCCCCCTCTCCCCTCGTAGGGTTGGCTTTTTTACTTAAAAACAAAACAAAACAAACAAACAAAGGCAGCTTGAGGACAGTTGAAGCAGGATGACGTGAACATGCTGACACTGTAGTGGGATGAGCTTTGATGCACGTCCACCCCAGCGACGGTGGCGGGGGTCGCATCCCGTAAACACTGTGCTCCCCTGCCTCCCACGGGCCCCTCCCCGGGTCCCCAGGCAGGGAGGACGGAGAAGAGCCGCCGCGAGGAGACCTCTCGCGTGTGTGCACGTGTGTGCGTGTGACTTCTTGTGTCTTTGGTCCTTCACCCCCCATCATGGCTCATTCGACTCCTCGGACCAGTTTTACCTGCACCGGCCGCCCCTGAGCCTGTGCGAGGACTTTCCGCCCCTGCCCCCAGCCCCCAGCCCCCCAGAGGAGGCGGAGGGGGCTCCCCTCGCGCGGAGCGCGGCCCGGGGCGCCTGGGCTGCGCACGTGACCGGGCCAGACATTCCAGCCGTCGGCAAGAAACAGATTCTCTTCTTCTCCCTGAGCGCGGGGCAGCCTGGCGACAGTGCTGCCCGGGGAGGGGCAGGCTCTGCAGGCGCCCACAGTTCCTGCTGCACTGAAAGGAGGATTAATTTTTTTTTAGTTACAGTTGCAATTAGGGAAGATGGAGGAATGTAATAACAGGCGATGAGATTTATGGTAAGAAGGCCAGGCTCCGCGCAGCGCCACGTGAGGAATTCCGAGCCCTCGGAGCTGCGGACGGGGCGGGGGCGCCGCCCCGCTTTGTCCCGTCGGGGTTATTTTGACCCACAACGTCATGGACACTCGAGCCGCGGTCCGGGGGCCCAGGGGCTGCTGCAGGGTGTGGTGGCTTCTCGGGAGATTACTGCCTCTCAGCCGTGGTCGTTCTGAGAACCGTCGGGGGGGCCGGGCGGGGGCCGCTGTGGAAGGACAAGTCCTGCAGGTCGCGGGGTTGTGGGGACCCCGGGAGACGGGAGAGAGGAGAAACCTGGTGGTTACCCGGGGGGAGTCCGGTCCGGGAGAGTCAGCCTGGCCCGAGGAGAAGCCCCTCTGGCTGTTTGGGGGACCAGAGGGTGTCAAATACCGTTTCAGGGGTTCACAGTCAAGACTTCTGTATTACAAGTTCGACATTGTGCACAAAATGTGTTTCCAAACACCCGAGACCTTTGAGGTGGGAAGAGTTTCTAGCATCGTCCGTGTAGCTGAGCCTAAACTTACTTTAAGTGACAAAGCAGAGGGTTTGGTTTTTGGTGTTTTTTTTCTTTTTTAAAGATGTGTTTTTCAGGGAGTCCATTTCCCTAAAGGAGCAGCCCTGGCCTCCCCTGGTGGGGAGAAAGTGCCCCGGTAGCTTTGTGCTTTCGGGGGTGGGGGGTCTCCCTGCCTAGGACACCAGAGCAGTCCTCCCCGAGTCTGTGTCCCGAGCAGATGTTGCATTTCACACCAACCAGCCTCTCCTGCCGGAGCCGGGGGCCCCACGGTCCCTCCCAGACACGGCGGAACATGCTGGCGCCCCTCAAAGCCCAGCTGGCTCTGTCTGCATGACCTCGGGGACGGAGGAGGGGCACGTGGTGACTCTGGGCTCAGGGGCGTCCATGCAGGTACCCAGGGAAGGGCCCGTGCCCCTCTGGGGCCCTGGATGCTGCTTTTTTTCTTTTCTCGGAGTTGCTTTTTTCCCCTTAAACCCTCGTCTGAGTATGTGCCTATTGATTTTAGAGTCGGGGGGCATCCGTGACAGAGGAATATGGATTGGATGCCTCCCCAACGCAGCAGAACAGTAGTCGAACCCCAGACCTAATTGGCGTATAGGCAACTGAGCCACCACCGGCCACGCCCCTGGGCATTTCCTCCTGGTGCCCAGCTCCCGTCCTGCCAGGTCACTGCCACTTTCCCAAGCTCAACCCACCCTGGGCCCCAACCTGCAGGCATAGCCCCGTTGCTCCCCATCCCGCAGCCCACGCCCCGTGAGGCAGTTTCACATCAGGTGTACGAGTCCCACCTCACGGCCCCTCCGCCACCTGCACGGTGGACCTGCAGTGCCCTCCGGCTGGGGCTCAGGTCCTAGGAGGCCTCTCGGTCCCTCTCACCTGGCCCTGACGCAGGTGTGTGTCCCCGCGTCCACAGGTACCATACCTGGGTGACCCCCTCAGGACAGCGCAACCTTTTCGCAGAGACATTATCCCATACCCGGTGACTTCCAGGGGTAGATTGTCTCTGGACTGGACAGATTTTAAGTGGCGCAACCACGGGCTCTGTCCTCAAAGAGCCAGCCATTGCCCCGGACGGCGAAGCAGGAGCCGAAGGCTTTCGAATGGATGTCAGGTGTTTCAGGAAACACCGCCGAGGGGGCGCACACGGGTGCAGTGGAGGGGCGGCCCGGCCCTGCGTAGGACACATGTCCGAAGTCGCCCTGGCCCTCCGGACTTCACTGGCTCCCCCAGGAGACAGACAGGGCCGTGGGGTGGGGGCGGGTGGCTGGCCGTGTCATGGCCTCCTGGCGACTTTTCCCTCTGTGACTTCATGGACCTAGTCTGCTCATTTTTGTGTCTTTCCGTAGTTCGGATATGCTGGCCCCTCGGAAGGCACCCAGAGGCACTCAGTCACCGGTAATTATCCGAGAAACGCAGGCATCGCCTGGGTCATGACACCCATGGCAAAAACCAAAACTTGAGCGAAGGAAGCAAACGCTGATCAGGGACCGTAAGTTGGCTGGGAAGGCCTGGAAGTGTAGATGCAGTGACCCCGTTTTAAGTGTAGACTCAGCCTGGTGGTGCTTCCCCTGCCCCGCTCCAGGCCCCTGGTCACGTGTGGGCAGGATGTCCTCCCCCGAGTTCCCCTTCCCTCTGACTCCAGCCGGCGGGCCTGTGCCGGGACCTGTGTCCGCCAGGTGACCCTGCGCAGGCGATGGGACACCTCAGGTGGGGTGTCGTCCCTCAAAGCCGAAGGTCAGCAGCGGGACTCTGGGTCAGCGCCGTGCCTGGGTTGCAGGTCCCCTATCCCCAGATGGGGCCCAGGCCAGAGGCAGCGATCAACGCCCCTCTCCCCCTTTCTCCTTCCCTCTCCCCCCTCTAAAAATAAGTAAAGTTTGTTTGGAAAATAAAGAGCAAAAACTCTCCTCTTTCCTGAGCTGGACGTGTGGTCAGGCTGGGGCGGCCAGGTTCTGAGGGTCCGTGCGCGGCAGAGCCCAGGGCTCCTCCGGTACCTGGGGGGCACGCCACTGTCTCCACGTGGGGTTCCCCAGGGGCCGTCGGGGACTTCTGCAGCAACCCGTCACCCCGTGAGGCCCTCCCGGCCGAGCCTGGGGCCCCGAGCCCCCCCTGATTCGTCCTCCTGCTGCAAAGAACAGACAACAGCAGCACACACACTTCGTGTGTGCCCGCGTGTGAGCCCTTGCACACCTGGGCTGTCCAGGACTTGGAAACCCTCGTTTTCTCCCTTGAAATACTTGACAGTAAGACACTCCGCGTCCCTGGGTGTCTCTGGGTGGAAGGGGGGTGTGTTTTCCTCAGTTTCATCGCCAGGAGTTTCTATCCTCAGGGTTTTTTTAAAAGCGTGTTTTTAATAAAAGCAACAATTTTATGGAACTTACCAAGTTCATTTCTTTACTGATATCCCAGGCATGGCGGAGTCCTGAAAAAACCATGCTACTCGAAGTCCCTGTCCTTTGTTAAAATTCCATAGAGTGGCGGTGTTTTCTGTCACCGTCCCTTACAAGTTTCCTTGGATTTCCATCCGTTTTGTTACATTTTGCTTCCTGATGTGCCTTTGACCGGATTTCCTCCCTTCTGGTTTAGGGGTGGGTGCACGCCGTTCATTTAGCTTCTCTATTCTAAGGCACACGGCGCCAGGGTCACGGCACGTGTCTCCCCGCTGCTGTTCCTTCTGTGCTTTATTGTCTGTCCTTCCGTGGGCTGCTGCTCATTGTCCCAACCGTCCCGGCACTGGGCTTGGATTAATTTTCTCCTTGGCCCCGTGATTGGGGCCATGGCTTGTTTTTAATTTTCAAGTGGCGGCGTTGTTATTGTGATTCACACATGCGTTCCCAATTCCTCGCTGGGTCTCCTTGGGCTCTCGCACGAGGCCGGTGGCACTTCAACCACTATCCCGTGTCAGGCCCGGGCCGTTGTCTTCAGGCTGACGGGCGGACGGGGCTGGGCCCAGCTGTCTCGTGAGCTCTAGGTTAGCAAAATGGCTTCACAAGGGCTGGTAAAGATTTGCAAATGCAACTTTTCATAAGCGTCCCTGTCTGCTACCTCATCCGTGCAGTGTCATGCCTTCTTTTTATTTCCCCTGGATTTCTCCTCTGTCCTGTGGGACAGGCAGGAATCTCCAAAAACAAGCGATGTTTGTTTCTTAGAGTTTCTGTTTGTTTGCTTCTTTGCTCTTTTTTTTTTTTTTTTAAAGATTCTATATATTTACTTTTAGAGAGAGAGGAAGGGAGAGAAACGTTATTAGCGTGTGAGAGAGAACATCACTCGTTGCCTCTCGCACACCCGCAACTGGGGACCTGGTCCGTAGCCCAGGCATGTGCCCTGACTGGGAATCGAACCTGCGACCTTCTGGTTCTCAGGCGCTCAATCCACTGAGCCACCAGCCAGGGCTGTGTGCTCTTAATACTGTAGTACAGCCTCCATTCTTACCATTTAAGATTCACTGATGTTGTTGCCCAGTTATTTGGAGGAAGAAGACCTAATACTACTCCTGTTCCTCACTAATTACATTTTTATCAATGGATCTGGCTTATAAAGTACGGGGGGGCTGTTTCTCGACCATGGTTGGCACCTCGGCGGCCATTGCATTTGAGTTTGGTCTTTGCCCTGAGCATGCTGACTATCCGGTCTCCACCTCCCATTTCTAGCTCTCTTTTTAAAACTTTGCTATTTCAGTTTGCCTGGGGTGTTGTTTTTTTTTTTTCTTTAATTGTAATATTTTTCAATGTTATTTTGCAAAGGAGGGAACTGGACGGTTGACTTTTATTGCCACATGTCATCAGCTCCGGAGTCCATTGTTTCTGTTTGCAGGGCCCCTTCATCTGTCTGGTTTCCATTTCCCTTTGATGGTTAACATATTAATTTTTTTTATCCCTTTATTATGACTTAGAATGCAAATATTCTGTTTTCAATTCCGCAAGTGGTTGTGTTAATATATCATGAAATTTATTCAATTATGTATTTCCTAATAAAGAACAGGATCTTCTGTCTTTCAGGGAAGGTACCACTTTCTTTATTTGCAAATCCAGCCGCGGTGGTGTATTTCCAGGCTTGAAGTGTCTCCTTTTTCCTTCATGTTCGGACGTTTTCAGCTTTTCTAAAAAATAATTTTTAAGAAGTGAGTTGACAGTTGTTTGGGGAAAGACACGCAGGTTGGGATTGCCACAGGGGTTTTGTTAACAGAAGGTCACAAGGCCGCCGTGGGCCGCCCCTTGTCCCCCAGTCAGGGACGTGCCACACTGAGCGCGGCGCAGTGGCACCAATACCCCGTGAAAGGACGACTACGTCACTTTTAAACAGAGTTGTACTATTTAACCGTCATCAGCAGTTTAGACTAGCGAGTCCATGAGTTTGCTGGTCCTTCTTGAGTCCCTACTGTGTGCTGGCTGTAGCAGGGAGAACAGCCAGAGAAAGCGGTGGCTAAGGGGGCCACGCTGGCCCCGTGCGGCATAGGGACGGCACGTGCGCTGGCCGTCCTCCGCGTGCCTGGCGTGCGGGGCCACGCTTGGGGGGGCTGGCCGTCTGTCCTCCGCGTGCCTGGCGTGCGGGGCCACGCTTGGGGGGGCTGGCCGTCTGTCCTCCGCGTGCCTGGCGTGCGGGGCCACGCTTGGGGGGGCTGGCCGTCTGTCCTCCGCGTGCCTGGTGTGTGGGGCCACGCTTGGGCGGAGGGCAGAAGGGACAGCAGGACATTCCGCAACACACAGCGTCCGCTTCCTCGGGAAATGGCCTTGTGTGTCCCAGCAGGATTCAGGGCCCATCCTGGGTCTGTGGTTGAATAAAAATAGAAAGGGCCCGTGGACGCCGTTGGTGACTTCAAGAATCCTGGAGGTGGCCAGTCACCTTACGCCGACCAGTTGTGTTTTTCTAGGGGTGGGTCGGAGGAGGGAGGCAGACAGGAACGCCAGGTGAGCCCGGGCCTGGTGGCGTGGACGGCTGGCCCTCAGCCAGGGGGGGAGTGAGGGGGGGCGAGTGAGGCAGGAGTGGCCAAAGGGGCAGCCGCCTCCCCACCCTGGCTGGGGCGTGGGTGTGCAGGGGGCAGCCGGTGAGCCCGGAGGCCGGGCCCTCACGCCGACCCACGCTCCACTATGTTGTCAGATGTAAATGGTACGGTCACCCCTCGAAACCAAGTTAGTAGGTCACGAAGGCACGTCTTGCTAAGGAGCTAGGACAGAAGAGGGGCTGTGCGAGGGGTGGCCAGGTCCTCAGCACGCCCGGCCCCGTGCCCATTGCCAGGGGCACATGACATGAACGCAGGGGCCCACCAGCGTGTTGTCTGGCATCACAGCGCATGTTTCTCTGACCCAAAGTCTTCCTGGCGTGGCAGGACGCGGGGCAGTTGAATCCGCCGTAAACGTCACTGGCGGTGGTGGTGGCTGTCTGCCGGTCTCCAGAATCGCACTGAGGAACCCCGTGTGCTTTTCAGAAAACACACCGGGCACAACATTCCCCTGTTTCCAGTTGTATCCTTTGAGCTTTGCCCTTAAAATGGAAACAAATCAATAAACATGAAATGGAAAGAACAAAGGCACGTTCAAGTTCAGCCACCGGATCCAGAAGAATAAATATTGACATTGTTAAGAAAAATGTTGACTCTAGAATCGGCAAACTTTTGACTTTGCTTGAACTAATTTTCTGCACTTGAGTCTAATAGGGAGAAAAGTGCCAGCGACAGTGAAAATTATTAAAATTTTTATCAGATGTTCAAAACTCAATTAAAACAGACAGACCCCGGTACATTATTTATCATGGCTTCCCGCAGAGGCGGATTTAGCATTCACCATCCGAAGTGCACAGGCGACTGACAGAGCAAGGTGAACTTGGTAGTGGGCCCCCCGTCAAAGGAAGAAAAGGACAACTGTCATGGATGGCTTCATGGTCATCCTACGTGCTCACGAGAACGTCCTTTGTCCTGAATGCTGTGCAGATGCTTTAGTTTTCACCTGCCTAGGACACTCTTCCTCCGTGTCTGTGCTCAGCTGTTTTTGGATAAACCAGCTGATCATTTAAAAATGAAACCCTCTCTTGCATGGCTGTCACCGTGCTGTCATGGTGGGACATTTGGCAGTGGGGAGCATTGTTCAGGGTTGCGGGGGGAAGGGGGTTCCCAGGGCGTGGGGAAGGGTGATGGGTTTACCTTTGTCAGGTACGGCGGCCAGACCGCTACAGAACCGGGACAGGATCTGGCAGTCCAGACACCTGGACGTGGAAAAGCTGTACATGTGCCCTGTGATGAGACAGGTAATGCCCAGGAAGCATGATGGGGAGATTTAAAAATAATAATAAAATGGTTTGACTCCATCAAAGCAATTGTTGGGGTTGCTGCTTTGTATCTCTCCAAGTGTTATAGCATTCCAAGAAATTCGGCCAAATCCCGTGGTTGTGTTAATGACGGATGGATGTCGTTTGCTGCACGAGTTAAGTCGTGTTTGCACGTGCAGGAGCTTTCGTATAAAATCGCCGGCTTAAAAAAACTAAATAAATGAAAGGAATTGTTCGTGTTATGCAAGGGAGCTCACCAAGTAGCAAACCGTCCGATAGTTTTTATGAGGCTGAAATATATATACAACGTATGAAATTCGCCATTGTGAAGTGTCAGTGTTCATTCACGACGTGGGGTGACCCTCACGGCTCTGGTTTCTGGAATTTTTTTCGTCACCCCCGAGAGAAAATTCTCGACCCGTGACACCACCCCTGCTCCCCTCTGCTGCTGGTAGCTTCTATTCTGCTCTTTGTTTGCACGACTTTTCCTGGGGTACGTACAGACTTCATGTCAGTGAGATCACATTTGTCCTTTTGGTGGCTGGCTTCCTTCGCTTGGCACAATGTCCTTAATGTTCAGCCATGTTGTCCCCTGTGCTGGAATTTCATGATCTGCAAGGTTTCATAATCATTTCATTGTGTGTCTACAACTGCATTTTGCTCGTCCATTCATTTGTCTGTAGACACTGGATGGTTTCCACCTTCTGCTATTGTGCATGGGGCTGTTACCAACGTGGCTGCAGAAGTGTTTATTTGAGCCCCTGCTTTCAGTTCTTCGGGACTTAAACCTCGACATGGAGTTGCTGGAACAAATGTTCATTCCACACTTAATCTTCGGAGCGAGTGTTACACTGTTTCCACCGCAGCTGCCGCGGTTCACATTCGCAGGGAGGCTAGGCCCCCTCCCGCCCCCGCGGGCACATGTTTTCCCTCTTCTCTGGGGGCTTGACTCCTCTTCCCCCCCCCCACCCGCCCCCGACTAGGGACGCCCAGCACCTTCGCACGTGCTCACCATCTTTGGAGAAGTGTCTGGTCAGCCCCTTTGCGTGTTTTTGGATTTTGTTGGGCCTTTTTGCATGGATCCTGGACACTCATCCCCTATCAGAGCTGCACCTCTTCTTGTCTTCCTACGGCCTGGGCGGTGTCCTGGGACCCACGCAAGCTTTCCTTCCGGCGAGTTCCAGTTTCCCACCTTTCCCGCCCTGGTGCCTTGCCCGGGGCCTTTGCTGTCATTCCTGGAGATCATTGTAATCACCGACCTCGTGAAAAGTTTTCCCTGTTTCCCTTCTGAAAGTTTCACAGCAGCAAATCCGCACAGACCCCGTGCGGTCCCTACCACACCCCCAGCGTGGCCGGCGCGGGGCCGGTGGGCCATTCTGAAGCCACAGGCCCCCAGGAGACTTTGGTATAAGGGCCGCACCCGATGGGTGTGCGTGGGGCTGCCCTGCTCCCAGGACCAGCGGTCCTTTTCCCATCGGGTGGCCTTGGCACCCTGGTTGAAAACCCGTACACGTGAGGGTTTATTTCTGGGTGCCCCGTTCTATTCTGGTCTGCATGTCTTCATTACTGTAGCTCTGGAGTACACTCTGCAACCAGGAAGCGGGAGCCTTCCACGTTTCTTTTCCCAGATTGCTTTTGGGGACCTACGGGAGTTGCTACGGATTTTAGAAAGGCTTTGTTCCTGCACCGAGCTGTAGTGGGGTTTTGAGGGGGATTGCCTGGAATCCGTACCTCACTCTCGGTGGTACAATCCTCCTCACAGAATTACATATTCCAACCCAGGCACACAGGGTGTTCCTCCCCATCTGTAGCTCCTATTAGGCTCGCCTTATTACAACATTGTGTCGTTTTTTTTTGGTGCTCAAGTCCTTTGCCCCCTTGGTTAATTTCCCCCCAATCATTGTATTATTCTTGATGCTCTCTGACGAGAGGTTTCCTCACGTTGCCTTTTCAGATGGCCCGTTAGTGCGGCGCAACTGATTGCTTGCCTGCCGATTTTGCATCCTGCCACTCGGCTGAATTTCCCTCTTAGCTCTCATGGCACGTGCGTGTTGCAACTTTGAGTTTTCTGCAGATAAGGTTGTATCATCTGCAAACAGAGATCCTTTTACTTCTTCCTTTTTCAGTGGGGAGACTTTTTTTTATGACTTTCTCTGGCTGGAACTTTCATGAATCCTGGGCTGCACAGAAGTGGCAAAAGCAAGCGTCCCTGCCTTGTTCCCGATCTTCGGGGGAAACAGCTTTCGCTTGCGGTTGGGTGTGAGGTTAGCTCTGGGTTTGATACATTTTATTAGAGACCAGAGTTAATCCAATCCTGCTGCTGGTCGCCCGGCGGGGAGCGGGGCCTGCAGCCCGCGCCTTCTCCTGGCCGAGAAGCCGGCTCCTTTGGCACAGACTTTTCCAAGGTGCCGTGTGGGTAATAAAACCGGCGCATTTAAATGACATTGTGGGTCTTCTTCACCCCCCGGTCCGTTGGCACCTTCAGGGGGAAGCCACCGTGGGTTCGCATACGTTGCGCCCTCCGGGGCCCCGCGGGGGGAGGGGAGCGAGCGGGACGTGGCAGCGCGAGGAGGCGGGGCGGGGCGGCGGCTGGGGGCGGAGAGGGTCCTGGACCGGGAGCAACTGCTTCGTGGCAGGGAAGCCGGCCAGCAGCCCGCCCCCTCCCCCAGGCCCTCGGCGGCGGGGGAAGGGGCGCCCGCCTCCCCAGGACAGCGGCGGCGCCCCGGGCCGCGGCCCAGGGTGGTCTCGGCCCCCAGACCCAGCCTGGCGGCGTGTGCAGAGGGGCCCCGGGGGCGGCAGGGCGTGGCCTGCGCGGTGCAGCCGTGGCTGGGTGGATCAGTCGGGCTTCTCCAGTGAAGCAGAACCTGGATGTGTTTATATAAAGAGACTTATTGTAAGGAATTGGCTGCGGCGACTGGGGGCTGGCAAGTCTGAAACCCGTGAGGCTGGCCGGCGGCCGGGGAGCTCAGCAGCAGTTTGCTGAATTCCTCCTTCTCCCCAAACCTCAGGCCCGCGCGGGGGCCCGGGGAGGGAGGCCCACCGCTGCGGCGGAGGGTGGCGGCCGCCCCTCCAAGTCAGGCGATTGCAGATCTTAACCACTTCCACGAAATTCCTTCCCAGCAACCCCCAGCTCGGTGTTAGATTACACGGCTGGCTCCAGCGCCTGGACAAGTTGACACAGGACACTCGCTATCGCAGGGGCAAGGTTGACACGCAGGCCAGAGAAGTTTCAAGGCCTGGGGGCTGGCGGAGGCCAGGGGCCGCTCCCAGCCAGAGCCCCGGGCCGGCTGGGGAGGGTGAGGCCAAGCCCCAGTGCTCCCCACCCTGACTCCCTCGCTGGCCTTTCTCAGCCGGGGGCCCAGCAGGGCTTCTCCCGCCCGCCTGCCTCGTGGCGCCTGAAAGGAGTCTGCGGGGCTGGGGCGGAAAACTCGCTGGTGGGAGCAGAACGCAACGGCTTCAGGGGGCTGCGGCCCCCTTTGGGCTGCAGGGACAGCTTAGCAGGGTTTCCACACTGGGGGTCTGTGCTAGTTTTCTAGGACCGCCACCGCGGTGCGGCAGCGTGGGGGCTGTCACATGATAATTGCCCCCCGGTTCTGGAGGCCCGAGGTCGGAGGCTGAGGTCCACTTCATCTCCTGACCCCTCTCTCCTGGGCACCTTGGTGGCCGCCTTCTCCCCCTGCACCCCGTGGTCTGCCCGAGGTCCGGGTCCTCGCCTCCTGCCCACAGGGACCCCGTTGTAAAGACCCCACCTCGCGATGCAGCTCTGCAGCCCCCAGGGCTTCAACGTGGGCCTTTTTCTGGGGGAGGCACAGCGTCCAGCCCGGAACCCAGCCTTATCTTGATGGATAGAATTCGTGTCCCCCCGTGTGATGCCCCACCAGTCTTTCATTTTCCCCTGGGGCGGCTTTCCTTCCCGAGTTCCCAACAAGTCAGACCGCGGGGAGATGGCCAATCGCGACTAGGCTAAAACGCCCGAAGCGCGTGGGGCCCCGTGGTGGGCAGTTCCCGGTCTTCCTGGGCCGGGCCCCCGGGTTCCCTGGGCCGCTGACCCTTGCTCTCCGTGTGCCGAGCTCCGGGGTGACCTCATGTTACCACCTACCACCACCGAGTCTCGGCCCGTCTCTCCGTGGGCTATTTTCGGGCCTCTGGAGCGTCTCCCCGGGATTTAGTGTTCTGCAGCGTGGATTCGGATTGGACCGCGCCCAGCGGTCACTTCTTCTTGTCTTGGGACGTTTCTCCCTTCCCTGTATTTTTTTTTTTCTAGCATTCTTTTTTTTTTTTTTGACGATTGCTTCTCTTTTACTGATGACCTACTTTCTAAATTTTTCTTACTTTTTTCATAGTAAAAGTCAGGGAATAAAGGCTTTTGTGCCGCCCCCCCCCCAGGGTAGGAGCGGGAAGGAGTGTCTGTACTACATCTTCCCGATTTCCCTGTCCCCCTGCAAGGTGGCCTCTTGCTATACTACCCGTCTCGGTCCTGGGTCCTCTGAGAGGCAGCTGCAGCGGCGACCGTGTCCCACACACCTGGACACCAGCCTGTCCCTGGGCTCCATGGAGGGCAGGCTGCACAGAGGAGGCGGGTGGCCCTACTGGGCCGCTCCTGGACCCGGTGGGTGGCCCATTTGGAGCTGTTTGTGTTCTCCTGCTCTGGCAGGGTGGTGCCTGTGGCCACCAGAGCCCCTGCTGTGCAGCCTGCCCTGCACTGAGCTGCTGGGATGTGCAGAGCCCAGGGAAGCAGGGACATTTCACAGCCGGGCAGTGACTGCCCCTTGGCACGTCCTGGAAGTCAGGCCAGGGGCACAGCCTCTGCTGTCAGCGAGGCACGGGGTTGATTCAGCGGGAGTGACACCAAAAGAGACACATGACAACTCAGTGTGGCAGGTGGATGGAAACCCCCCGGGTGGCACCTCCATGGGTAGTGGCGATTGGCAAGGGGCAATCTGCAGGGGCTTCCCGGAAGAGGTGACCCTGAGCTGTGTCCCCATGTGTAGGGAGTGACAGCCCGCGTCGGAGCCGGAACCATCCTGCCAGCCCCGCGTGGTCAGGAGTTCCAGCTTGTTTGGGGTCCCCGGGCTTGAGAGGAGCCCAGGGCTCAGGGCCCCTCTGTAGCTGATCATGGCAGAAGGACGTTGAATTTGTGAGTGTTCCTGAACATGCCTTTACTCCCTGAAGATTCCTGATTGAGAACAGCACTGAGGGAAGGGAGAGGGGGGTTACGGCCTGCACCCCTCCCTCCGAACGCACCGCCCGTGTTCCTGAGTGCAACTCTTCCTAGCAGCGGCTTCTGCTTCCTGCGAAGGACACCCTCGTCCCTGCTGAGACTTGGAAGGGAAGACGGCTCTCCGGGAAGCTCCCTCTGCAGACAGTCCGTGTGGAGTTGGGGGGCCAGGCTCAGGGCGACCCCCCCCCACCCCCCCTCGTCACTGCGTCGACCGCTGGGGCTGAGCTCTGAACGTCCACCGACGTGTTGTGCGTGTGGTCAGGCCTCGTGTGGCAGGAGCTGCTGGCCTTCGATGACCATCAGGAAAGGCGGCCGCAGGGAGTGTGGGGGCCCCAGCTGGGGTTGGGGGCCCATGGAGAATAGAGCCTTGCCCTGGGCCGTGGCTGGCACTGGCAGCTGTTACCTGAACACTCCTTGGAGGACCCCCTCGGTGCGTCTTGGGAATTAGGCGAAATCCTTATTTCCCCCAAAGTACCATCACGATTTCAGAGAAGAGGGCCTGGTGGTCCACGGGAATGCTGAGGACGCGTGACTTCGTTCCCGTGGGTGGCCATCGCCGTCTGCCCCGTGGACCCTGGGACCCCGCGGGTGCCTCGGTGCTGCGGGCGGGCATGGGAAAGCAGGCTTCCCTGGGGTGACAGACACCCCGGCTCCCGCCGGCCGTGAGCGAGGGTGCTGTGGGCGGTTCCCTCCTGCACCATCCGTACTGTCGCATGCGGGTGAGCAAGGAGGCTGCTGCTGGCCGGGGCCGTTGGTTGAGGGCATGGCCCACATGGAGCTCATAACCCCGACCCCTCCTGTCACAGGCAGGTCAAGGTGTGCTCAGCCGGGGCTGCTGGCACATCCTCTGGTGTGGAGGACCCGGCCGGTTCCGAGTGGCCCTCGCTTTGCTTTGGAACGCCATGTCGTCCCGTGCCGGTCCCCCTAGACCGTGGCCTCCCTCCCTGTCATATTTTCATGGGGGTGCAGACCCGCCAGGCCAGCTGAAACTATGGTGGGCCTCAGGAAGCCCCCGTGGACACAGGAGCTCAGCCCAGGGCGAGGGAATGGGCAGGAGGCTGGTTGCTTCACGGTGGCTTGTGGCCTCGCTGTCACCCACCTGCTGTTGGTGGGGTCCCTCTAGATCAGCTCCTTCCCTCCAGCCTGAGAGCGTCGGGGTGGGCTTTGGGGGGGACCAAGGCCCATCTCTGGCCCTTTGGCCTTCTTCCTGGGCTGCTGGGCTGTGTTCCTTCACCTCCTGAAGCAGATTCAGCGTGACTTTCCCTGGGCCGTGCAGCAGGCCGAGGGTCACGAGATGGTCCCTGGGGCGTTGGGTTTGACCTGGGAGTCGCGGTTTGGTGTGTCCCCCGCCCACCCGGCCCCCACGGTTTGGTGGGAGCCCCTGGGAAGCCCTCCCCTCCGCTCTGCCCTGGGCCTGACCCGGTGGTCACATGTCCCGGAACTTGCTCGCCCCTCCCTTGCCCCTCCCTTGATCTGTGCAGCGCCCGCGGCTGCAGCCAGCGCGTTCCCTGCAACTTCCGTGCTGCAGGCAGGCGTCTTTGTCATGTATTTGGTCTTAAAATGAAACAAGCCTTCGAAGAAAGGCTGAAGATTAGGAATACTGTTCATTGTAATCACTGAACTTGACACCCAGCCAACGAGGGTTCCGAGCCAGAAAAGAGGACTAAAACCTTCGCAGACCCGTGACGTGTGTGGGTGACTCACGGGCCAGTGCAGTGGGTGAGCCCTGCCCCAGGCTGGGCCCTGTGCCTCCTGCGTGATCCGTCCCCTGTTCTCAAAGGGACCACGGTTGCCTCGCCCTGGGCGCCGACTGACGCTCCGGGCCGTGCCCTGGGGCCACGGGTCCAACTCCCGTGTGGCTACGTGGCTTTTACCCTTCTTGCAGTCCCCCATGCACCCGCCTGCCCGGAAACCTCCCCCGGGAGGCCCTCTGAAAGTTAGCAGTGTCTTCCTCGCGGCACAGAGCGGGCCTTCAGGGCAGGGTGTCGACAGAGGCCCTCTGTGTGTCCCCTCCCTCCCCCGGAGTCTGGTTTCCTGCCGGTCCGCATGGCCCGCGGCCTCTTGACGGACGCGTCAGCTGCCCGTCGCCGCCGCCCCAGTGGCTCAGGGCCGCTCTTCAGGACACAGGGTGGCCGTGCCCAGAGAGCCTGTGCCACCAGAGGAAGTGCTGGGCCATGCCCATCGGGCTCCTGAAGACGCGGCCCGGCCCTGGTAAAAGCCCCGCAGCCGGGCTTGGCAGCGGCTCTCTGTGTTCCTGGAAAATCAGATGACGGCTCCAGAGCTTCTCAGAAAATGGGATGACTTACAGTGAGGTCCGGTCTTGAGCAATCTGCTCTCGGGCAGCGAGGTCCCACTCCAAGTTTTCCCGGGGAAGCATTTCTTCCTCGGGGCCTCCTCCCACCACTGATTTTCTGCTTCTAGGTGGTTCCCTGGTGGCCGAAGCCTGGGGGGCTCAGCCAGGGTGCCACTGACACGTGGGGTTCCTCACGTGCCCAGAAGCACCAAAGTGGGTGTGTGCGTAAAATGCCCTGCTTTCTGCTTGAGCCCCAAGGCAGAGATCTGGCTGGGGGAGCAGGGGACAGGCCACTTCACCTATGACACGAAGGATGTTCCTTTGTGATGCGGTCGAACCTCTGTTGCCCTGAAGGCCCAAGGAACAGCCCCTGCCCTCCGTTCCCCTGCGGGCGAAGGGGTTCACGGTGCGGCGGCCCCGCGTGCAGGTCGTGGGGACTGAGGGGGACGTGCCCAGCCCAAGTTGTCCCCTCTCATTCCTGGGCCATTGAGTGAGCACCGCCAGGTGCCAGACGTGGTTTCGGGGCTGGGGAGGCAGCTTTGCAAAGCAGACACATTCCTGGGGCTCATGTGTCTCGGGGAGGGAGGCCGGCCTGGGACAACTGGCAACTGCCATGGTGGACACGACCCACCGTAGGTCTGAAGGCGGCCAGGCCGGGCCGCGGGGAGAGGGCCGCACGAGGCCAGGAGGTCGGGAGGCCTCCCCGGGGAGGGCCCGGAGCCGGGCGGGGCCGGGCAGGACCGGGCAGGGCTGCGTGCAGGGCCCGCGGAGAGGCCCGGCCTGCCCTGCCGGGGAGGAGTTTGGGCCCTGCTCAAGCAGAAATGAGAGATGGCGAGGGGGAAGGGAGTTATAAATAGAGGTCTGCAGCCGTTGTCTGCAATTTTAAAATCCGAAAGGCTCAGGGCTGAGCGGTTTTTTCCATTGCTCATGTCGGGCAGAGTCCAACTCCGCTGCCCAGAACCGGCCCCGGCGGGGCGGGAGGCCGGGCCGCCCTGGACCCTGCCTTATCTTTCTGCAGCCCAGGACGGTCTCCGCTCCCAACCACAGGGAGCCTCCAGGGTTTTGAAGAAGGGATTAGGCGTGCCGATTACCAGGGCTGTGGTGAAGAAAAGCCACATTCATTATCCTTCAGGAAAAATGCAAAAACTGGAACGGGAACCGAGCTCAGGTCCCAGGGATCTGAACAAAATGTCGAACTGTGGTGCATCTGAGAGCGGGTTTCACCGGGGCTCCCAGGGCGGCCGTTCAATTTCCGGAATCGGTGCTTCAGAAATGTGTCTTGACTTCTCTGATTTTCGCCCCTGGTGTCTGACACGGCAACACACATGGTTCTTTCAGAGGTAGCACCTCCTAAAAGCTGCCCCGGGGACCCTGCCCTCCGGAGGCTGCGCCGCATCCGGGGGGGAGGAGGGGGAAGCATTCCTACAGAATGGAGCCTTATCTCCCCGTCCCTTTGGGGAGGAATTTCATAAATTCTGTCCCAGCCCCAGGGTTCTGCACGTTGTTTCTTTTGGCTCCATTTCAGATCTGCATCCCTGGGCCTCCAGGCCAGGGACGGCTTTTCCAGGGCGACTTGGCACCGCTTCGCCCCCGGGCCCCACCGGGCCCCCCACCCGCTTTTGTAAATAAAGTTTTATTGGAAGGCAGCCACGCTCATTCCTTGGCACTTGTGGCAGCGTCGGGGCCACATCAGCACCATCGAGGAGAGGTTTTCCAACTGCCGTCCCGGCACCATGGCTCAGCCGGGTCCCCTGGGTGGACGGAGGCGGAGTGACCACCCCTGTCCGCTGGTCTCCTCCTCCGAGGGGCCGGGGCTCGCAGCCCTGGGAGGGAACTTGGCTCGCTGATGGCGTGCAGCTGCGGGTTTGGTGCTGGGAGCCCCGACATCTGGGTTCCTCCCACTCTTTGGCAGTGTCCGTAGGGGCTGGACGGTGACATCATCCCTTCACGGCGATTTGGGATCAGGCTGTAGAAATGAACACCATTCCCCGAATCTCTCCCTGGGATTTCTGCGTGCGTGCGTGCGTGCGTGCGTGTGTGTGTGGTGTTCTGTTTTCTGGGGTTTTTCCCCCCTCTTTTTCCAGAGTAGTTTTTTCACTTTTTAAAGGACAGCCCTCACTCGAGGATATGTTTATTGATTTTAGAGAGAGGGGAGAGGAGGCGGGGGGCGGAGAGAGACAGAGAGAGCGGGAGGCCAGGGAGAGAGGGGGGGAGCAACCCGGGTCCGTTGCCTTCAGTTCTCCCCCCAGCCGGGGTCGAACCCACACCCTTCGGTGTCGGCGAACACGCCCCGGCCCCCTGGCCCAGCGGCCAGGAATGCGGTTTGTTCATTTCTGATCTCACACACCCATTCGGCCAAGGCCCATGCTCGCTGGGCTCCATTTTCTTCCAGAAACTTGCGGACAGTTGGTGCCGCTCGTCACCCTGGAGGGGGAGGGGGCGGGGGCCACTGCCAACATCCCTGGTTGTGCCGACGCTGCTCCGTCTGATGAGGGGCTGACCCGAGTCGGTTTTGCAGACGGTTTGGGATCATAATTCTGAATGTACCGACCACCATCTTGTAGAGGGAGTTTTCGAGGGAAAGGAGGCAGCTCACCCGGTTGGTTCAGGGCTGCTGCTGGCGGCTGCGTCTTGGGAGTTCACATCTCGCGAACACATGGGGGGGGGGTCGCAGCCCCCGTCCGCTTTCCCTGACGCGGGGGCGCCGGCTCCCCCGGGGCAGCGGCGGAGGAGAGGCTGCTGCCCGCCTTGCGCCTCCCCCGCGGCCCCCGGCTTGCTGGGCCGCGGGGCTCCCGCCCCTTGTCCGTGCGCCCCGGGAGCCGTGCCCTCAGCGCCTGGGTGGAGTTGGTGGCGAAGGAGGAGGACGGCCGTGCTGCGGGCCTGGCGCAGTCAGTCCTGCTTTGCGAACAGGACGGCCTCCCACGCGTCTCACCGCGGCAGTGGCTGTTCTGCGCCGCTAAGGGGTGCGCGAGGGGCGGAGGGGTGGCCCTGGGGACGGGGCTCACCGAGCTGGGCCCCTTGAGGGGCAGGAGCACCCCAGTACGGCTGCCCCTCCGCCACGAAGACGCCCGCCGAGGGTGGGAGCCGGGGACCCCAGCTGGGGGCCTCTCCCGCAGGAACCGGCAGGAAAGCCTAGAAAGGCTCACGCGACCCTGGTCCCTGCACCCGACGCTCCCGCCGACTTGCAAAGGTCCCACAAGGCAGCCAGCGTCCGTGACAGAAGGGACGACAGCATTTCTCGGGAACCACGGGTCGTGCTGGAATCCACGTTAGCCCCTTGGGAAGACCCTCAGCCTTCCCTGGAAGCAGGGGGGGCGCAGGAGACGCTGCCCTTTCCTGAACGGTGTGACAGCACGTGTCACCTTAGAAGGTCACCGACGTGGGCTGTCATCTCCTTTCCTGAGGCCCCGTAGCTGCACTCGGGGAGCCCCCACCCCGACCCCAGGGTCCTGAGACACAGCCCTGCTGTGAAATCGTGCGGCTGTGTGGTGGTTGGTGTCCCCTGCCCCTCACCTCCAGGCCCTCCTGTCCCCGCTGCTGGGCAGAGCCTGGTCTTCGTCACTAGCCCCCAGTTCTGAAGGTCAGGTGGGGTGCGGCAGCACCCAGTCGGTTATACGCATGGCAAAGACCTGGGTGTGGCTGGAAGACCCTGGGGACCGGGAGTGGGGCTTTCCTGTGGGTGGGGGTCAGGGCGGGGGAAGGTGCCACAGGGAAGCTTAGCTTGGAAGTTCGGTGCCGCGTGGAAGGACGGCCAACCCCTTCGCGTGTGTGGTGGCCTGAAGTCACCCGCAGCCACCTGCCCCCAGAAGTGGAGCTCCGTGCCAGGTCACCTCCATGGCTTGTGCCGTGTCCCTGGGGTCCTGAAGGGTGGCCCGGTGGAGTTGATGGGCAGCCAGGGGAGGGTCCCTTTGTCTCAGTGAAGTTCACGTGTTTGAACTCGTCTGGAGTTCTTTTTTCTGCTACACTTTCTTCATGAACATCTGACGGGAGAGTCCCAGGTCTGGGGTTCCGTTCAGCGGCTGCGTGGGGTCTGCCCGTGGGGGCACAAGTTCCTGCTGTGCCCGTGGGCCTGCGCCTGGGCCCGTGTCCCGGCCGTGCTGCCAGCCGCCGCCCCCCGAGGGCCGTGCCGCAGACTTTCTGGGTCGGACGGTGGGGATGGTCGCACAAAGCTGTGATCTTACCAACAGCCTTTCGGTTGTACACTTACAACAGATGGAACTTGTTAGGTACCATACATGTCAATAAAACTTAAAGAAATGAAAGGCTGGTGGATTTCCCTCCTGCCTTGCACAGCCAGGATGGGGGTGTCTGGGCCCTCAGTTGTGGGACAGGCACCCCAGGCTCCAGCGGGGCGTCCGTGGAGGCCACTGGCGCAGGGCGGGACGGGCGGGACCCAGGCGGTGACCTAGGGAGCAGGGCCTGGAGGAGGAGAACATGGGGCCGCCGCGTCCTGTTCGAGTCGGGTCGAGGGCACCGGGAGCCCAGCGGAGCTGCTTCAGCAGCCTCACCCCTGCTGGCAGGACGTGCTGCTTGAACTCCGATGAGGGGCAGCCCCGGTGGTGCCACCGCCAAGGTAGCCCCTCCACGGAGGCAGCAGAAAGCACGTCTCCCTCCTTGATAGGAACACGGCCCGGCGACCGTTTCCTCTCTCACTGGGGGTCAGGGAGACGGCGAAGCCAGGGTGTGATTTGGTTGTGGGTCACTGGGATGTGGGTCGCTGGTCCTGGGGGCGCTTGTAGCCCTGAAGAGCTGCACCCGAACCAGCAGGGATCCGCAGGCAGCAAACAGGCCCCAGGCCACTGATTGCGAGGGGACGTCCCAGGAGGGGACTGAGGGTCGACTTGGCGGCCAGCTGACGTGCAGCGCTGATGGCACGGCCTCTGCCGTGTTCTCTGCTGGTCTAGGAAGCCGCACGACTGGTCGTTAAGGGGCAGGTCAGGTGGGTGCCCACCGCTGGGGGCTGGTAAGAGCCGCTTCCTTCATCAGGCCCTGGGGTTCCCACACCGTTATCGGCTGCGGGGCCCTGGGCCGCCCTCTCCTCCCTCCTTCCCCGTCTGTAAGAGTGGGGGTCATCCCAGCGCCGGTCAGAGAAAGAGAAGAGGACACCCTGGAACCCCAGGGGAAAGCCTGAGGTGCTCACGGCCACCCTGACACAAATCACAGTCCTCTGCGTAGCTGGGTCCCTGGGAAGCGTCCGTGCCAGCTAAGGGGCTGGGACAGTTTGAAGAGTGAGACTGCACCGTGGACACAGGAGGCCCTGGGCAAGCGCGGGCACCTGCAACCGATGGTAGGCGAGGCCCCCGCTCCGGGTTGCGGATGGTGCTAGAGGTGGTCACCCAGCCCTTGTGGCAGCGTCACTGATGGACTGGGTTGGACCTGAGGGACGTGGTTCACTGTGCCTCATGTGAAACGGCAGGTTGGGTGGTTAGTTGGGGTGGTTGGGTGGGTGGTTAGTTGGGGTGGTTGGTTAGTTGGGGGGGGGTG
>PVIW01001417.1:109672-140929 GCA_004026585.1 Noctilio leporinus | reverse complement strand
GGAGGCCTTCTTTGTCTGTTTGGGTCCCTGGAAAGACTGTGCCCAGGGCAGGATGGGGGACACAGCCTTGACCCCCCTTGAAAGGGGGTCTGTCTTTCAGACGGCCCGTCCCTGCTGTTAGGCCTGCAGTGCCTTTGGTTCACCCACCAGCCGGTAGTTTACGTCTGGACAGGCCGGACCTCACTCGACTTTCATCCGCAGGCCCCTCTGCGGCTGCCGCCCTGCTGAGGAGGCCCAGAGGTGCGGGACGCTGCCTGGCGGCACACAGCAACCTGGCAGGTGGGAAGCCGGCCTGGGCCAGGGCGTGGCCTCCAGGCCTTCGCTCCGCCTTGCGCAGCAGGCGTCCTGTCCGCTGCCCCGTGGTCCTCGGCGGTCCTCCCGCTCCGCCCCCCCCCCCTCTGGCGGTCGGGAGGGGAGCTCGCTGGTCAGCTTCCCTGCGAGGCCCCCGCCGCGAGTTAAAGCAGGGCAGTGGGGTAAGGAGGGAGGAGGCCGTTCCCATCTGGCTGCCAGAGGAGCTCCCGCAGGGCGGCCCTGGGGCCAGGCTTGAGGAGTGGATGGTGTGCGTGGAGGGTGGGACGCGGAACAGGCCAGATGGCGAGGATTCCCAGGCAGAGGGCCGGGAGGCGCAGGGCTGTGGGCCGAGTGCCTGCAGGGGAGGGAAGTGGGGCCAGGAGGGCGCCCCGGAATGTTGCCTGTGAGCAGATGACCGGGAGTGAGGACCCCAGGCGCCGCCCCTCGCCGGTTCAGGGACGAGTGGAGCCCCCGCCTGGGGCCAGCACTCCCAGAACACCCTCCCGGCCTGTTCACTGCTTGTTCCTCGCTGACCACACTCGGACACGCGCCCTGGGGGGGCATGGGGACCCTGTCACCAGGCTGGGAATGGGGACCATTCCCCTTCTGCCCTGCTAAGTTCTTCCAGTGGGACGAGTAACCAAATCCCCGTGAGACAGGTTAGCAGGGGAGACTGGCCAGATTTACCACGTGCACACACACCGGGGCCCCGTATGAAACCAGGACCCCAGGACACACGTCGGGCAGTTGAGGACCCAGCGCCCTCCCAGGCTCAGGGGCAAGGGGGTGTGGCCGGGGACTTCAAAGCGCAGGAAGGCAGTTCACACGGAGACAGAAAAGCAAATGTTGGGTGAAGAAATGTTTGCTGGGGCATCTTGAACAGTGGGGCGCAGAGAGGACTTTGACCCGACGGCCTTGCTGGGCCCCCTCCGTCACACCTGGTTCACGTGAAACCCCGGTTACCTGTGACGATACCTCCCGTCTGGAGCGGGGCTTCTGTCGGAATTCTTCTGGGCAGGGGCAGGAAGGGCAAAGGTTTCGTTTTGTTTTGTTCTGAGTCTTAAAACCAGCTTAAAAGAATCAATACTTCCGAAAGCACACTTTGGGGTAGCAAACCCTGCTTTCCCTCCAGACCCCAGCATCCAGACCCTAACTTGGGGCTCACGGGCACTTTGGAAAACCTTGGGTTCCGGCCCCGGCCGGGTGGCCCCGTCGGTGGGTGCGTGGTGCCTGTGCGCGGGGAGGTTGTGGGTTCGGCCCCTGATTGGGGTGCCTGTGGGAGCAGCTCCCGCCTCCCTGTCATGTCAGTGCTTCTCCTTCTGTCCCTAAACAAGTGAAAAGTGTCCTCAGGTGGAGCAGAAAACAGCCCGCAAACCTTGGGTCTTTTGTCAGGGGAGCCTGGTCAGAGGCCTGCCCGTCCGCCGCATTCCTGGGGTTCAGGAGGTTTCAGGGAGGGGCTGGAGGGGATTAAGAGCAGCCGGAGGGGCTGTGCCGAGCCTGGGGCCAGAAAGAGGCCTCAAGGAGTGAGGCCAGGGACATTCCTGCAGGGCCTGGGGTGTGGCGCACGAAGGAACTTTCTCGAAGAACAGCCCTGCTGAGCTGGAGACGGGGCCCCCTGACCCACCCTGCACTGCTGGCGCCTGGTCGGCGAGCCCTGCACAGCCCCCGAGGACGGGAGCTGGCTGCGGCCACCCCTGCAGCCTCCCACCCCCCACTCCCCCTCCCCCGACCTCGCGGGGCCGCGCAGCCTGAATGAGATCACTTAGCCCGGCCACCCCTGCGGAGGCCCCTCTCCTCCAGCCAGATGGAGGCCCTGTGTCTGCCCCGCTCCACTGGACACCCGCTTCCAACTTGGGGAGCGGTTTCTCAAGCCGCAAGGGCGTGGGGGTCCAGCACCAAGCAGTGAGGGACCCTCCCAGCTTTCATTCTGGGGCTGCATGACTGCCCCTTCTCTAGAGGCGGACAGCGTGGGGGGGGGGGCTCTGACAGCGCCTTCAGGGAGCACCCCGGCCCCCCCAGCCCCTACCCCCAGCAGAGGCGACCACCGGCCCCCCTCACCCGAGAGCCTGTGCCCCAGTCCCTGCTTCTGTCCCCCCCACACTGGGCCACGCACTCTGCTGCCTTTGTGCTTGACTTTTATTTTACAAACGCCACAGTTTTCCACATTCCTACAATTTTCCTTGGCTTCTCAAGATAACAGAATTCTTTCCGGGAGCTTCTAAAAAGTGCATTTCTTTTTTTTCACCCCGGGGGGTTTCATGGACCAGCAGAGGAGCCCGGGTTGGGACGGCGGTCTCACGGCACGGCCTGTCACGTGAGCCACTGAGATTTGGGACAGTCCTGGTAAAGCCGAGGCGGCCCCGCTGAATTTAGATAAAACCACAGGAATAAATTCAGATAAACCACAGAAATATTTAGGGGAGGTCCTGTGCTGTATTTGGAATCTGCTTACGCCCCCAAAATTAGTAGTTGTTGATCTGAAATCCAAGCATTACTGGGCCTCTTACGTTTCTGTTTGCTAAGTGGGACAGTGACGCTGGACAGGGTGGCCTTAAATTAGGTTTGGAGCTGCTCGCCCTCTAAATAGCTGTCTCCAGGGGTCTGCTGCCCATGGCGCTGACACGAGGGCTCCCCAGGGGCCGAGGTGTGGGGACCGGGCCCTGGAGGCGCCAGCGCGCCTGCTCCCTGACAGCCAGGCCCGGCCCCGGGGTGGCCGTGAGCGGGGTGTCCCCGTCCCCCTTGAAACGTGTGGGTAGCGCTGCTGCCCAGTTCATGCCCCCCACGGTTGTGTGACCTGATCCCCAGCACTCGTGTTAGTAATGGGCAGCGGTGACTCATTTATTTATTTAAAGTGAGGCATTTTCCCCATGGAAGCAAACTTTGAAGCCCTTCTCACGTTGACCCGGAGGGACCGAGTGAGGGCCGCCCGCCTGTGACAAGGCCCCGGCCGGCGGGCTCTGGGGGCCGCGGGCGTGGGCCCCGAGGGACGAGTGTGTCTGTGGGATGCGCGAGTGGGGAGGCAAGGAGCGGACCGGCGTGTGTGACAGTGGCGACTTCCAGACCAGGCAGGAGGGAAGGCGCGTGACACAGCGCCTGGGTGAGCTGGGCAGCCGGGGCCGGGGGAGAAGGGCGTCCCCCCTTCCTCGTGTCCACCGGAGCCCACGTCAGGCCGGGGAGCGGGTGGTGCGTACGGTCAAACAGGAACGTAGAAGGAAACCGAAGTGGGAGTTTAGCCATCTTGATAAGAGGGTGAAGGTGAGAGGCAAGCCCAACCGTCAGGGCCCAGAGGGACTTCAGTCAGCTTGGCTGACGCTTTCAAGAACCCAACATCAAAGGTCTGAAGACAAATAAGGTGGGGAAGTGTTTGCTTCAAATGTGACCCAACTGGGTTTCCTGCCAGCTCGCCCTGGCGGGTGGGGTGCCTCGGGGAGAGGGGGCTGCCCTGGGCCTTGTGTCATAGACAGACCCTCGCGGTGGTGTGTGCGGGGCCATCAGACCTGTGTCCCCACAGCCGGGGGACAGAGGGATGCAGCCCCTGCGTGGTGGGCTGAGGCCCCTCTCGGGGCGGGTGACGGGGACCCACGTGCCTGCAGGCACGCACCCGCTGGCCCACCGGGATCCAGAGAGCTAAGGAGCAGATGAGAAAATGTCCAGCCTCGGCGTGGGAGGCCTGCCTGTGAAACCACAGGGTGAGGCGAGAGAAGGTTCCAGAACCATCAGACATCGTCCTGCCACTGTCCTGTGTTCGGAGAAGTGGGGTGGGCCGCGAAGACCGGACAGCATGTGGGTCGACCCTTAAAACGAGGCAGGTCACTGGTCACTGCTCTGGGGACACGAAGCCCGTCATCAGGGACAAGGACAAGGACTTGGACCTGTGCCTAGAGGTGTCGGGTGGATGGCTCCCGCCGCCCCCGAAATGCCGGAGGCCGAAAGACTCCCCCAGAGCCGTTCAGCATCCGAAAAACGAGCGACCGAGGTTTTCATTTTCTTGCTGCTCCACATTTCCACAAACTTAAACAGGTCATTTTCGACTTGGGGAAAGAGCTGTTCCTCCCAGCTGGGTGGAGGAGCGTTGGCCGCGGACCCGCGGAAACCGGAGGAGGAACGCCCAGCCGAGGAGGCCCCGCTGGAGCTGGGGGCTGGGAGCAGCTGCCTCCCACGCCAGCCATGTGCTCCCCTCCGCGGGGCCTTCGTGGCAGCTGCCCCCTCCCAGCCGGCGCGGCGTCCAGACCCGCGCCTCTCCGGCTCCCTCCTCACACCCTTCCCTGTCCGCTCGCCCAGCTCCGCCGCGGGGCCCCACCAGGGAACCGAGGGGCAGGCGCTCCGTGGGGCCCACGAGGGCTGCAGGGGGCGGGGGGTGGGTCGCGGGGGACACTCCGGAAAGCTGGGTTCAAACCCAGGGACTTGTGTTGTGTGGCCATGATGCCATCCTTTGTTCAGGGTGGTTTGTGAGCCCCACATGATTCAGTTGTATTGTAGATGCTCTCCCTACATATTTCAGACATCGCACCTGCGTGTACCTGCGTGTATGCATGTACACACACACACACGAGTCTTTATTTCCCCTCTGAAGAAACGGACCCGACGGAGATGACAAGAGTGACCACACGGCCCTGGCTGGTGACACAGTGGATAAGGCGCCGGCCTGTGAACCCAAAGGTCGCTGGTTCGATTCCCAGCCAGGGCACATAACCAGGTTGCAAGCCAGGTCTCCAGCCAGGTCCGTAGCTGGAGGCAGGGGAAAGGCAACCATACATGGATGTTTCTCTCCCTCTCTGCCTCTCTCCCTTCCTCTCTCTCTGGAAATAAATAAAATTAAAAATACACATATTATAAAAAGAGTGACCACACTCCTTTCAAGTTTTCTCGTTATACTTTTTTCAACGTCCGAATGTCCGTGATTATTAGCAAGTGTGACATCCGTGATATAAACGATAAAGAAACCTGTTTCTTTGGAGGTGGAGGAAAGGCAGAGCGAAGTGGAAATCTCCCCGGGCCCTTAGGGCTGGGCTCCGGCTCCCCCAGATACCCTGGGAACCATTTTGGGGAGAAAAGCGCCTTCTGGCCAGAATAAAGGTGCGTTTGTTTGAGTTTCTCAGGCAGCGTGGGTGGGGAGGAACGTTGTCTCTGAAGCCAGCAGCCTGGGTCCCATTCCTGGGGTCAAAGTGGGAGGCGTGAGGGGCTGCCCCACGGCTTCCCCTGGTGTCGCCTTAAGGGAGGAAGCCAAGCGGGGATGGGGGAGGCCCCTGCGGTGGGGTGACAGGACCAAGTGGGCGGCCCAGGGAGTTTGTATGCAGCAGGCAGGTGACCGGGAGGGGCCCTAGGGCTCGTGTTCAGGCCGGAGGTGGTGCCCTGAGGGGTCTGGAGAAGATCAGGCTGACATTTCAAAGGCACGTCATCTTAGATGCACAGACAGCAGACAGGCTCAGTGAAGACTGACCTTTGTCAAGGAGGCCGCAGGCCTGGGACGGGACTGCCCACCATGACGCACGTTAGCCAGGAATGTGTGTGATCCGACCATCCTGTGTGGCTCCTTCAGGCTCTGAGTCTGCGAGGCCACCACGCCGGTGTCCCCTGAGCGTGTCAGGCTTGGTGGGCAGCCCCCTTCATGGTCCGCACACGTTTGATTAGTATTAATAGTAGGTTTTCTTTGCACGCCTTGCACTTTCGGCAGAGGTCTGAAACCTGTCTAGTTCCAAGGTATCAGCGTGCGTTGCAAAAATGCCAAGGATTTCGTAAACCTGGCGGGGAGGATTGGTCTTTCCCTGCCCAAGGTATCGCTGCGGATGCGCTGCTGGCATTAAAAGGCCCGTTTCGGCCCCTGGCTGGTGGCACAGCGGATAAGGCGTCGGCCTGCGAACCCAAAGGTCGCTGGTTCGATTCCCAGCCAGGGCACATAACCAGGTTGCAAGCCAGGTCTCCAGTCAGGTCTGTGGCTGGAGGCAGGTGAAAAGCAACCCTACACGGATGTCTCTCTCCCTCTCTGCCTCTCTCCCTTCCCCTCTTTCTAAAAAAAATAATAATAATAATGAAATAAAATCTTTATTAAAAAAATAATAAAAATAAAAACAATAAAAGACCCATTTTATTCTCTTACGTTTCGATGCATCTGCCGTCAGCTTGGTTCTGAGCCCAAGTTCTTAGGGGCGGGGGGTGGGGGGCTTGGTCGTCGTGTTGCTGTGTTAACATCTGCCTGGCATTTTCATCCTCACTGTGATGTCCACATAATGCCACTGAGCCCCTCAGGCTTTGGCGGGGCTGCAGGGTTGGGGCAGGTGGGGGCAGGAGCATGGGTATCAGACCGCCTGAGGGCCAGTTCCTGTCACAGAACACACCGGCTCCGTGGGATGCTAATTATGCATATTTGTTGCTAAAATCCATCCAGGCCCTGGCTGGTAGCACAGTGGATAAGGAGCTGGCCTGCGAACCCAAAGGTCGCAGGTTCGATTCCCCAGCCAGGGCACATAACCAGGTTGCAAACCAGGTCTCCAGCCAGGTCTGTGGCTGGAGGCAGGTGAAAAGCAACCATACATGGATGTCTCTCTCCCTCTCTGCCTCTCTCCCTTCCCCTCTTTCTGAAAATAATGAAATAAAAATCTTTCAAACATAAAAATAAAAAAGTAAAACAAACCATGTTTAGTGAATAAAATTATGAAATGATAAAAAATAAAATAAAATGAAATAAAATCCATCCAGGGGTGGACAGCAGTTCTTCTCGAGTTGCTATTCAGAGAAAGTGACCCAACTCCACAGACCTGGAGTGATTTTCTCCATCACTCCCTCGCTGAGTGGCCTGCGTGCCCTCATGACAAATGTCCCTGTACGTTGAATTTGAAACAACCGTTGTTGAAAAAGTTAAAGAAGCCAAGCGACGGAAAGGCAGCCAGGAGTGGAGGGAGGAAGCCGGAGCGGGAGGGGGGGCGTGGCAGGCGCGGTGCCCCTTCTGACCGGAGCCCTCTGTCCCTGTCGCCCCCAGGCCCAGGACGAGAAGCCGACCCCCTGTGGCCCGCAGGAGCCAGCGGTGGCAGCAGCCAGTCCCCCGGTCCGGCCTGGCCAGCTCGCGCGCCCACAAGGTAAGGCGCCCACGCCCAGGGGCCCCCGTGCTAGGACTCGGTCACCCTTGTCCCTCTTGCGGATGCGAGACGGCCCCAACCCCTGCTCCCTCGAAGGGAACCCAGATCTTCGCTCCCGTGTGTCCTTCCAGCGAACCGACTTCCGTGAGCCCAGCGTCAGCGTCGGGTGCAGGACCGAGGCGGGAGGTGGCGAGGCCCAGCTCTGCCATGGACGGACGGACCGACGGGGAGGCCGGGACAGGCGTCAGCTTGGCCCCGAGGCGGAACAGGACCCGCGAGCAAGGCTGGTGGCTGGCGCTGCTGGAGAGCTTGAGGATGCGTCGCGGGAGGATCGGGACCGGTAGGGACGGGAGTCGTCACGCCTGCTGGTGTTAACACGGAGGAGAACGGCATTTATGAAAACGGACGGCGGGAGCTGAGGCCCCGCGGGGGGCTGTCTGGGGTGCGGGGCTGGGGGGCCGGGCTGAGCACCATTTTGGGGTCGGGCCTGTGAGCACGGGGTTCGCAGCCTCGGAGGTGCATGGTGTGCGGCCTTCCCACGGCTCACAAGGCCTCGGTCAGCTGGAAACCCCTCAGCGCTGGGGCTGGCGTCCTGTGGAACCTGTGTTGACGGTTAACCGAAAGGTAGAGCGAATCCCAAAGAGCCTCGTGCAGCTTCCTGCTCCTGCGCCTGTCGGGCCGCGGGTGCCGCAGACACAGGCCTTGGTGCAGCTGCCCAGGCCCCGCCGGGAGGGGTGGTGGCTGCACGGGGTGGGGTGGGGGGGCCTCCTGGGGTCCCCGGCCAGGTGGGTGACGCCGAGTGTCTGACACGCCCCAGCAGCAAGCAGGGCCTGAGCGTGAGCAAGCTGTCACCGGCACCCCAGGTACTGGGCTCACCCTGCGGGACACGCCCCGGGCATTGACCTCCTTCCCCGCAGCCCCACTAGCCCTGCACACGTGGCACATGGGGCAGGAAAACCAAGGGGCAGCCTGGCTCTGACACGGGCTGGGCATGCGCGCAGGGCGGGTCCGAAGGCAACACCGATCGCAGGCAGTCAGGGCCCCAGGGAACTGAGGGTGCAGGTCATTCGTCGCCTGGAGTCGGGGGCTGGGGTGCAGCTGCCCAGCACCTGAAGGGCCCCGGAATTGGCGTGGACAGCCGGGCTGACCCAGCAGCTTCGGCTCCACAGCCTCCCGGGGGGCAGCGGCCCACAAAGGCCAGCCCCGGCCCGTGAGGCCATGGACCTGCACCCCAGCGCGTCGGGCTCCCCCTCCCTCGCTGGGCAGCCCGCAGCGTCACCAGATGCCAGCTGACCCCTGCAGGAAAGGTCAGTCGGGGGAGACTCAGGGACACTGCTGACAGATCGCGCCTGTGCGAGAGGCCGAGAACCTGGGAACGGGAAGGAGGGAGCCCGAACAGATGGGCGCGGTGGGAGGGCGCGGGACCGAACTCTGCGGTTAGGGGCCCTTTAAAAATGAGGTCGAACCAGCTGGCGTCCCCTCCCTCCACCGCAGACCTGGAGGGGAGGCTGCAGGGCCTGCTGGGGCTGGAAGGACTGGCGGGGGCAGGGGCGCCACCCCGCACTGCACTCAAAGGACAGGGGTCCAATGGAGGCACCTCCCCGTCCGCAGGCACGCCGCGCTCTTCCGGGCCTGTCGAGGGGAAAAACCAGACCCCAACACAGTTCACAGCCTTTGCACCGGAGTGGGGCGGGGCTCACGGTGCAGAGAGAAATGAGCCCCGGGGAAAGGGTCCACCAACCGCCGGGAAGGGCGAAGAACGTGGCTGTTCTGAACCAAGGTGGAGAGAACGGGTTCCCCCCTCACCCACAGTCCGCGGAGGCTGAGCCGGAGGCCCAGCACCCATCGTGCGCACGGGGCGGGTGGAGGCCTGGTGTCGTCCCACGTGACATTCGGCAAGGCGGTGGCCCTGGAAATTGGATGCTGGGAATCCGCGAGTCTCCGCAGGGACGGGGCTTGTGCCGCGGGGCGTTCGGCCTCCGTGGGGCCCCCCGCGAGAAGCAGGGTGTGCGGTAACCTGAAACCGCGCTCGGGAAAATGTGCTTAGTTACCTCCCTTCAAACACGACGTGTGGCGAAAATATTGACGGGAACTGCTACGCCCGTCTGTCCACCATCTACCGTTTCCAGCAGAGCAGGAAAGCCAAACGGGAGTTTCCTGAACGCAGCCCGCACCAAGGGGGAGGGGCAGAAAAGCAGACGTGACCGAAGGACAGGGACAGGGACGTGGCGCCGACGCCGGACCGCCCGGTACCCGGAGTCACGCCGAGCGGATCCCGAATTCCACTCACAGGCACCAACTCTGCGAGGCCCCCAGGGTCCACACCAGGCTCGCAGACGCCGGATTCTTTCCTGAAACCTGCGCGACGTTTTTAAACACGTTGACCGAATGTGGTCAACGATCCGTTTCCCGCAAGCCGCGTTCTTCCACCCGCGCGCGACTTAATCAGAAGCCCAACAGGAAAAGTTCAGAGAGGGCAGCTGGGACTGGGGCACACACCCCGCCGGGTTCGCGGCGACGGGAAGTCCCAGCGGAAGCACCGGCCACGGAGGAGGGAGGGAAACAGGGAGGCGCTGCAGGTTGGCCCTTGCGTGATGCTACCCAGAAGGTCGTCGAGAGGAAACGTTAAAGAAAGAAGCCCTGGCCCGTGGGGAATCAAAGTTAAGTGCCTCTTCAGGCACGCGGGAGGGATGATCAAAATTAAGATCAGAAACTGCCGAAGACAGGACCCTGGTGACTTCTGATCTGAATTTGAAGTAAAGGACCAAAGTCAACAGAGAGAAGACAGCTCCAAGGCCAGCGTTTTGTGAAATCTCCCGGGATGGCGACCCTCCAGCAAGACCCTCAGGAGGGAGGAAAGACCCGTATGTAGCAAACCTTGGGAAGAGCCTGGCCGAGGGTTCAAAGCGAGAAAGGAGGTGGGGCGATGCGTTGGGAAAGCGCAAAAACAAAATGGCAACAGCCGGTGCTGGCGAAGATGGGGAGAGACTTCGTGGCCGGGGTGCCCCCACGGTGCCACCGCCACCGCCACGGCGAGGCAGCCTGGCTGCTTCTCACAAAAAGAAACACCGTCTCCCCGTACAACCCGGAGAGCCTCCTTGTTATTTACTACCCGGAGGAGCTGGGAACTTAGGGCCCCACAGAAACCTGCGCGGGGTGTGTACCGCAGCCGTGTTCGTGGTGGCCAAGTCTTGGGAGCATCCAAGGGGCCTCTGTGTGGGCGAGCGGGTCCGTCCACAGTAGCCCGTCCGGACTGCGGAAAGGGGTGCGGTGTTGGGAAGAAACGAGCTGGGAATTCGTGGGAAGACACAGGGGACCCCGACCTGCCTGGGGCTCCGCGAGAGAAGCCAGTGTGCAAAGGCTCCGGGGCGTCCTGGAAAAGGCCACACCGGGGAGACGGCAGAGAGCCCAGAGACTTGGGGAGCGGTGGGAACATGGGCCTGTCCCTCTGGGGCGTCCCTGCAGCCCTGGGCGCCTCACCTCTCTTACCACCCGGGCCCGACACAGGTTCGGTGCCTGGGGTCTCCTTGACTGGACCCTTGGGGCGCCTGGCGACAGTTGACCGGGCGACAGGGCTGCCGTCCCGCCGTCCCATGGCTGCTACTAGGATTGCGGGACGTCCGGGTGGAAGGTGGCAGGTTCTCTGCAAGGGTCCTGCTGTTTAGAACAAAAGGTCCCCTGTGACGGACGTTCCTGGCCTGGCCCTTCCCCCTGGCAGAGGATTGATGGCCCGTCCGGAGCTCAGCCCGGTAGGCAGCTGATTTTGCTGCCGCCTCCCGCGGTGCCCACGGGCGCGGGCGCTGGGCAGGGCGGCAGTTCCGTAAGAACTTGCTCCTGAGGCTTCTGGAAAAGTATCTTTACGGCGGTAGAAACACACTCCCCGTGGAGCGAACCCTGCTGAACGTGCAGCTCGGGGACAAGCGTCGTGTGGCCGGGTGGGGAGACCCTTCCTGTGCCCCACCAGAGGCGGCCCCGCCGCACCACCGGCCCCTGTCCTGCTGGCCCCAGGGTCGCTGCTCTCCTGAGTTACCTCATGCGAGTGGAATCGCACAGTCTGTGTCCTTTTGTGTCTGGCTTATGTCACGTAGCCTTGTGTTTCCCAGGTTCACCCCGGCTGCGGCCCGTGTCAGACTTGCGTTCCTTTTATGGGTGAATAATCCTGCGCTGCCCCTACAGACCCCACGGGGTATCCCCGCCACCCCCACCCGCGGGGCCCAGCCCCTTCGGCGACGGAATGATGCCCCCGTGGACCGAGGGGTGCAGGTGTGTCGGAGCCTTGGCTGCCGATTCCTTTGGGTCTTTGCGCGTTGGCCGGGGAAGGCTTCCTCACGGGGTCGTTCCGGGAGTTTCTTCTGACCACGCTGTTGTGATGTCACGTGTTGGAGGACCGGGGGCTGTACGCCGCCTGTTTCCGAGGGTCACCGTTGCCTGCCGGAAGCTGAGCTGGCACCGAGTGTCCTCAGGGGTTGGCGGTGGCCACACTGTCCCTTGGCCTTCGCAGCAGTGCCCTGTGGCCCTGGCGAGGCGGGGCCACCCGCAGCTGAGAGTCTTCCTTTGAGTGACCCCGTCGTGCGTAACTGCGGTGAAAAGTGACGGCAGTGACAGCCTGGCACCCTGTGCGAAAGCTCCTGCATGTCTTCATGTTCTTCCTTAGCCATCAGAGCTGGATGGGGAAACTGAGGCAGGGGGGTCGCCGGTGGAGTGAGAGTCGCAGTCCACCCAGCTCCCCACTGCGGGGTCCCCGGGGGGCAGCCCCGAGCGTGTGCCTGTGAGCAAGTCACCCGCCCTTGTCCCCGTGCGGTCACAGCGTCCCTTCCTCGGGAGGGTCACGTTTCTCCAGGTGAGGCCACGGCTCCCTCACCTCGCAGGTTCTGCTCCGGTGCCTTGCGCTCGGGGTGTTTAATAGGTGACGTGTTAACGGATTCCTGAGCTCACGTGCCGCAAATGCACGGGCGGGTCCCAGCAAGGCCGGAGCTCCTGCCTCGGGCCCCCCAGCCCCTGAGCAGGGGAGGTTCTCATCATTCCAGGGGAGCAGAGATGAAGACCTGCTCACAAGGCCTCTTTCCCCACAGGGCTGTTTGCGGGGGGCCAGGAACGTGGGGGCCAGGGAGGCCGCGGAGTCAGGGGAGAGGCCGCATGGCCGCCACCCTGGTTGCTTTAGGCCGGCGTGGCCCGTGTGCGGCCTCGCTGCCCAGGAGAATGTCCCCACACCCTGCTCCCCCCTCCCTCACACCCCCCCCACTCGTGGTCCCTTCGTGCCCTTTCCTGACGGTGAAATGCCAATTCCAGCCCCTTCCTGTGGACGGGGTTGAGGTGCAGGAAAGCTAGGCGGTAAAAAGGTTTTCTCCGTGGGCCCGTCCCCGGTCCTTCCAGCAAGTATCGGTTGCTGCCTAAGCCTCACTAAGCCCAGCGACCCGGCCGTGAGGCAGGTGCGAGCCCGTGTGTTCTTGGCCATGGAGCACCTGGACCTGCGGGTCCAGGACGTCCGAACGCCGTTCAGAGATGCCAGGGCACCAGGTAGATGCGATGCGTTACCAGCGCCCGTGGCAAAGGTTGCATCTTCCTGCGGCAGGAAGGCAGAGGTCGCCATGTCCCCAAGTCGGGTGACACACCTTCCCCTAAGTCGGCTCGCTGGTTCCAGCCGTGATCCTCCAGCCGTTCCAGGTAAATACTTTTGAGGAACGAGCTGTTGCTCTTACGTAACGTTAAACCCGATCCCGGAAGGAGGATCCCGGGCGGGAGGTGGTAAGGGAAAGCGCGCCCGCGACCTTCCGGACAGCCTGTCCCTCGGCCCTCGTCTGGGGCGCGGCCGACACGGCGGCCCCGCGGGAGCTCAGCGCATCGCCGGGCAGTCGCGGAGCCAGAGGCCTGGGCCTGACGGACGCGTGTCCAGGAGCAGGCGTGTCTGTGGGGCTCGGTCACCGGGCGGTCACGCGGCCCTCTGCTGCTTCCCCTACGACGTGCCAGGGACCCGTAACCGACACCCGCCAGGTCTGGGTGTCGCGCTGACCAAGAAAGGCGTTGCAAATCGTGCTGACCTGCCCGGTGGGGGACAGGGACCAGAGGGGGTGGGGACACGGCAGGGTCGTCCCTCCGTCTCAGCAGGTCGTGCCCCCGAGGGGTTGAAGCACCAGCCAAGCCCCGGGGCGGGTGTCCGTGGGCCCGAGGGTCACCCTGGAAGGTCCCAGGCTCTGTCCCTGGTTGGGACGCAACAGGCCCCTGTCTCTCTCTCGTGGGGCTGTCTCTCTCCTCCCCCCTCTCCCTCCCAGCCCCTCTCTCTAAAATCAATAAGCTGGGTCTCAGGTGAAATAAAACAAAACACCCCTGTAGGCTTCTCCCCCGCGGGGTACCTGCGGCTGCAAGCACCTTGCGTAGAGAGCACGTCCTGTCTGGGGACCTGGCGGAGGGACCCCGGCCACCGACACCCCGGTGGCTGCATTTCTGAATCAGGGCAAGACGGCGCCCGCCACCCTGGGAGCAAGCGGGTGCCTCCCGGGACCCCAGTTCCCATACACCATCCCTGCTTTTCCCTGAAACCCCGCCTGGGAACGCCACCCTGTGTCACACGCCCCGGGGCCTCCTGCTCTGAGGGTGACAGGCAGCTCGCTGGCCCCATGGCCGCACTCACGTTGTGTCACCTGGGTGGCAGGTGGGTGGGCTTGTCGCTGCTCTGCAAGGCGCCTGCCATGGCCTGGGGCTCCCCAGCCCCCGTGCCTTTGTGGCTTTTTTTAAAAGTGTATTTTATTGGTGATGCTGTTGCAGTTGTCCCCAAGTTTTCCCCTGTGCGCCTCTCCATCAGGGGTCCCACCCCCCTTAGTTCATGTCCAGGGGGCCTGCAAGTCCTTCCCTCCGGCAGCCCCACCCCCCTTAGTTCATGCCCAGGGGGCCTGCAAGTCAGTTCTTGGGCTTCACCCTTTATCACTCTTAACTCGCCCCGGCTGTTCTTGTTCCAGCAGCTCTGCTCCCCCATCCCTGCACCGTTTCCCCATTTCCCCCCCTTCCCGCCCCCAGCTGATGAGCTTCCCAGCCGTCCCCCCTACCCATGATTCTGTTCTTCTTCCAGTTGTTGGTGTAGCTTGTTTTTGTTACTAATTTTTAGATGCTGTTGTTGAGAGTTGCAAGTTTGGTGTCATTTAACTCTGCAGGCAAAAAGGGACTAGAGAGAAGTCCAGGAAGTGATGGAAAGCAGGGAGCCCGACGGCCAACATCCCGCTGTCCTTTCGTGCTTCTCCGTGCGCACGCCCTGCACCCCCTGCACCCCCTGCTCCCCCTGCTCCCCCTGGGTGCTCTCTGCGGCCCTCCCTTCTCCCCAAAGCCTGTCACTCGGTGTTTGCGCCGGGGTGCATGCTTCTGCCTCCCGATTTATTGCTGCGTTCCTCGAGGTCACGTTCATGGTTTTCATTTGGGGGAAACGGGAAGGATGTGGCTTCATCGGCCGCCCCAGCGTGGGGATTGAGGCCCCAGGAAGCGGGCGGGAGGCCTGGTGTGCATTTCAACCTCTCCGGTCCCACTTCTCTAACAGCCCGTGAGCCGCCACGTGGCCGTGAGCCCCGCGGTGCGGGCAGGGTGGGAGGCGCCCGGCGGAGGGGGTCCTGCCCCCTCCCCTCCACACGGCCCCTCTCTGCCTCGCCTGCTTGAACCGGCTCCAGCGCCCTGGGCACGGCAGACACAGCGGAGGGCCGAGCGTCTGCCCTTCTTGGGGACGAAAGCTGTGCGCCTGTGCCTTGTCCCACACGTACCCTTTTTTCCGAGCCTGCCACCTGGGAGGAAGATCCTTTCCGGGGCAGAGCCCACGTCCCACCCCACGCCAAGTCCTCCTGATCTCAGGGGAGCTGTGCTGGGGAGCTCCCCGCGCCCACATCGGCTGCGTGAGGCAGGACTGATCCTGGTGGCATGAAGCCGCTGTCCTCCTGCAGGACAGGCAGGGACATCCCTTCCCTGGATGCCCTGGGAGAGGCGGGGACCGTGCCATGGGAGATGCCTTCTGCCCTGTGGGGCTGCTGAGTCCTGCCAGGCTGGGCTCGGGGGGCAGGAGTTGCAGGCGGAGCTCACAGCAGCAGCACCTTCTGGAGGGGAGTCTGGGCAGGGGGCTCCCAGGACCCTGCCGCGTGGCACAGCCGGGAGGCCTGCGTGGCCGGGCGCGCTCAGGGTGCAGGTCTGGCCTGCGAGGTAGCCCTTCCTGCACGGAGCCGCCGTGCCCGGGACGGCCCCCTTCCTGGACCCCCGCCAACCCTTGTTGGAAGTAGACAGTCTGGCGTTGATTCACCCCGTGGCCCGCGTGTAACCTGCCTGGCGGGGCTTTTTCCAGGGAGCTGCAGGGTTGGCGACCAGCAGCCTGGCTGTCTGACTTTTTGGAAAATTCTGCAGCTTGATTTATGGGGGCTGGCGACTCCTCTTTCCACGTCCTCCACCAGCACTAGCTGAGCACCTACTCTGTGCCTGCGGGTGTGAAGTTGGACGGGGGGCCAAGGCGGAGGCACCCGCAGTCCCGGCCCCCTGGACGCTCCCGCCCAGGCAGGAAAACTCAAGGGAAGCACATTGCAGTGTGAGAGGAAGCACCCGGTGGACCGGGGCAGCGCGGGTCCACCGCTCACTCTGCGGGTCGGTGGCCGAGGGGCTCCGTCCCTCGGCTTCTGCCCCGGACGCCTGCGCGACGCCCGCGTGGCTGGTTTGCTAGGACAGTTAGAGCTCCAGCTACCAGCACAGGGCCGGGCATGGGCGATGCCCAAGAAACGGGGGTTACTGCCCTGGCCGGGTAGCTTGGTGAGTTACAGCATCGTGTCCTGGACCTGAAGGTCTCAGGTTCGATTCCAAGGCAGGACACATGGCCGGGTGGCGGGTTCAACCCCAGGTGAAGCAGGTACGAGAAGACAGCCAGCCAAAGCCTCTGTGCCTCTCTCTCTCTCTCTCTCTCTCTCTCTCTCTTTCTCCTCCTCCCTTCCTCTCTTGAAAAGCAATGACAAAAAAGCCCTCAAGTGAGGATAAAAAAGAAAACACGATGGCGGCTGTTGTTCATTCCTATTAATAAATGCAGTGTTTTATCAAGAGGGAGCAGAAACCAGACCTGCCCCCGCCCCCAGCCCCCGCCCGCCGCCTGCGGACCCCTCCCTCCGTGGCGGCCCCACCGGAATCCAAGCCCACCGGCCAGGTTTGGAGGGTGCTGCGAGCACCCCTCCCCCGGACCACACAGAGGGTGCCGCTCACACAGGCATGTGCCGCCATTTCTCTTAACGGAAAAATAACCAGAATAATGAGCCCTCAGTTATGAGCTTTGCTCATTTCCCGACTGGACTGCAAAACTGTGGGTTCGAAATGGATCCAGGGGCGTCCCGGGGACCAGGGTTCCCGAACAAGCCCCCCTCACCCCTCCGAGGGGACCCCGCCCTTCAGGTGGGCTCCGGCGGCCCCGGGACACACGGAGACCCGGCCCCCGCCGCGTGAAACCCTGTTTTCCTGCACATCCTGGAAAGCCAGCCCTCTCTCCTGGGCATTGCAGTTCTGGGAGCTGTGCCATTTCTTGGAATCGCCTGGAACGTTCCCCTGGAATGACTTCCCCGTGCTGAGGCCGTGCACACCAGGCCCCTCTGAGGGCCCAGTGTTCTCTCCTGGCCGCCTGGCCCGTAAACAGAGCTCTGGTCTGAAAATTCCTCTGTCTGCCCGGGAGCGAGCGTGACCACCGTGGCCTCCCTCCGGGAGAGCATCACGCCGGGCGGGGCCCCCGCCCACACCTCTCGCAAGGCGCTCAGTCTTGGGGTTCCCTCCTGCTGGCTGAGGTTGCCCTTCCTGGGAGGGGCCCCTCTCTTTCTGACAGGATGGGCCTCCACCCCCTTCGGCTCCCCTGAGCGGTCAGCGAACTGGAGCAGGAATTATTTTTCCAGACGTGGAAGGGACGTCTCAGACCCTCCCTCGTGACTTGGTCTGCAGCACGGCTGGCCTCGTCAGGCCTGTTGCCTAAGACGTGGCCGTCTGCGCTCCAGCGCCCGGGAGGGGACGGTGTCACACCCGTCCTTGGGGCCCAGCAAATATTTGCTGAGTGGAGAGAAATGTGGGCTGCCTGCATGGATTTTACATTTCTGGAGGAAAGGCAGGGTGTTTAACCCTGAGCGGGACAGGGAGGATGACCCAGTGTCTTCACGTGCCTTCTAAAGGACGGCTTTTCGAGAACATAGTTCAAGCAACTGACACTTGTGGATCGTGACCTAGATTTTTTTAAAGAGTTTATTCATTATTTTTAGAGAGGGGGGCAGGGAGGGAGGAAGAAAGGGAAAGGAACATCCATGTGTGGTTGCCTTTCCCCTGCCTCCAGCTGGAGACCTGGCTGGCAACCTGGTGATGTGCCCTGGCTGGGAATCGAACCAGCGACCCTTGGTTTCGAAGGCCGGCACCTTATCCACTGAGCCACCAGCCAGGGCTTGACCTAGATTTTCCCCTCTTTAGCCCCTGCACTCTTGGACTGATCCGTGTGGGCGAGTGGAAGTGAGAACCTTCCAGAAGGACACATTATTTGCAGTTTCCCGTCCCCAGGCTTCGGCCCGAGGGCTGAAGTCACGGGAGGTTCAGGATCAGCAGGTTGAGAAACACGTGAAATCATGGCGGGATACACGAGAACCGTGTCATTCATCCTTCGCCCCGTTGGAGCACATTTCTGCTCTTTTCTTCCGGCTGTAACTGTCCCCTCCCAGCAAAAAGAGAGGCCGCTGTGCGGCTCTGCGCCCAGTACGTCCTGTGCGTGTCGTACAGCTCAGGTCCTGCGCGTGTGGGCGCGGGCGGAATACACACGGTGGGGGCCTGGGGGAAGCGTGGGGGCCTGTGGGCCTGTGGCCGGTTCAACTCAAGAGAGAGGGAAAATGAACCCCCTCTGGGTGATGCTCGCGGCTGCTTGGGAGCCCCCGTCCTTGGGTTTCGGTGATGAGCATCCCTGACTTACCTGGTTATTTGTTTGGGGGGGATTGTGCCACAGCCCAGGAAACAGAGTTAAGCAGCAGATCTCCTGGAATCAAAGTCCAGAGCGATGAGTCATTATCTCACATCCGTGCTGGGCGCTGTGGCCCAGGCAGACGTGCCTGCCTGCCGGGGTGTCAGGTCTGACTCCACCAGCCCGGGACTCCGGGACCCCTGCCCTCGGGGCTGCAGTCCCCTGTTGCTCAGGAGACGTAGCGGTACCTCCCCGCCCTGGCGGCTGGCAGCCACGGTCTAGCCCCTGCCCGAGGGGCCGTGCCCGTCGTGGGCACGTGGGTCACAGGATGCAGGCCTGCTGGTGGCCGGGCTGTGCAGGACCGACCTGAGCTAACCGCCTGTCCTAAGGTTGGACACTGGCTGCCACGCTCCTGAGGACGGGGGCAGAAGTGTGCGCATCTGTCCTGGAAACTGGCCCCTGTTAGAACAAGAATCCACCTCTGGTGAAAGTTAGGGAACCGGCAGCCTGCCTGTTCTGGGCTGTCACACACGTCCCTCCGGGTGTCCCCGAGGAGCCAGCCCCCCGGTGCCCCGAGCCCAGCCCTGGGCCGCGGTGTTCCCGATCTCAGGTCTCCTGACACCCGTGTCTGAGATGGAGCATTTCTGTACCCGCGGTAACTCTTGACGCCTCTTCACAACGAAACCCCTGTCCCCTGCAGTCCCCTTGGCCCCCAGGAGCCCACCCAGGCCCGTAGGAGCCGCCTCTCACCATGTCTCTGGCTCTGAGGGGGAGGGAGCCGGGAGGAGGGAGGGGGAGGCTGAGACAGAGCTGAGGCTGGGGCCAGGGAGGGCGGAGCTGGAGGCCCAGGCGGGGTGGGTGGGCAGTGTGTGCCTGGGGTGGGGTGGCCGGCCGGCGGCTCCCGCACACGGCCCGGCTCCGGTTCAGGCCAGAGCAGGGTGCGGGGCCCCTGAAAAGGGCCCAAGCCGAGGAGCCAAGGTTCTTCGGTGACTCTATTTGAGAAGATTAAACATTTCAACTTGAAAAGTGTTTCTATTCTATCGACTGTTGTTTTTTAAACTGTGGCACAGCCCGCGGAGCACAGACTGCTCCGTCCCAGCCAGTCTTCAGAGCACAGGTCCCCCGAGGCAGGTTCATGTTGTCCCCCAGCCGCCCCCACCCTCCAGCCCTAAACGCTGTCCGGAGCTGAAACCCCTTCCCAGGACTGGTTCCTCCCATCCCCCTCCCCAGCCCCGGAAACTTTATTGTCTGCGAGCTGCACTGCTCCTCTGAGAACCTCGCCTGGCGGGCATCTTCCAGTGCTTGTCCTGGGGGCTGGTCCCGGGCGGCCTGGGGCAGGACCCCTTGCTGCTCGGGATGGGGAACGTGCCCTGGTGAGGGACCCCCGTCCTGTCTCATTCCTTGGTAGGCAGCAGGGCTCTTGGCAGCCCTTGGTGGTTATGACATGCCCACGATGCTGCTGTGGACATGGGCGAGCAGACATCTCTTCAAATTGTGACTTTTCATTTGGGGGGGCACGGGGGGGGGTCCGTATAGACCTACTTTTACTTTTCAAAAAGGAGCTTAAAGAAAGACCAGATCCAGTCTTAACGTTTCAGTCTGATCGTGAAGGCACGTCATCCCTGAGCAGTGACAAGCCCGCATCCTTGCTGTTCCCTACGAAAAGTTCCACCTCCGTGGCCGGGGTGCGTGAGAACAGAAGATTAATTGCTGTGCTAGAAAGGTATGTCAGTGGCCTCTTGAGTTATATTTGCACAAGGTTTGACTTGCTCAGAGGTCAACAAAAATAGCTGGCCAGCCGAACATGGTCTGGGTTTAAAATACTTCTGCAGCCTGGACGTTTCGTCCGTGCCCAGAGAGCAGTGTGTCAGGGCTTTGGCATTTGCACATGTGTTCAGGAATTCCCAGGTAGAATACTGTACAGAAAATCCCCGTTCTTCCCTGCACGCACCGAACGTTCTGTCAGCCAGCCGGGGGCGGGGCTGGGGTTCCCGCGGCGGGTGGGTTCCCATACCGAGGGCTTCTCTCAACATGAGCTGGTGTCCTGGGGTGCCGTTCACCCCGGCAGGCCCTGTACCAGGTTCCATCATCTGCTGGAAGGACCTGCACACCTCGGGAAAGTTTGCTGAGCCCCGTTTGCAGTTATTATAAAAGGGTGCAGGTTAAGAGCCGCACAGGGTGCAGGGTGCCATGTGGGGAAGGGCGGGGTGCTTCCCTGCTCGTGTCTGACCCGTTCACCAGCCCAGGAGCTCTCTGAACCCCGTTCTGTAGGGCTTTAGAGAGACCCCATGACGGATGAAATCATGGATTGGGTCCCCGGCCCATCGCTTCCCAGCAGGCCAGGAGGGTGTCGCTGAAGTTCCTCCGGCCACTTGGCTGGTTCCCCTGGTGACGGGCCCCCATCCTGAGGCTTTCTGGGGTCTCCTTCGCAGGAACTCAGGTGTGGTGGGAAGGAGCTGGTTCTGAAGGACAAAAGCAGCTCCTTTCGTTTGTGTCAAATGTCTGGAGTTGCTTCGGGAGCAACAGCAAAAGGGCCTCAACTTGTCCCCAGAGATGCCTCTTACTACGGTCGCCTAGGGAACCACCGGGCGGTGGGGGTGGTGGCCAGACGGGGAGGCAGAGCCCCTGCCCGACGCCGTTGCAGCCTGGCAAGTGCCACCTGGCCTGTCCCCGGGGTCTGGGGCCCTGTCTGCATTACTCATCACCTGCACTGCCTAGTGCAGGACTGCGTTGGACAAGCTGTAAAATGGGAGGAAATGACCTCCCGCAGGAAGGGCAGCGCAGCTGTATCCTGAACGTGCAGCAGCCTTTCTGTAAGGTGCCCAGATAACTTGGTTCCGTGGACCTGGGGCCTCCATTCCCGTCCTGTCACAGCAGACGCTGCACAGCCCATCAACGCCGAGGTGCCAGGAGGGCGGGAAGGGGGGCCTCTGAGGTGCACCCTCTGTTGGGTACCCACCTCGGCAGCTGCGGGGGCTGCTGGGCCCGGCTCTGCCGGGCTTGGTTTCAGGAGGAGATTCACCCCCCGGGTGGCTTGGGAGCCGGACCCGGACCCGTTTCCCCGCGTCGCCCGCCGTCCCTGGGAGAGCTAACCTGGCCTCAACCCGCCGGCGCTGGGCGGCGAGGTGCCCGTGGGAGGCACCAGCTGAGTGGCTCAGCTATGTGGGACAAAAGTCGACGCCCGTTTTAGATCATGTTATTCTAGGAAGGAAACTGGCTATTAATAACGTGACTTACCACCGCACTGTGTGACGTATATTCGTGCAGTACATGCATGCTCGTTCACGCGTGCGGAATGAGATGGGAGCGATCACGCCGCCTTCCTGCGCCGGCCTGCGCGCCTGCCTCGCGGCCGGGGGTTCTCACGGGGGCGGGGGGGGGGGACTGTGGCATTGTGGCATCGGGGTAGCTGGGATGCCCACGTCCGGTGCACGTTCCCTCTCATTCCCAGAAGCGTCATTTTGGTTCACGCCCCGATTATTTGATTCTGCCCATCAAAGGCGACCATGCAGAAAGGCTTTGACAAGTGGCTGACGATCGATCCTCACGGGCTTCACGCAGGGGCCGCCTGCAGCGAGAGGGGCCACGCTGTCCCATGCGGACCAGCAGGGCAAGCGTGAGCCACGCGGACAATCTTCACGGAGGGACGTCACCCGGCCATGTTCCGGGGCGGGAGTATCTTAAGGACACGGAGAAGGATCGTCTTGGGGATCAGCTCTTTAAAAGCGCCACTTGAACGGTTCCGCGCCGAGTCCTCCGGAGACCTTCACACAGTTTAAATAAATCTAGTAGCCGCAAGAGCGTTCCCTCACCTAAAGAGATGACATGCTAACGGGTCCTACAGGAACTTGCAAAGTTTGCTCTACAGCCAGAGATTTCCGATTTTTCGCAAAGTTTCATTTTGACGGGGAGGACCGTGGCGAATAGGTGAGATGTGCTTTACGAAAGTTATGAGCTACGAAGTGCTCAAGGGTCACTCATGCTTTAAAGCAGAAAGTCCTTCTGCAGCAAACCCACCTCCAAGGAGAGTTGCGGCCTTTTACGAGGGTGGGCATTGCATTTGCACCTCGGTGCCCAGCTCCCCTTTGATGTTTACTCGGAATAATGTCAAAATGACTTTGTGTCCTGGAAAGCAAGGTGCAGGTGGGGTGGCCCAGGAGTGCCCTGGGGGGCGGCAGAGGAGCAGCAGGGACCGGAAAAGAGGGGGCTGCCCTGCGGGAGAGCATAGCCCCGGGCTCTCAGAAACGCCCAGGAGGCGGAAACCCACCCGCGGGAAGCACGACCTCCTGTTCCTGGAAGACCTGCACCAGGACGGCGCTGCCTGGCTGCGGCGGCGGGAGGCCCCCGGGGGCGGGGGGGGGGGGCGCTGCGCGTCCCGCATTAACCAAGGGTGAGAGGCGCTGTACGAACCTGGGGTCAGCCGGCCTGTCCTGGGCCGCCGGGCCACTGGGGTGCACCCTGCAGGTCGTCCATATCGGCAGGGACCTTCGCTTCCACCCTGCATTGATCCTTCCACCGTCCATTAAAAGCCTCCCGTTGTGAACAGCGGGAGTTTGGTGCCTGGGGGCCGCGTTGGGTCACGGAGCTACGGTGACGCATCAGCCGGACACGCGTGTCGGGCGGGTGGGCGGGGATGGTGGAGGGCAGCGTCCCGAAGCTTTGCGGGGGCTCCCGTGCGCGTCCACCTTCCTTCTCAGTACCGACACCAAGGCCTCTTGTCCCGGCCGGCAGCCGGCTCTGCGGGCAGCCACCGTCCACAACGTTCGCAGCGGCGGCTTCCCCGTGACCAGAGGAGGACCCCGCTCAGGCCACGCAGCCTGCAGGGAGCCGGGGCTGTGGGTGCGGCCGCTGCCCCTCCAGGGTCCCGAGCTCCTGTTCAGCCCTCTCCCTCCCTGGCCCCCTGACCCCAGCCCTCTTGTCTGCTGACTTCAGTGTCCTGCATGTGACACATTAAATGTTAATGCCATGGTCGTTATTCATGATTAATTCAGCACTTTTGTCCTCTTCCTATTGGGCCACAGGATTAATATTTGACTGCTCATAACCTGAGCTATAGCAAGGTCGTCTTCCCTCGCAGGTCCTACAAACTCACGGCCGTCATTGGGACCTGTTGGGACCTGGGTCGGGTGGGAGCCTCCGGCCCCCTTCCAGCCCCCTGGCCCCTCCAGCTCCTCCGCAGCCTCTGTTCTCAGGCGGCGGTGGCCACCACGCGGCCCGGGCACCCATGTCTCCGCAGGCCGTGTCCGCTGCCTCTCTCCGCCCCCTCTGCCCGTCTGCTCTCCTGCAGACCCTGGGCGATTTGCTGCAAGCTGGCTTGCCTGCCTCCTCCAGGGAGGGGATTGTCTCTTTCCATTTTGTTCCGTCTCTCTGGTGGCCTGCGCTAGAGTAGACTTCTGGGTTGGGGGTGGGAGCGGCCAGGAGGGCACGGCGTTCCCGAAAGTCCGGCGACCTCGCCCACGGGGTGCTCACCTGGTTTGCTGCCCAGCCCGTTCCAGGTGCTCCAGTTCCAGGTGCGCTCCTTCGCGCCCGTGAGACCGTGGCAAGTGGCCTCTGCCTCCGCTGGCCGGCCGGCTCATGGTCCCCTGCGTGTTCTGTGCGAATGGGTGGAAGAGAGCTAATAAGTAACGTTCCCGAGCGTTTGCCACGCGCCCGGCTCCACTCTGAGCGGGATAATAACTAACCCGCTGCTGACACACACCCCCTGCCCAGCGGATGCAGTTGCTCACCCCCAGCCAGAAAAAACCAAACCAGGGCCCCTGGGTCAGGGCCGGGTCGGCCGGTCCCCAGCAAGTGACCTCCCTCCGCTCTCCGTCCCGTCCATTAGGGTCTTGCACGCCCCAGGCCCCTTGTTTGTTAAGTGGGTGTCCCATGGGGCTGCGAGGGGAACAGTCGGGCCCAAAGGTGTGACCTGCAACGTGCTGCCTCAGAGTTGCCCTCAACTGTTATTTACCGAGTTGTTAAAAAGTGAGCGATCCGGAAAACTCGGGGAAAAGGAGTCGGTATTATTCTCATGTATTGGGTGACACACGGGGACACTAACTCACACTAGCTGAAGCACCATGATTACACGGATGTAGGAGTGTTTTCCAAAGCGCCCAGCGGGAAGCAGCCCGGCCTTAGAAGGGGTGGGAGCCACGCCAGGCCCAGCTGCCCGGAGCCCAGCCCACGGCCCGCTTCCAGCCCTGCCCGGCCCGGCCCGGCCTTCGTCCCCCAGCACAGACCCCCACCCTGGCCTCCGATGAGCCACGTTCCACAGAGAGACAGACGCGAGGATGTGCGTTCACACACACATATGCACACGTGCACAGGGTACATGTGGGGGGTAGGTAAGGCATGGGCTAACTTGCGTTTGGAGTTGCACATTCAGAACCTGCAGGGGCAGCAGACAGGCTGGGGCCTGGGGGCCGCTGTTCTGAGAGGCTAAAGCAGAATTTTGTCTTGCGGCGGGAGTAGGGGTCTCTCTTCCTCAGGCTTCGGCTGATGAGACCCACTCACGCTGCAGGTGGTTGTCTGCTGCCCTCAGCCCACTGACTGAATGTCCCTCACACCTAAATACCTTCTCAGCGTCGCCTGGAACCTGCTTGACCGTGCAGCTGGGTACCGTACTCTAGCGAAGCTGGCACACCAAGCCATCCATCCGTGTGTCCTAGGGCACGTCTCTTTCTGGTGTCTTCCATCCGTGTGTCCCGGTGCACATCTCTTTCCGGCGTCTTCTGGCATTCGCCCTGGTGTTCACTGGGCCCTCTTCGCGTCCGCCTCAGGCCCTGGTCCCTGAGAACAGGCTTCCCCTGGCTCTGAGGGCACAGGAGGGGTGCCAGGCAGCCTGTGGCCATGCAGCAGGCTCTGTGTCCTGGCTTCGGCCACTGGTGGCCCTCCTGGTGACTAGTGGGCCAGAGCTGGTATCATTTTGGGGGCTGCTCTGTTTCCATTTTATCTCTAGATGTGCAGGGAAGAGGGAATCCTGATGGGCCTAATCAGGGCTCCATGGCCACCTGTGACCCAGTCACCTGAGGCCAGGAAGGCAGGGTCACTCTGTGCAGCCATGGCTGAGTGTGGCCCCCACCCCGATACACACGTGCACTGAGGAGGTGCTCCGAACGCGTCCTGTACAGGCAGGGGAAGTGCAGTTGGATTGCACTCACGGTTTGCCTCTGGAATATCAATGAATATTAGTAAACGTCACAGGCGTTGGTCCTAACTGAAATGCGTACCCCTCCAATGATGCTTTTCCATGTGGGTTTTGGAACCTGGTCCCTAAAGGGCACACTTGGCCGTGATCAACCCCCACCCCCACTGACACTAAAGTTTCTTTCTCGCTTCCCTTTTCCTGCAGAGGATGACGTAGACCTGGAAGCCCTGGTGAGCGACATGAGCGTGTCCTTGGAGGGCATGTACCCAGGTTGCAACATGCAGTCGGAGGCGGCAGCACCCGTGCGCCAGAACGGCCAGCACGCCCGCGAGCAGCCGCCGCCTTCGGGGGCCAAGGCTGGCCAGCCACAGGCTTCCCAGCAGCAGAAGGTGCAGCGCTCCCAGCCCGTGCACATCCTGGCCGTCAGGTAGGGTCCCGGGTCACCTGGCGCTGGAAGAGGGGGTGTTGGCCTCCTGACCTCCGCAGGCAGATGCACGGCTCTCCCTGTGCGCGTGACAGCGATGGCTTGGGGCTGGTGCCCGGCTCAGTCAGGGGCCGTGTTGAGCCCCCGCTGCAAGCCATGCCCCAGGCCAGGTGGGAGGAGGTTGCTCTGGAAAGCATGAAATGCCTGGGTAGTCAGCGGAGGACTCCAGGCCGCACGGCTCAGAGTAGGATCCAGGGCCCGGCCAGCAGCCTCCCCGGCGCCGGTCAGCGAGGGGCCATCGCAGAGGTTTGATGAGCTTCCCCAGGGCAGTGAGCAGAGATTCCTCCGGAAACACCGGACTGGAGGGAGGGGCCGGGGAAGTGGAGGAGGGGTCTTTGCAGGTGGGTACAGGTCTCTGAGTGGGTCTTGAAGGGTGGTGGGAGTCCAGGCCTAGGGGGCAGATTTTGGGAGCAGAAGAGACGATCCCTGGGGTTGCAGAAGGCAGGATTCCCTTCGCTGGTGCAGGTGGGTGACAGTCCCCTATGCATGCGTGGGTTTGGTGTACCCAGTTCTCCGTAGACAGCAGCACAGACAGGACTGACTGGTGCCCACGCGCTGACTAGCACACCGCATGGACGAGCACACGCACACACACTGATGAGCACGCCCACCCCCGACAGCACCATGCAACGGGTTTGCCTATTCTGGACATTTTGTGTCAATGTCTTTTGTAAGAATTTACTTTCAAAGCAGTTTCAGGCTTAGAACAAAATTCGGGGAAGGACACAGAAACTCCTTGTTCACGCCCGTTCTCCCCGCTGTGAGGATTCCCCAAGTTGCTCCGTTCCCTGCTACACCAGCAGGGATGGGCCAGGCTGCACCGCGCTGTGCACTTGGGCAATGCTGGCCTGGGGGGCAGGGGGCCCCCCCTGGGAGAGGAAACACTAGGCCCTTGCCCTGTGTTTGCTCTAACTTTGAGTTTGATTCGGCCGTGTGCCCTGGGGAGGGAGGTGGGAAGGGATCCGAAGCGGATCCGGGGTGCGCGTGGGAGCCCCGACTCCTGGCCGACACCAGCTTGGGCGTTTGGGCTCTGAGACAAGGGCCCTGCGAAGCGTTTGTCCCAGCTCAGTGTCCAGCACCCTTAGGCGAGGGGGCGTTCATGTCCCGATTCAGGGAGGCCGCAGGACGCCACCTCTCCCGGTTTTCCTCGGCCAGCGACTGGCACCTGTCCTGAGCCGCTGGTTCATGAAACCTGGCACGTTCGGGTCCTGGACCAGAACCGCCGGTCCAGGTGTTCCCTGTGGCGTGTGTGCAGTTGTCCCTGAGCCGGGGGCTGGCTTCCCTTTGGGTCCGAGACGGCGGCTTTTTCTGCCTTGAACATTTCACTGGGGTAAAGCACACGCGCTACGTGACGAACCCCACTGCGGCCGTGGTCCAGGGTGCGGGCCCGGTGTCACGCAGCCTCTCCCCGGAACCGGGGCCTGGTGCAGGCTGGCAACTGCCCCACGGGACGCAACCCACAGCCCCTCCCCCAGGAGCCCCCACAGCGCTGCCGTCCGTCTTGCACGTTGACCGCGGGCGGAGAGAGGGGCGCACGCAGGAGTCACCTCTTGGCCGCTGGCTTCTCTCGCCCAGCACGGCGTCCTGCGGGACTGTCCCCGTGGTGGCACGTGTCAGAGCCGTCCCTTCACACGGGGGACCGTGCGCTTCCCTCCCTGCGTGCCAGGTGGACACGCGGGGCGCCCCGTCCTCTGGCTGGTGTGAATAGCCCTGACCTGGTCACCGGGCATCGATCCACAAGCCCGGGCTGTGTCCCCAGGACTGAGGCGCCGGTCACGGTGGGTGGCAGCCGCTGACCACGGCTTGTCTGTCCTCCCAGGCGCCTGCAGGAGGAAGACCAGCAGTTCCGAACCTCGTCTCTGCCGGCCATCCCCAACCCCTTCCCCGAGCTGAGCGGCGCCGGGAGCCCCCCCGCACCGGGCTCCCTGCCTCCCAACCAGCCCGTCGCAAAGCAGGTGAGCGCTGGGTCCAGCCAGGCTGGGGGGCTGCCGGGGCCAGGGCCCGTGTTGGCTCCCTGCTTTGGGGAGAAGGACGGGAAGTTGGGGGATCCCTCCTCTTGGCTCTTGACCTCTCGCAGGTGTTTGTTGCCTGCCAGGCCTCTTTTCACTTGTTGGGGACATTTTCATTCATGACGTCGGGGAGGGGCCTACATGGATTGGGAGGACCCTCGTAAAAACGATGGAAGAGAACAGTTTTCTGCTTAGGAAAGTTCCAGTTCACCCCAGCACTGTCTTCATTACCCAACGACTGTGGAGAGATGGGGTGTTGGACACGGGGGGTGTCGGGCACCAACCCTCAGTGCCGTGGAACAGGGCCCGTGTCCCGGCCGTGACTTTAGTGTGACCTGCCCCGGGAGGAAGGATGTTCACGTGACCCGGGAGGGGACAGCTATCTTCTTAAAAGCGGTAATTTCCACGTGAAGTGAACTCCGGGGGGAGATGGAGGCGCATGGAGGTTCGGTAGCCAAGGTCAGGTCCACAGGGACCAACTTGTCTGGGGTGGCCCAGCAGGCTGTCCCTCCCGGGTGGCAGGGCCGGGGCCAGAGCAGGTGCCAGGCACCGAGGAGACCCCATCATGCTCGAGTGTGGGGTGGGGGCTGCTGTGACCACGGGACAGCTGACGATCGTGAGGGAACTCGGGGGTGAGCCAGGCCCCCTGTGTGGCTCCGATGGTCACCACTCAGCGGGTCACCTGTTCCTCAGAACAACCCGAGGGCCGGGTACAAAAGTCAGGTACAAAGGGCGCCTGTCGTCTGTACTCGGGCAACCGAGGCCCAGTTGCAGGCTGGAGGAACGGACGCGATGGGAGTGGGCAGACCGGGGCCTCCCCCCGGCTGGGTGGTAGACGGGGAGTGGCCTGGCCTCGCGACCTGGCGCTTCCGGTCCTTGTGCCGCAAGTGCTTCCTGGAGGTGAACCGTCTCCTTTCAGAAGGTTCCGGAAGCCCCGCTGCCTGTCCTCGCTCAGAACTTTGCACGTGGCCGTCCAAAGGGCGATGAGCCTCCGTCCCTAGTCTCGGCCGGTCCCCCTGGCCCAAGAGTCCGGGGCGGGCGGCATGGTGAGGTGACAGTGCTTGTCACCCGCACCAGCCCCCGAGCTGCCCCACGCGGGCCTCACGCTTCCGGAGCAGGCCGTGCGGTCCCACCGTCAGCACGTGGAGGGCGGGGAAGGGACCCTGTCGGGGCCAGAGCTGGCGGGGCTGCGGCGCCTTGTCACGTGCCTGGAGCGCGTCCTGGGTGTCTGCCTCCCGTGACCTTCTGCTTCCAGCAAGGGTGTCCACAGGCCGCCTGTGGGTCGGTCCCTGGGGCTGCTACAGAGAAGCTCACCCGAAGGGAGCCCGAGAAAACGCCTGGCTCGCACCGCAGCTGGCAGGCCAGCGGGACCCACCCCGCCGACGGTCCAACTCTGAGCAGAACCAGGAAACCCAGGAATCCCGCCTACTGTTTTCCTTGGGGTTGGCATTCGTTTCCCCGGGAGAACATCGTGTTGGTGTCTGCGTTTCTGTCGCGCGAACTCCTCCAGCCCCGGGGCCCGGCCGGCGCAGACACAGCCCAGGGCTGACGGTGGGTGTTCCTGGGGCTCCTCGCTGGTGTTTCAGCGGCTCCAGGGGACAGACGTGCCTCCATCCACACGCACTTCTGACTTGGGGTCCCGCTGGGATGGGTCAGGGCGGCCAGGTTGCTGGGGGATGGCGCATAGCCAGGCCTCCTTCCCCACGCTGCAGCAGGAGAGGTCGGAGGCCCTGTGTCCACGTGGAACCCGTGGAAGTGGTGCAGCCCGAAGGCGCAAAGGCAGCAGGGGACCCCGGTGCAGACGGAGGAGGTGGCGCCTGGCCGTGGGGAAGGGCACCGGTGTCGGGAATGGACCGGGGAGCAGGAGGGGCACTGCGCCTGACCCTGCAGCTCTGCCCCACCCCGGCACCAGGCCTGGGCCCCCCGGGCACGGACTTGGAGCGCCAGGCGCCCTCAGGCCCTTTGGCGCCAGAACCGGCCGGTGGGCTCCGGCAGTGAGGAAGTGGGCTCAGCTCGGAAGACCCGGCTGAGGCCCTGGCCGCCGGCTCCCTCTCCGCACCCCAGGCCAGACGTGGCTGCTGCTCCGGAAGGGAAGTCCTGTCCCGTCCGGTCCAGTGGCCTGGGCTGCGGACCCACCAGCGTCGGGGGGGGTGGGTGGAGAGAAGCTGAGGCTGTGCAAGGAGTGGGCTGACCCCGCAGGGCGTGGAGTCGGGTCACAGTGGTGCGAGGTGGCGGGGACAGCCCTGCTGGCAGGAAGCAGGAGCCTCGCGTGAGCAGGGAGGCACAGGGATTCCCAGGGGCGCGTGCCTCTCCCTGGGTTCCTGGGGAGCTCAGGGCCCTGAGCACTTCCAGTCGGCTTGGGGGTGTCTCTCAGCCAAGTGAGATTCCGCAGCCGCAGGACCTGTGGGGCGGCTGGTTTCCCCTTTGTTATGTAAACACAATTAGGCCCGTGTCCTCACCCCATTTTTAATAGGGCGTAAGCGTTGTCTTTGCTCCAGATCAGCTCGTCTCTCTTTCCTTAATTTTAAAAATTAATTTTGTGGAAGTGAATTAATTGCCTTGCGTAGGGCTTTGCCATGCATTTACCAACAAGCAAAATTGGGTCTCCTGAGGCTCTAACAAGGATTTAATGACTGGGCTGCGACCTCAGACCATCTTTGGCGAGAGAAAGTGCCCACGGTTGCCAAGGGCAGGTTCCTCCCAGGAGTGCGGTGCAGCGCGTGGGCCTGGCGCCCTGACCCCCGCCACCCACGCTGGGCAGCCGCTGAGCCTGGAGCCGGGCTGCCTTCCTGTTCCTCGTGTCCCCCTGCAGCCTCCTCCCGCCTCGCCCAGCTCTGTTCTTAGCCCAGCAGTTGCAGTGTGCCCACCGCCTTCCTGCTGTGTGCAGTGTGCCCACCGCCTTCCTGCTGCCTTCGGGAGGGGGGGGGCAGAGCAGGCGACACCCAGAAGAGTCCTAGGGCCACGTGCGCACCGGAGCCGGGAGCCGTGCTTAGGCTCCTAGGAGGACGGAGAAGCTGCTGCCCCGGTCGGCCCCTCCCAGCCCTCCCGGAGCCAGGGAGGCCCAGGGGCCCGCGGAGCCTCGAGGGCTCCCTCCCCTCGCTGGATGCCTGTTTTCTGTGACTGATGGGCCGACAGCTGCCACTTCCTCACCACCCTGGGGGCCCCGGGGTCCGAGGGCCCTGCCGGTGACTCAGGCAGCTGTGCTGGTCCCTCCCAGAGGCCCCTCCGCCCCCATCGCCCCTCTTCCCTCCGCCCTGCTGAGCTCATCTCCCCCAGCCCCGGCCCCCTCCCCCCTGGACACTCACCCTCCCGGAGGGCCCCCCCCCCTCCCCCGCAGCCCCAGCCCGGACTCTGCC
>PVIW01001417.1:0-109572 GCA_004026585.1 Noctilio leporinus | reverse complement strand
TTTAAGATTACAATATGCAAATGGAACGTTTCGTTACCCACCCTCTGAGGAAGTTAACTTCACAAAGATCTTTCTATTTTCCTTGGCTACCTCTGGGCCCTGCAGGGTCCCTGCCTCTCTCCTTCCCCACCCAGGCCCTGGCTTGGGGGGCCCAGGTTGCTGCTCGCGGAGCCTCCTCCTCCAGCCGCCGCTCCCCGAGGGGCTCCCGTGGGGCCCCTGGGACAGGTCGCAGCCAGAGGTGCGTCAGGCTCACTGTCCTGAGGTGCCGCCATGTTCCGAACCGCGGACACGGCTCTGTAACCAGAGTGTGTGCGCAGACATGTCGCCCTCGTGAGGGGCACAAGCACGCCCTGGCCCAGCAGGTGAACCCACAGTGACACCGGCCCCTCGCTGCCCTCCCCTCTGTCACCCTATGTCCCCAGGAAGGTCTGGTCGGCAGCAGCGTCCTGGTCCGGGTGCGTGGGCAGCGTTAAGGTGCTGTCAGGGGTCATGGTGTGCGGTAGGGGACCGCCGTGCTGATCCACCGCTGCACAGGGGTGCCCAGGGCCCCCGGGCCTCGGAGCGCGGCCACCGTGGCCACCGTGGCAGTGCCGTGCATAGGCCGAGTCTGACTCGCGGGCCTACTCTGCGCTGCCCCCGCCGCCTGCCCTCCCCAGCCAGGCTGGCCTCTGCCTTCCTGTACGGCCAGTGCACTGGTACCTGTCTCCCCAGCTACGTCTTCCGGGGCCCTGCTGGGCCGGGGGTTGGGAGGGTCCGCACACCTTCCCGGGGAGGAAACCCGTGCGGTGAGTTACCCAGAGCCGCTCCTGCGCTCTGCTCCTGATCCGCTGCCTCCACGGGGCTCCCGAAGCACCCAGCAGGGGAGGGCGCACGGTCCACCGTCATTTTCAAGATGGTGATCGCGTCCTTCCCTGGATTTCTCGGGGAACGCTGCCTAGGTTTCCCAGAGACCGCCAAGGGGTCTCTCCCCTGGGCGAGGTCCTTCCCGTCTGGGTTGTAAACTCGCCACCCTTCACAGCTCTTGTGAAAATGCCCTTGGTGTGCTGGGGACAGGCGACAGGACACCCGGTAACACGTCCGGGTGCTTCTCCAGGGAAGGGCTGGGCCTCTGCTCACCAGCAGCCCCCGCAGTGGGACCCAGTGCTGGAGACTCGAGGGGAGCCCCGTGGAGGGGACGGGAGCCGTGTCACGGGGGACGTGGCTGCAGAGCCTGGTCACCGCATCTGCCTGGGGGTGAAAGCAAGGCCGGCGGGAGCGCCCGGCAGGCGCCCTGTGCAGGCGCGCGAGGCCGGGGTGAGCCTGCCTCCCGGGACCCCCAGGAGGAAGAAGGAAGCGGGGAGGAGGTGGTACCGCCTGCAGTGAGAGCCCCCTGCGGGCAGCTGCCCAGCGACTCCCAGGTGGAGGCTGGCTTCCAAGAACGAGTTTGTAGGTGTGTTTTTAGAACTTTATCTTTTGTGGAAAGGATTTGCAGGGATTTAACGCAGTTTTCATTCTCCCTGGAACCTTGCGGCGGAGCGATGGAGAGACCGGTCTTGTGTCTTCCAGGAAGTTTCCGTCGCTGAGGGGCAGGACCGTGGCTGCTGTGACCGGAGCCACGTGGCGGGCGTGGCGGCCGCCGAGTGGTCCCCAGGCCTCCAGGCAGCGCCTGTGGTGGGAACCGGCCGCGGAAAGCCACAGCGGTGTCCTCCCGGCCCAGCCCGGTTCCGCCTGGGGTCCATGCGTGTTGAATTTCCCCTGAACCGGCCTGGACTCCAGGGCCCCCGAAGCGGCCGCTGGGCAAGGGTCCCGCGCGCGAGCCTCGTGCGGGTGGGCCGGCAGCAGGCAGCCCGCGCCCTAGGCGCCCATGCGGGCCCCTCGGCTTCATCTCCTGGCTGGATAAACCCTGCTGACGGCCCTTCCGCCCCTGGCGGGGGCACAGCAACAGCTGCAGGCTCCGAGGGGGCCTCCCCTCCACCTGCCCTAGCAGCTGCCTGCCCCCCTCCTGCCCCCACGCCCTGCGCCCCAGCCCCAGGCTGGCAGGCTGGCTCCCTGCGGGCCCTCCCTAGCGCCCCCTCCTGGCCGGTGGGCCGCAGGCTGGCTTCTCTGCAGGTGGTGACCCCGCCACGGACCCGTCCCGCCTGCCCTGTCGCCTCGATCTGTGCATTTAACGTGGAGCTAAGGGAGCGGTGGACCAAGGTGGAGACCTGAGACACGGCCGGCCCGGGAGGTCGGAGCTCAGGCTGACGCGTTTCTGTTGGGCGGGCCCCAGGGCCCTTCTGCGGAGCTGTCCTGCGCCAGCAGCGGCTGGCGGCCCCGGGCTGCCCCGCTCGGCCCCAGGACGAGGAGCTTCGAGTGCCCCGCTCTGTGCTCCTGCGGGGACCTGACCAAAGCCAGGCTGTTTTCTGGGTCCAGCGCGAGACTCGGGGCCCGCAGGTCAGCCGGCCTCGTGCCCGTGGGCGAAGCGGGAGCCCGGCAGCCGGGCACCCCGGGACAACACGCTGGGCTCCCGGAATGCAGCCTGGATCGTGCGTGCGATGGTGGAATTTCCACCCTCGTGGTCACCGAGCTGCTCTGCTTGAGGCCCCGCACGGCCGCGGCGGGTCCTGGGAGGACCCGCACCCTCCACCCCAGGGCTCCGTGTGGACACCGGGCGCCGTGCCAAGCCCCCTGAGGGCGGGAGCCCGGCAGCGTCCGTGCCCCTCGGGCTCTGAAAGGGGCCTCAAGCCATGGACAAGTACAGGCTCATGAGTGTCACTCACTTTCAGAGGCAATTAGCGCCGGTTTCCTGGGCGCCTGGAAGGAGCGTGGGTTCCACCCTCCGTTCCCACTGCTCCTGCTCCAGGTCCCGGCTGGGGTCGGGGGACCAGCGTTCTCGGAACTGCAGAGGAGTTCGGAGTCGGGGTGGTGTCAGGGTCCTGGCTGCCTCCCCCACGGGTCCCTGCCTGGTTCACAGATCTGTGCTCCCCAGTTGCGCCGCAGGGGACGGTCGTGAGCCCGAGCCAGGCTGACCCCCTGAGGCCAGTGTTACAGGCCCCAGCCGTGCGGACCAGGAAACGGGCACAGAGAAGTCAGGTCCCTCCGCCAGGTCTCCACAGCTGGTCAGCGACGGAACGAGGCTACAGCCCGCTCAGGCCGGGGTGCAAACCTCGGGGCCCCCCGACGCCCACACGAGGCAGGTCGTGGGTGCTGCTGTCACTGCCCTGCGTTGAGCTCTGTGCTCCCATTCCCACCCCGGAAGCCTGGGCTCCGAGCGGCTGCGGTGCCGCTGTCCCCACCCCGTCCCCGTCCCGCCCTGTGCCCTGCGCGAGCCTCGCCCGAGGGCGGTGCTGCTGCTCCCAGCCCCGGCCTGGTGCCCCCAAACCCGTGACCCGCACCCCAGAAGCGCCTGCACAGAGCCCCGGCGGGCCGGCGCGGAGGCTCCCCTGGGGCTGTTGGCTTGGAGAGGCGTGGCTGGTGGCCAGCTGCTCCGGCACGGTCCCCGCGTGCGCTGGCTGCAAGTGCGGTCGCCTGCGGCTCCGCGCGTGCCCTGCCTGGCACGGGCCGTCGCCCACGGCGCAATGGGTTCTCTGCGCCCTCGGGGCCCCGCTCCCCCCCGCAGGTGCCGCCAGCCCTGCCGTCCGGGGTCTGCGGAAGGGCCGTGGGACCACGCAGGTCTCAGCCGCCGCTGCCCAGGCCGCCCGCAGGCCCTCAGGGGAGGGTGGAGGGCAGGGAAAGGGGTAAGTGGACTCGGAGAGACTGGAGACACACTTCGCTCGGGTTTCCTGGGAGGCGACCGTCCCTGGGGTCACGGACTCTTGTAGGAACGGAGGAAAAGAGGGGACTGAGCAGCAGGCCGATTCTGCAGGGGCCGGAGTAGAACGAGGCCAGCCTGTTATCATTGCCGTCAGGCGCTGTGTGGACCCGTCTGTCTCTTTCACGTCCTGTGGCATGAATGCAGTTATAGGAACCGTCTTTACCCGCTCTCCAAAGGCGTGTTGCCTTCACGTTCTACGTTTGGAGGCTTCACCAGGTCCGCTGGATTTGAAATTTTAATTTGGCTGGTGGAAGCGGAACTTCCGTGGAGCCCATGGAGATTCTGGAACAGGATGGGTGGATGTCGTCAGGAGGATCGTGAACTGAAGACAGGAGGGCCCGGTGCTGCCCTCGCTCTGGGCCTCTTTGGGGCTGGGGGTGGCTGAGCGGCGGTGGGCAGCCAGCCCACCTGGAGGGTGGTCCCAGGCCAGCCTCCCCTTCTCTGGGGTCTGGAGGCGGAGGGCGCCCTGCCCCCTTCCACCGGCAGCTGTGGGAGGGAGGGAACAGAGGGACTTGGTCCCAGCACAGGCCCGTGCCCTCCACACCCCTCAGCAGAAATTCACTCAGACCACGTGGGCTCCCGGTGGGGAAACGGCCTGGAGCCGTCCTGGGCACCCCTGCGGTCCCCGCGCCCGGGCCTGCCAGCTCCAAGGGGCCTCTGGAGGCGGGAGCTGCAGAGATGCGGGTTCTGGGGGGTATGGCTGAGCCCAGCGCTCTGGGCCCCTGCTGGTCATCTCAGGGCCAGGGGACGTGAACAGTGGGGTTCCCGGCATTGGGGTCCGCGTCTTGTGCCCCTCACCTCCGCCTCGGTAGGCCGCAGGCAGGGGGGCCGTGCGGGGAGCCAGGCGGCGGCATCAGGCCCAGGGAGGCACCGATTGGTCTGCCCAGAGGCTGGTTCGCTACCTGGAGGACGGAGCCCGGCAGCCTGGGGCGGCTCCCCTGCCTGCCCACCGGGCCCACTGCCCGGAGTGGTGGGTTTCCTGGAGGGGCCCAGCCCCCGGCCGGGACAACCTCCCTTTCAGGCAGATGTCAATGCCCCCTTGTTCCTGGGGCTGCTCTGGGCAGGCGGTGGGGGTGGGGTCTCTTCAGCGCCCCGTGGCCCCTAAAGGCTGCGCGCTAGGCTGTGTAGCTGATCCCTCAGGTCTCTGCTTGGCCACCCCTTTCCGGGAGCCACGAAGCCTGTTGCTTTGTAGGGCACAGGGGCCAGATGATTTTGTGACTGTTGTTACTACATCTTTCTTTCGAGTGTTGGACACTTCAGCGTGTTTATACGAATCTTCCCAGTTTCCTCCCAAGCCTCGGGCGTGAGACGGAGGGCAGGCAGGGCAGGGTGGTGGGCTGCGGTGCTGGGTCCCGGGCAGGGAGGACAGGCGGGGCCGTGGGGGGTTGGAGACCCTGTGGGGCTTCTGCTCGCTGGGTGGCGATGGGTCCCCTGCGTGTTAGGTGGCCTGACTCCAGCCACCAGCCGTTCCTGAGAAGCACCTTTCTGCTCTCCCAGACGGCACGTGGGGAAGGCCCGGCAGCCTCCGGTCTGGCCGTGGGGTGTGCGACCCGTCCCGGATGTTGTGGGAGAGCCGTGTGCGTGGACGGTGACCCGGCACACAGCCCCCACAGGGACAGTCGGACGTGTGGGGAGCCCCTCTGCGTCCTCCGTCCACGGTGTAGCTCCCACCCACCGTCACTCACCTGAGTGCCCCCCACGTGCTGCAGGATGTGAAGGTCTTCGGCGAGGACGGGACGTGCAAAGTGGTGGAGATCCTCGTGGACATGACCTCCAGGGACCTGTGCCAGCTGCTGGTGTACAGGAGCCACTGCGTGGACGACAACAGCTGGACCCTGGTGGAGCACCACCCCCACCTGGGGCTAGGTAGGGCCGCCGCAGCGGAGACGCTGGGCCACACGCCCCCTGAGAAGCAGGCTGCGCTGCTGTCCTCCCGCATGTCCCCGCCTCCCCTGTCCCCGACTGCCCCACCCTGGGCGGGGGGCTCTCGGGACCTCACGCTTGGCTGCTGGAAGCGGAGTCCCCAGGGCTTGGAGGGTCTTCCCGGGAGCGACCGGGCCGCGTGGGGTTTGCCTCCCACCTGTGCCCTGGGAGGGAGCGGGCGACGCCTGGGGCAGGTTCTGCGGGCACTGCGGAGAGCAGCCCCCCTGCCTGGCCAGGCGGCGCCCCTGGTCCCTGCGGGCAGGCGAGCACAGCCGGCCCGGACGTCAAAGGGCAGCTTCCTCCCCGGCGTCCTGCAGTGGCCCCTGGGCGGGGGCTTCCCGAGTGGGGCTGGAAGAGAGTGTGTGTGTGAGCACGTGGCTGTGAGAACGTCTGCATGAGTGGGTGCACGCAAGTGTGTGTGTGCATGTGTGTGATCACAGGAATGCATGAGTGCATGTCTGAGTGCATGTGTGTGTAAGTGCATGTGTGTGAGTGCACGTCTGAGTGCATGTGTGTGTGAGTGCATGCATGTGTGAGTGCATGTCTGAGTGTGTGTCTGAGTGCATGTGTGTGTGAGTGCATGTCTGAGTGCATGTGTGTCTGAGTGCATGTGTGTGTGAGTGCATGTCTGAGTGCATGCATGTGTGAGTGCATGTCTGAGTGTGTGTGTAAGTGCATGTGTGTGTAAGTGCATGTCTGAGTGCATGCGTGTGCGCGCAGACAGCGAGGGGGGGTTGGGAAATATGATTTACAGAATGTATGAAGGTTTTGTTTGGAGGTTTCTCCCCCATCAGCTGGTTTGTTTTAGGTGAAGATGCTTTTCAGGCTTCTAAGTTCTTCCTGGTGAAGGGTGGCATTGACACAGTCACAGGCGTGTCGGTAAAACCGGGAGTTCCTCCGGATGGGCAGCTTCCTCTCTCCCGTGACTCGAGTCGTTGTTAATAGAATTGATCAAGGTCGTTTGTAAAGACACATTTTTAGAATCCTAGAGGGAATTGGAACTGGAAAGGGGCTTTGAACCAATGCTGTCTGGTGGCTTTTGGTGGCTTTTGGCGGCTGTGACAACTGTGCCCTGGACACGTGGTGGCCAGTGGCGGCTGGACAGCATGTGTGCCAGTGAACATGTGTGCCAGTGAACACATGCACATGTATGTGGGCCTATGAGCATGTGTGGGCCCGTGAGCACCTCCGAGCATGAGTGCCATGTAATGTGTGTTTTCTTCCTCTGACGACACAGCTCACGGACGGACGGGAACCCTCAGGCAGGGTTGGTGCGGCGCGTGGGCTTCCGTGTGGGGGATAAGCGTGTGTGCCGATGATGTGTGTGTCACGTGTGTCGTGAGACCAGGAGCACACCCCTCAGCACCCCGGGCTCAGCAGCACCTTTCCCAGCGCCGCCCTCGGTGACGCTGCCTCCACGGGTCCCTGCTGTCCCCTGCCCGGCGTTTCTCAGGTGGAGGGCTCAGCGCTTGCTGGGGTGTTTACTGACCCGGCTTCCCTGCCGCCCGAGTGCAGAGCGAGCCTTCCGGTGGCACCGCTCGGACCCCGAGCTGCGGGGGCGGCTGGGGGCCATCGGGCGGTGCCGTCTGACTCCCTTTCCGCTCACGGGGCCTGGAAAGCCGGCCGACCGCGCCAGGGCGTGCGCAGCTGCGTGTGGGCACGGCCGTGTCCCCTCCCTGCTCACGTGCGATGCTTTCCCCGCAGAGAGGTGCCTGGAAGACCATGAGCTGGTGGTGCAGGTGGGAAGCACCATGGGCACCGAGAGCAAGTTTCTGTTCAGGAAGAACTATGCCAAGTATGAGTTCTTCAAGAACCCCGCGGTGAGGCTCGGCCATGGGGCTGGGGCGGGGGCCGGGGTTCCCCCGGGAGCTCAGAGGGGGCGGCCTGGGGGCAGCAGAGGCGGGGACGTAAGGTGGGCACTCAGTGAGGCTCTTCTCCCGCGGAGCCTGGCCGGCCCAGCAGCCACGGCGGGAAAGGGAAAGAGACAGTGGTCCTGTGACGGAGGGAGTAGCTCAAATGCTTGGCGGAAAAAGAGCTCATTATTCTCCCAAAGCAGCAACCGTGAACCTCGTGATGGTTTGGGGGAGGGTACGCAGACGGGATGCCCAGGGGTGCCGAGCTAACCTCCTGGGTCTCTAGTAGCTTTTCTGTTGGGGGGATGCTTGTCTCGCGAGCTGTCCCACAGGGACCTCAGCCCTGGACAGTGTCACTCCTCCTGCCACGGGGGGGAGACCCAGGCCACCTCGGGCTCCGAGACCGTCATTGTTTTTCTGTAGCAGAGTGAGAGACTCGAGGGCTGTCCTGAGGGCACCGGGAAAGCCTTGGCGCGGGGCCGCTCAGCCTTGAGTCTGGGGACGTCTTTGTCTGGAGCCCCTCCTTCCCGCAGCCCGTGCGGGGCCGTCCCAGTCGGGTGCTCTGCCGCGCTCAGCGCCCGGGAGGCAGCTGGGCCTCCTGGGGCACCTGTCCCATGTGCGACGGGGAACCCCAGGGTCGGCCCTGTGCGGGTGCCGGGGCTCGTGCCTGCCACAGCGGTGTGTTCTAGACCCGGCCCTCCTGCAGCGCGCCTTCCCCACGGCGAGCTAAGAACCGCTAACGCGTTGCCCTCCCTCTCCTGTAGAACTTCTTCCCAGAGCAGATGGTCGCCTGGTGCCAGCAGTCCAACGGCGGGCAGGCCCAGCTCCTGCAGGTATGGTCCCCGGGCTCCGGGCCCCAGACCCACGTCCTCCCTTGAGCCGCCCGTGGCCCTGAAACACTGGGGGCCTCTCGCTCTTCCTCTCGGGAGGACTCGGCGGCTGCTGGGGCCCAGGGGAGCCGGCAAGGCCTGTTTGCTTAGGGCGTCCGCGGGGAGCCAGGCTCCTGCAGGGCGCAGAAGCCCCTGAAAACGGGAAGGAGTCCCCTGACGTGGGAACCGCCGTGGGGCAGAGGGCAGGAGGCAGGAGCCGGGTCTCTCCAAGCCCGTGTCCGGGCACCGCTAAGGACCCTGATCCTCGTGGTCCCTCTGCTGCTCGAGGCCGAGGCCAGGAACGCCGGCCCATGGCCGCACACACCTCTGCAGCGGCGGGGGCGTTGCAGGCCGTGCGCGCCGCCGACGGCTGTTCCAGGAGAGCGGGGGACCGACAGGGGAGCACGCGGCTGCCCCTGCCCGGGGGCACCCAGACACCAGGAAATGGTTGCAGAAGTTGTGGGTGGACTCTCGCGTGGCTGCACCTCAGCCCCCTTGCCAGCACCCTCCGTGAGATGTTTTCCCGCTGCTCAGAACAGGTTGGAAAATCGTCGGTGTCGATGCCTTTTGGTGCTTCTGCCATGTCTTGTTTCACCTCTTCCGCACGGGTAACAGGTTTCCCTCGAGGGACTTTCTTTACCCAGGGAAACAAGAAGTCCCTTAGCATGAGCTTGGGTGAGCAGGAAGGGTGGGGCACGGAGGGACGCTGTTGGGGCTGACAAACTGCGGATGGCTCAGCGCGGTGTGGCAGGGCGCCTGGCGGTCACCCCTTGAGAAGCGGGCACACGCGCAAGCCTTCACCCAAAGGGACGGAAGCTGACCTCGGCCTCCCACAGCAGCCCCGGCCGCTGCACCGAGCCCGGCGGCCCCTAGAACCCCCACCCGCAGGGCCTGTGCCGCCGGGGCTGCCCTCACGCCTGTGGGCTCAGTTCCTCGGGACGGCTCCCGCCAGAGTGCCCGCAGCAGGTCAGGGGCGGAGCAGACCGCCCCCCCGAGGCTGCCACCCTCCGGAAGCCACCCGTGCAGGAGAAGCGACTAAAGCCGGTGTCCCACGGACTCCAGCCCGTAGCCCCCCTCTCTCTGCTGGTGGGTCCCCACGTCCGTCTCTGCCCCTGAGAGACGAGGCCTCCGTCTCCGTCCCGTGGTCTCTGCCAAGGCCCCGCCCCCACCCCAGGGGCTTCAGGTGTGTAGCCCCCTCGGGCCCTGCGCAGTGACGCAGGGCAGCCAGCGCCTGGGCCCCCTGCCTGACTAGAGGCCCCAGTGTGCCTGTGGGGGCACGAGGACCCTGCTGGCACTGTGAGAGGCCCAGCCCAGCTGGCTCACCTACAGGAGGCGTGTCCCCTCCCGGGCCCTGGCCCCTGTGGGAAAGGGTGCCGTCCACGGGGGGAGCTCGCTGGGACCCCGGGTTGCTGGGGTGTCTGGGGAGGGTGCAGGCTGACAGGCAGGCGACCGCGGGCCCTTCCGGTCGGTGCTCCTGGCCTGTCCGCTGCGGAGCTCCGCCGGCAGGGAGGAAAGGTGGGCGGAACGCGCCCGGGCCGTCTTAGGAGGCCGTGCCACCCCGGGGTGGGAAAGGCCCACCCCAGGGCCCAGTGTGTCCTTTCCAGTCCCTTTCGGACGGGCTCGTCAGCCTGGAAAAGCAGCACGTCGTTCCAACACTCAGTTTGGCCCAACAAACCGAGTTTCGGCGACTCCAGACACGTGCCGGCGGCCACGATGCGCTGAGTTCCTGTCAGCGTGCCTGACCTTCGCCCTGACCTTCGCGCTGACCTTCGCACTGCCCTCCGCAGAATTTCCTGAACAGCAGCAGCTGCCCCGAGATCCAGGGCTTCCTGCACGTGAAGGAGATGGGGCGGAAGTCCTGGAAGAAGCTGTACTTGTGTCTGCGCAGGTCGGGCCTCTACTGCTCCACCAAGGGGGCCTCGAAGGTGAGCACGCGTGGGGGTGGGGAGCCCCGGTTTCCGCGAGAGGCGGGCTCCAGCCTGCGGGCCTGGCTCGGACACCAGCTGGGAGCGGAGCGGCCGGCACCCCTCCTCCCGCCTCCAGCCAGCAAGGGGTGAGGGGGTTCCGCCCTCAGCAGCCCACTTGGTGCCGCTGGGGGTGTTCAGGGCGTAAAAGGCCTGTGTTGCTGGATCCCCAGTGGGAAGAGGGGCGGAGTGGGGGTGGCGGTGGGGCTCAGGGGCCCCTTGGGTGTCTCAGCTGCTCTTCGAGTCCCGCCCGTGGGCACCTGTGCCGCGAGCCAGGCCTGCCCCCCCTGGCCGCACGCGTGCCCCTCTGAGCCGGGGTCCCCGCTCTGGCCTGGAGGAGGAGGGGGCGCAGGTGGGTGGGACTCGGAGGCCAGGGTGCTGAGCGGCAGCCCTCCTTCCTGCGCTTCGGAGAACCGGGCGGGGTGGGCGCGTCCCCGCGGAGGGAGCCTCTTCCGCGTGACGCAGCGGGGATGGTCATTCCCGACTCCCAGCTCCGGTCACGGCTCACCTGTCATCAGACGCCAAAGCCAGGTCCCCGTGTGGCCCCGAGCAGGAGGCAGAGCGCGGCGGAGGCTGAGGGGGCGAGGGCAGGGAGCGCTGAGCTGTTGGGAAACCGGCGGGCGCTGCTGGAGGCTGACTCGGTGCGCAGGGAGGTGGGGGCCTCTGCCCTGCAGCCCCCGCCGTGTGTTCGCCCTCCCCTCGGTGCCGACGGTCCCCCTTGCCCTGCTGGCCGCTGGGCCCAGGCAACAGAGGCCGCGCACTGGCAGCCTGGCGCCTGAGGTGGGCCGCACCTTCGGGGCGCCCAGCCTGCTCCCCGCGGGGAGGACGCGATGGCTGCGGGGCTGGGCCGGCGCGTTCTCCCCAGTGAGCCGGTGGCTCTTCACAGGAGCCCAGGCACCTGCAGCTGCTGGCCGACCTGGAGGACTGCAGCGTCTTCTCCCTGACGGCGGGCCGGAAGCAGTACAGTGCCCCCACTGACTTCGGCTTCTGCCTGAAGGTAGGGGCCCCGCGGGCGCGCCGGGCTTGGAGCCGCGCGCTCGCCCTCGCCGGGGCGCCGGAGAGGCCCTGGACTCGCTGTCCCCGCAAAAACGCTCCCCGCCCGGGACAGCGGCGCCCGCGGGAAGCACAGTGGTCAGAGTGGCCGCCGGGTGCCCGGCTGATGGCCCTGCCTGTGCCGGGCGCGTGTCTGACTCCTCGGAACCCCCCTCCTCTGCCTCCTCAGCCCAACAAGGTGCTGCACGACTCGAAGGAGCTGCGCCTGCTGTGCGCGGAGGACGAGCAGAGCCGCAGCTGCTGGATGACCGCCTTCCGCCTGCTCAAGGTAGCGCCCCGGCTCCCCGCAGGCTCTGGGTAGCGGGCGCCCCCCACCCCACCCTGGGGCCTGGGGCCTTCCTGCGGAGGCTTCGGAGGAGCGGGGTCCACACCCGGGCCCCGCAGGGCCCCCTGGCCTGTGGGACGTGCAGGGGCATCGCTGGTCTCCCCAGTTCGGTGCCCCTGCACCCCCACCCGGTGAGCCCACCGCAGAGGCGTCCAGACAGGGCCAGGAGTGCCCCGGGGTGCAGGGCTGGGAGAGGCCCGTGGTCTGGTTAGAGGAACAGGAGCGGAAAGATGGGGACCTGCAAACAGGGCGGCAGGGTTTGCAGGGGCTTCACCCTTTTCCCGACGGCCCACCAGGCCCCGGGCGCCTCTGAGAGGCGTGTGAGGCGGGGCAGAGCCAGGTCCGGGGTGATGTCGGGGGACCTCGCGTGGGCAGCACCCTGGGCGGCTTCTCATAGCAGTTGCCAGCGAGTCCTCAGGACTCGTGGCCCCAGGGGCGGTGGGGCCCAGGCACCTGCCCCGTGGGCCTGCGTGAAGCCCCCGTGAGGTGCAGGTGAGCCCCTCCGGGGAGCCTGGCCGAAGTCCGGGTCAGGGGGAACATTCCCTCGGCCCCTGCGGTGGCCGCTGAGACCCGCAGCCCTCCGGGCGCTCGGCTGGTCCGAGACTCCAGGTGGGTCACCTGGAGAAGAGGGCCCGGCTGTCCCTGCACCTCTGTCCCACCACCTCGGCTTGGGTCAGCTTTGCCGCCATAGGACGGAAAGGGACTGAGTCACAGTTTTACTCTCTTGTAAGGGAAGAGGTCCCGCAGCGGGGGTGGCTTCTTTCAGGCCAGTGTCTGGGTCTGACGGCCCCTCCGCAGGGCAGCCGAAGGAGGCGGCAAGTCCATCCCCGGGACCGAGCCAGCTCCGCGGGTCCCCTCGTGGGGCGGCGGGACGGGCGAGCAGCTAGTGGGCCGCGTGCAGCCGGCTGTGCTCCGGGCCGTGTGCAGGAGGAGGGAGAGGGGGGAGGGGGGCTCCCAGTTTCAAGTTTCACACGTCTGCACGGTGTTCGGTCTGCGAGCGCGGCCTGGGCTGAAGCCGGCAGGGCCGGAGGGGGGCCGGGGGGCAGCCGCGAGGGGCCCGGGCCGCCCGGGCGGGTCGCTGACCCCCGCTCCCCCCCAGTACGGAATGCTCCTGTACGAGAGCTACCGCGTCCCGCAGCAGAGGAAGGCCTCGCTGTCCCCCTTCTCCACGCCCACGGTAAGTGAGCCTGCGCCCCCCGCGGCCGGGGGCGGGCCAGCCGCCGCGTTGGCACCAGCCCCGGGGCGGAGCCCTGACGCCGCGTTCCAGACGCCGGCCCCTCCCACAGCGCCCCAGTCCCAGGGGCCAGTTCTGTGCTGGAGCGAGCGGAGGGACGGCTGGGGACAGCGCCTGGCTCGCCACCCCCGTGCCTTCCCGCAGCCCCGGGCTCCCAGGTAGATGCTCAGGGCTCCGTGGGGCGGCAGCGTGGGCTCCTCGGAGGAGCCGCGTTCGCCGCCGCCCGCCGTCCCGCCCGAGCCCTCGGTGCTGCCTGGTGAGCGTGCGGAGGTTCCGGTCAGCCCGCTGGTCCCCCGGACGCTGGCCTCCCAGGACCGTCCCCCGACCCTCAGCCTCCGTTCTGAGGGCGGCCGAGCTCCGTGCCCCTGAGGGGCCCGGGTCCCTGCCCTCGCATGCCTGGGGCGGGGGGCGGGGAGCCCGAGCTGGGACATTCCTGCCGCTCCGTGGTGTGCGAGAGCAGGTCGGCGGTCCCGCCGCCGGGGGGGCCCCGCCAGCAGCCTGGGATCCGCTGCCCGCTGTTCTGAGAGCGGCCAGGGTCTCCAGCGCGGGGCCCTTGGTCACTGACCTCCCACCGAACCTGGGGGAGGGGGTGCAGCCCCCCGGGTGGCCCCCGCATCCCCAGTCCTGCTCCCCTACAGCGCAGCGTCTCGGAGAACTCGCTCGTGGCCATGGACTTCTCGGGGCAGACCGGACGCGTGATTGAGAACCCCGCGGAGGCCCAGAGCGCGGCCCTGGAGGAAGGGCACGCCTGGAGGGTGAGGCCACGCTCAGCTCCCGGGGCGGCGCCGCTGCCGGGCTCCAGGACAGAGGCTGTGTGGGTGCGGGCGGGGGCGGGGGCGGGGGGTGTGGGCCGCGGTGGCGGTGCCCGCCCCAGGGCACCCCGCTTCCGCCGTCCCCGGGTTCCCAAGAAGGCAGCACAGGAGCAGAGGCCCTGGATCCAGGCACGGACCGCCGAGCTGCCCGTGGACCGTGGATCCATCCGCGCCTGGGGCTTCCCCGCCGACTGGCTCCGGTCAGCCCTGCGCCCTGAGGCCCCGGGTCCTCGCTCAGGGTGGACTGTGTCTCCGGCTTCCACGTGTTCCTGGCCTGTGGAGACGGTGCCCACACGTGGGCCCGGGCTTCCTTCCTGAACTTCCTCGGAGCCAGTGGTGGTCGTGCAGCTGCGCCCAGAGCGCCCGTCCTCCCGATCCCGGAGGGCCCCTGCCGCCAGGCCCAGCCACGGGAGCTTCCAGTTTTCCTTCTCACCACCTCCCCCCGAAAGCTCTTTGTTCTCTGTGGGCAGCGGGGCTGGGCCGGCACTTGTGGGCTAGAGCCCTGTCCGCCCAGGCGGGCCGCCCCCCACGGGAGCGCGGGTGTTGGCTGGCCGTGCCTGCCCGCAGGGCGCTCACTCGCTGTTCCTTTCGCAGAAGAGGAGCACTCGGATGAATGCCCTGGGCAGCCAGAGCCCCCTTCATCCTTCCAGCCTGAGCACAGGTACGCTGGCCCGACCCCGCTGCCCCCGGCGCGGTGCCCCAGGACCGAGGGCACGGGGAGGGGTCAGCCGTGCCGTCCGGCAGCCTCCGCAGGGGTCGAGACCCACAGTGTTGCCCCCACAGTGATTCACAAGACTCAGCACTGGTTCCACGGCCGCATCTCCCGGGAGGAGTCCCACCGCATCATCAAGCAGCAGGGCCTGGTGGACGGGTAAGCACGGGTGCGGCCGGAGGGGCGGCCGAAGCCTGGCCGCTGGGTTGCTCAGGGTGCCCTGGGGGTGGGCGGCCGTGAGGTCCAAGTCTGGAAGAGGGGAACCCCCCCCCCCCTGCGTGTGCGCTGGCTGCGAGGGGCCTGCCCACCAGTAGGTGTCAGGAGAGGGCCCCTCACCCTTCCTGTCGGGCTCCCCCACGTCGGGTGGAGACCGCAGACCAGGAGCCCAGCTGCTTTGTGTTAGGCGGGCCGGGCGAAGGCAACAAGGGGTTTTGGCCGCAGCGTGCGGTGGCCACGGGCAGCATCGAGGACACAGGGTGCAGACCGGCCCTTGCGCGTGACGGCTGTCCTCACCGGGCAGCTCGCAGGGCTGGGTGGCCCCACCCGAGAGTCTGCCGGTCAGGGGAGGCTGGTGGCCGAGTAGGGGCGACCGGGCACGATTCCACAGACCCACTCGGGCTCTTCCCAGGGGGCCACCCCCAGTCCCCCCAGGAGAGGCCTGAGCCCGGCAGCAGCCTCCCCTCGGGGACCCCTGGTCCAAGCCAGCGTCCCTGCAGGTGGGGTGCAGCCATGTCACCACCGGGGCATGAGCCCCACTTCTGCTCCCCGCCTCCAGGCCCTGCCGGGCTTCCCCATCCGCTGCCTCCCACCCCTTGTCTCGTGGCCTCTCCTCCTCCCCTGCTCCCTTCCTTCTGCCGGGATTTCAGGGAAACCCACGACGTACTTTGTTACCGGCCACCATGTCAGCACGTCTCTAAGAAAGAAAGACCGGTTCCCTTTGACAGAAGCACCACACGGTTACTACACACGACACGTCACGCAACAAACCTCAAGTCCTCAGCGTTACCTACCCCCCCACCTGCTTCACCTTTTCCCAACTGCTTAAGAATCGTCCTAAATTTAAACTTAGCTGGTTGGAGGCAGGCCCGCAGGTTGCGTCTGGTGAGCCCCGCCTGCCTGCTCACTTCCTTTGTGTCACGCCGTCCGTCCCCTGGCCCGTGTGTGGCCCACCCCCGCCTCCCTGCGCTGGCCACTGGCTCCCGGGAGAGGCCTGGGGGTCCCGCTTCGCGGCCAGCGTGGGCAGGGGTCCGGGTGCAGGGCTGCTGCCCGTCTGCGCCAGCGTCTCATGGGGACGGGGTCCGCGTCTTCCGACGGCCAGGCCCTCATTTCTCAGCAGAACTCGTACCCCTCGTCACCCAGCTGATTTCCTGGAAAAACGCAGCTCCAGACTCAATCACCACCTTCCCGAACACCGACTTGCTGTCCTCTCCTAGGCGATGACAGGGGAGGCCTTTTCCCCCCCTTGGTTTTCTGGGTACCTCGCTGTGAGCTTAGATTCTTCACCTGTTTGATTTGTTTCAAACAGGACACGTTCTTCTTGATGCTGAACGTGCCACCTCGGGGGCCCAGGGCACGTCCTTCTGGCTGGTCCCTTCTGTTGACGGGGACGTTCGGCCCCCATGCCGTTCTCCCCGGTGCCCCGGGCCTTTCTCCGGGGAAAGGAGGCCACGGACAGAGCTGGAACACATGGTTCTCTAAACCGCAACATATGTGTGGGCTCACGTTGATGCCACGGTCCGCACGGAAGACGGTGGGCGGGCGCCTTTCCCCTCCGTTGCCTCTGCGGACCCTGGAGGCCGCACGGATGGTGCCGGCGCCATCATTGGTTCACCCGCTCCTGCCGATCGGCTCTCTGCTGCCCGGCAATCGGGCTCCGGGGCCCCCTCTCTGCGGCCTTGGCCCCAGGGGCCCTCTTCCCCCGGGAGGGGCCGCAGCCGCGGTCCCTGCACTGGCTCCCCAGGCCGGCAGGCAGTCAGGTGCCCCGGTCAGTCCCCTGCCGCTCTTCCCAAGCGCATCTGACTTTTTCTCTTTAGTCTGAGGTACTTTTCAGGTGTTTGAAAACTATCCCCTGGTTCCAAAGTCAAAACCAGGGAACGGGGCACGTTTTCTGTGGGCCGTGTGCTCTCCCCGCCCACGGGAGGGCGTCCCTCGTCACTCACGGGCGTCCTGCTGCTGCGTCTTTGCCACCCGCCCCGGGTCTCCCTGGGCCCTGGGCCTCCCTGGGCCCTGGGTGCGCAGGTCAGAGCGGGGTCTGCACGCACTCAGGAGCTGCCCCAGGCTCTGTCGGGACCTATTTTGGCTGGTGCCCCTTTGCCGGCCAGTCTCGGGAGTGGACGTTGGAATGGAAGGGAAACGGGCTGCCCCAGTGCACAGCCAGGTCCTGCTGGGCAGGGCAGCCCCGCACGGGCCCTGAGAAACCCCGAGTCACTGGGGCTCCGTCCGGGGGGCGGCTGGCCTGTCCCCATGGCTTGCGGTGTTTGGGGGTGGGGGGTGTTAGTTATGCAGCTGTATTTACACGGTCACCTCGTCATGCGTGGTCATTCCTGCCCGTGTCCTTCCCGACCTGCGACTGCCTGTGTAGCTGAGCTTCCCGCTCCTGAGTCACAGAGGGGAGCCGTCTGTCATTTTCTAGAACTGGGATCGTTTTTCCTTCTCCCCCTTTCCTCCCTCCGTCTTTCTTCCCTCCTCCCCCTTCCTCTCCCTCCCCCTTGCTCCCTCTCTCTCTCTCTCTCCTCCGCTATTGTTTGTTCAGGTCTCAGCCGCATTCAGAACCAATTTACCCCGGGGCACGTGGACAGAACGGATCTTACTCGGATTTTCTTTCTCTGGGGGCAACACTGCTAGTCCAAAGCCACTTGTCTGCCCCCTTTGTCACAGAGCTGCCCTTGTTAAGCGCCGACGGCAGGGGCCTGTTGACCAGGGTCCTCCCTGCGGCTGCTGGGACAGCTGCCCCGCTTGCAGGCACCGTGTGTCCCAGGATGCCCAGCCCGTGTGGTGGCCGTTGGCAGCCCTGCGCCATGTCAGGAGCGGGCGCAGAGTTTCTGTTCCTAAGGTGGCACCGCTGGTCCCACTGTCCCTGCCTTCGCTCCGAGGAAGCTGAGGGTTTGCTAGTGACATGGGACTGCAGAGAAGCCCGGGTCCCGGGGCCTGATTGGGTGCTGCAGCCCATAGAGCTCCGGGGCGCAGGCAGGACCATGGCACCGGCAGCCTGGGGGTCCCAGAGTGGGGTGTTGCGGGGCGGATGCTCCCCGCTGACAGACACGGGGAGGAGGGCGGGGACCCAGCTCCTTGTAGACACTGCCTCTATGTCCTCTGCAGGCCGTGGTCCTCACCACGGTCGTCATGCTCAGCCCAGCGCCCCGCTGCTGTGCCCTGGCCCAGCCAGAGAGAAAGAACGGGCCACTGGGGCCAGTGCGGTGACGCCACGCCATTTTCAGAGACATCCCGGCGTGTCGGGAGGAATGCTGGACAACAGGCCAGTTAGCTAACGGGTTCCTGACGCTCCCGGGCCCTGCAGAGCTGAGGGGAGGGGTTTAGAGGTGGACGGCAGAGGGGTCGGAGGCTGAGGACAGCAGGGGACCCAGAGCAGTGGGGCAGGGGCCCGGGTGCTGCTGCGGAGGGGGAGTCAGACAGCGGAGGCACCGCGGCCAGTGTGCAGCCGTCCCACCCGGGCCCCGAGTGTGCGCAGGGGGCGTCCGTGTGTGCGTGCACAAGGGTGTCTGTGCACACGTGTCTGCGCCTGTGTTTGCGTGCAGGGGTGACTGTGTGACATGGTTGTACCCGTGGGGCACTTGTACCCGTGGGGCACTTGGGCCCCGCCGCCTGCTGTGGGTCATCCTGTCCTGGGTTCCCCCATTTGCCCCCGTCCCCCGCCCCCCCCTCCGCAGTGGCCCTGACCCTCCCCCAGGCCTTCGTCACCCAGGCTGTGAGATGGCGGGACGTGAGGCGTGTGGCTCTCCTGCTGGCGTTTGCACACGCCAAGGCCCCTTGACCCGTGGTCAGCGTGGCTCCCAGTGCGTTGCCGCTGGGAAGAAGGGCCTCGCGTCTCCCGTTAATGTACCTGTTCGTTAACTTGCAGCGTCAGGGTGGCCCTGCCCTGCGCCCGGCTCTCAGCCCTGGGAGCCTCCCAGCCGCACCGCACGCTCCCTCCCGGGCCAGGGGCCCCCGGGGGCCCCAGCGAGCCCTGGCCCCCCAGGGAGGGGCGACGCTCAGCAGCTGCCGTCGGACGGGGGAGCGGCGGCTGTGCTGGGGTCCCTTGGCCACCGCCGAGGCATCTGACGTGTCACGGCTGCGCCGTGTGGCCACAGGGGTGTCGGGGCGCTCACGCGCGCGCCCCGAAGCCAGGGCTGCAGGCTCAGTGTCGCCATCTGTCCCCAGGCTGTTCCTGCTCCGTGACAGCCAGAGCAACCCGAAGGCGTTTGTGCTGACCCTGTGCCACCACCAGAAGATCAAGAATTTCCAGATCTTGCCCGTGAGTGCTGCCCCGCCCCGCCCGCCTCTCTCGGGCTGCGCTGGCTTCTCCCGGCAAACTTGGGGGCCCCTGGGTCGTGTTCCCAGTGCAACCTTCCAGTTACCGACCGCCCGGGTGCCGGTCGCCGGGGATCAGAGCACCGCAGGCGCCGCACCCACACTCCTTTGTGAGGGGACAGCGTTTCCCCAGGGCCGACTCGGGTGCCCCTCCAGCTCGCAGTGCCCTGCAGCAGCGCGAGGGCCGGTCGCTGGTCACGGGTCACTGGGGCCTGGGACCGGGAGTCCGAGGTGGCAGCCGGGGCCGAGGGGCACTGGTGGGATCCTCGCCGCCGTCCCCCCGTCGCTGACCAGGACACCTCCGAGAGGACAGCGCTGTCCCCAGTGCGCGCCTCACGCGCTTGACCCTGGCGGCTCCCCGGCCGGCTTCTCCCCATTTCTGCACAATACGTGTACAGCCCGGGATCCCCTCCATTTCCCCCTGCGATGTTGTAGGTGCAGATGCTGTTCTTCTAGCCTGAGGTATGAGGTAAAGCGGAAAACACGGCCGCAGAGAACGTGGTACCATTCTCCTCCCCCGCCCCCCACACACACCCCCCGCCCGTACGCCTCGGGGACAGGAAGTGGGGACACAAGGAGAAGGCAGCCCTGGGCTTGAGAGCAGGCGTGGGGGCTGCCCCGGGCACCGCAGAGTTTCGGGGCTGAGAGGGGCCCTGAGTTCCCTGACTGACAAAGGTTCAAAGCCAGCGGCCCCCACGGGACCGGCGCCCGGTGAGTCTCCCGCCACCTCCTGGACAGTCACCGGCCCGGCCTGCGCTGCGTTAGGGTTGCAGCTAGCGGCACGGGGGGGGCCCGCAAGCAGCGCGGGTTTGAACTTCAGGGTCCACTTACATGTGGATTCTTTTCCGCGAGCGGTACGTTCCGTTCCTTACGATTTTCCGCAGGGTGTTTTCTCTCTGTAGATTGTGCTCTCTTGGGAGAAAACTGTGTCATGTGCGCGTCGCGCAAAGTACGTGTTAATTGAGTAGCAGTTAAACGTTGCGGGGGCGTCGGAAGTGACACATGGGTTTCGAACCGTGTCTGCCCCCCACCCCGCGGTGTGGAAAGGTCAGCTGTGTGGTCCTTGGTGGAGACGCTGTGGGGCCCCCTGACGACCCCGCGCCTGGGACAGTGGCTGGTCTTCCTTGATCCTGTTCATCCTTTTCGGTTTCCCAGCATTCGGCCTCCTGGTGGGCTCAGTGAGTGTCGGGGGGGCTGCCGGCACCAGGCTACCTGGCCAGCCTCTGCCTCCCGACGGGCCGCCAGCAGCTGGGACCTCCCCCCACCGCCGCCTCAGGGTCCGGCGCCCGCGGTGCCTGGCCCCCCAGGGACTAGGCGGCACCTGGTTCAGATGCCCCACCAGCCCCCGCTGCCCCGGATCTCCAAGCTCACCCCGCAGGCCCCACGGGTGTCTCTCGGGGGCCACGCGCGGCCACCCCGCCCTGGGCCGGGGCGCGGTGCCAGCCTGGCCGGTGCTCTTGTGTCTTCCCAGTGCGAGGACGACGGGCAGGTGTTCTTCAGCCTGGACGACGGGAACACCAAGTTCTCTGACCTCATCCAGCTGGTCGACTTCTACCAGCTGAACAAGGGCGTCCTGCCCTGCAAGCTGAAGCACCACTGCGTCCGCGTGGCCTTGTGAGTGCGCCACGCACCGCGCCGACGGCCGGACGGCGTCGGCGCAGGAGGAGGAGCGGAGGAGGCCTGTGCATGTTGAAGATTCACTTGGATTCTGTCTTTTGGAAGCGAAATTGATTTCTTTGGTGCCAACCACCTCGGTGGACTGGTTTTTTTGGAATTAGCAGTGACGGGCTGCGGCGGACGCGGCGGCCCGACTGGGGCAGGAAGGAGTGAGCGTGGGAGACCAACTGGCGTGGCTGCGTGGGACTCGGACAGAAGCGGTTGGAAGCGAACTCTTGCCCTGGAATAACCTTGACAATTAAAACTGAAATGTTTACTTTTTTTGTATTGACCCCTTTTTTGCACTCCTCTGTTCTCTGTGTCATATTCAGCCTTCGGAGGCAGGGGCGTGGCTTTGGAGCGCCCACGGCGGAGAGGCGGTGTCAGGTGGGCGGACGGCGGAGACTGAGTGCGGTCACCGTGATGGACTCGGCTTCCCAACAGCCGGCACCGCCGCCCTCCTGTCACTGGAAACGCTTTTTTTTTTTTTAAGTAGAAGGTGTCGCCTGCGGCCAGCGTTGGGCATGTTTTGTGGACCAGTCAGGCAGCCACGGCCTCGGTCACCTCTCTGGGCCCAGGTGCCGTGTTTTTAGGGCAAAACGTCATCTTCCACAGTCCAGGAGCCTCGATTTCCCCGGACGCTCGCTGTCCCACACCGGCAGGCTGAGTGGCCTGGCCCTGCCGCTGACGGGAGAGAGGCGGCCTTCCTGAGACACGCCCGGCACCCTCATCCACCAGCTGTCTGTCCGTCCGTCCGTCCGCCCGCCCGGGACGTGGGCAGCCTGCGCCAGAAGGACCGCCGCCTGGTCCCTGCCAGGGGCGCACGTCCCTTTGTGCCTGTTCCTCCCTCGGGAGTTCAAGACGAATAGAAAGTGTCACCTGCTTGGTGTCCTGCAGGAGCCGCAGGTTCCCATGGTGACAAAGATGGAAGCGTTGCAAGGAAGCCCGAATTGGAGGTGTGGTGAGATGCCCCCGTCCCGCTGACCCCCAGAGGCCGGCGTGGGTGGCGGCAGGGGGCTTCCCTCCACCCGCTCCTGCCGCGCGCGCAGCAGCTGTGGGCACCGATGAGTTTGTCACCAGGACACGGCTCCTGGCCCGAGAGCCGCCCGCGTGGCGTCCTTTCCGCAGGCTGCCAGGCCCGACGCGGCCTTTATTTTTAGTCTCTGACGAGCACACAGACTGCTGTGGGGAAACGTGATTCTCTTATCCAAAGGAACAGGCCTGCCGCCTGACGCGCCCCTCTGGGGGGCCACCCCCGGCCTGCGCGTGCGTGCCCACCGCAGGCCTCCCCAGAACACAGCTCAGACAGACCCGGGGGCTGGGGGCTCCCCGAGAGGCTGCCCCCCGGGTTTGGAAACTGTTTGCTTTGCAGGCGTATCCTGATTGTTTTGCGTGAACTGTCGAATGGCTCAGACCGAGGGGCCTCGGGGAGACGTTTGCCACCACCAACGCGCAGTTACGTTTCCTTCCGGGGAACCCAGTTCACCCGTCGACCCGTGGACCGTTAGGGAGTCTCCAGTCATCATCCCTGGCGGCGAGCTGCCCGGATCCCCCGAAGGCATTGGCCCTTCGGGACTGTGCCGCGTTCTCCCCTCCCCGGGCCGGTGTGACACCCACGGCTGCGGCTGCCGGTTTACCAAGACCCGTGGCCACCGGCGAGAGGGGCCCTCCTCCCCAGCCCAGCCGACATCTGGTGCTGGCGTCGCGCGCGGCGAGACGCGCGCGTTTCATTGGAAAGGACAGCGAAGCTCGACCCCGACTCGGTTTCGAAAGTGGCCGCTGTGCCGGGCCTTCCGTGCCTTCCTGTCCGCGGCGAGGCGCTGGCGAGCGGAGATGTGCAGGCCTGGCCCTGCCGGCCCCCAGAGGAGACGGCTGTCCAGCCCAGCCGGGGCTGAGGGACGCGCGGTTCCCACTTTTGTATCGAAATGACACGAATGTAAACGGGACAGCTCAGGGTCGTTTTGAGCCTGTTGACTTTTTTTTATCTCTGCCTGTAACCCCCCTATCTAAATGGCAAGTTTGCGTAGCGACCTGGACCTAGTAGAGGAGGAGAACGCCAGTTTCCTGGGGAGCTGTGTTCCTGAGGGGTTAGATTTCCAGGATGCTTTTTTGTTTGCTACACCTTGAAGAAATATGTGCCTCAGTCTCGAAGTTTTGTCTGCGTCCTTCTGCACTTAACACCTGGCAGTTGGCCCCCTCGGGTCCCCCGCGCGGGGTGAGGCTGCTCGCAGGAGCGTGTGTTGGATGGGCCCGCCCGCCGCGGTGACCCCGGCAGCCCGACGCGGACGCGTTTTAGGAGATGCAGAAACGGTTCGTTTAAGAGACAAAACTTCACTCCATGTGCTTTGCTTCTCTGTGTGTATAGCTCCTTGCTTATGGGCCTAATCGTGAACTTTCAGGTATTTTTGTACCAATAAGGGACTGATAATCTGTTTCTTGTAATTTGAAATAAACATTAATACAGTGTTCTTCATTTTCTATTGCTTGTGGTGTCTTTCTGTTCTTTGCCTCCCTCCGGGTGGGCAGCGGCTGGCAACCGGAAACGGCCCTGGCCGGGTGGCTCCTTAGGTTGTCCCGGCACCCGCAGGCTGGCCCAGGTTGCGGGTTCAGTCCCTGGTGGGGGCCTGTCCGGGAGGCTGCCAATCCACGTTTCTCTCTCTCCCCCCTCAGCCCCGCGTGCTGCGGGGGAGTCACAGCCCGTGTTGGGGTTGGGGGGCCCGGCCAGGGCCTGCTGCATATGCCCAGCGGCCCCATTCTCCAGCGGTGAGAAAGGTTCTCTGACAGGAAAGCAGCAGCCAGGTTGGGGGAAGGGCCACCCTGGGTCTCCACCGGCCGCCAGAGGATGTCGCCCACCAGGGGATGTCCCCCGGGCCCTGACGCACCTCCTGCTGCACCTCCCCCAACGCAGACGGACGGGCATCACAGGGGGTCCTCCCAGCGCCCCGTCCCTGTTTCCAGGGAGTCCCCTCCCATGGCCCTGAGCAGCACCAGCCTGAGGCCCCTCTCCCTTCCCTGGCTAACCCCGCAGGGTTGGTCCTGCCCCGCACCAGAGGGGTCTCCTGCCCCCAGCGATATGCTCCCTGGACAGGGCGCTCGCCCCCCGGGCGTGGCTGCCCCGCGCCGGCCACCCCAGCCGTCTTTGCGACCGGCCGTCATCTAAGCAAAGCCCCACTCCCGCCGCGGGGGCTCAACCGCCTGGTTCGAGGCACAGCCCGGGGGGTTCAGCCACGTGGGCACGGTGGTCTGACTCACCGGGAAAACGTGTCCCCAGGGTCTTGGGATGTGGGCTACCAAAGCGGCCTCAGCGTTCAGTGGCCAAAGCAGGGAGCCTCAAGATCGCTGGGAAGGGTCAGGGTGTCACGGGGGGGGAACTCACTCTCCCAAACCTGGCGCCCCAGGAACGGCCCTGGTGGGACTTGGTGCAAAGGCCACTGAGGGTCTTCCCGGACGAGAGCCTCCTGCCTCCAGGTGGTCTCTGCTCCCGCCCCGCAGGGGCCCTGTGCCACCATCGCCGGTCACGGCCAAGCCCAGCTCCTGGAAGGCCTTGGCTGACCTGGGCTGAACTTGACCTCCAAGGTCCACGTGGGGCCTGGAGAGACGGGTGAAGGCCCTGGGCTTTGGGAAATCCCTCTGTGCACCTGACACAGCTGCACTTGACCCCAAACTGGGAGAATTCTAGGGAGGAGTGGGAGGTGGCACCCTGCTGCTCGGGGAGCTTGGGGCCTGACCTGTGGGGGTTCTCCCCTTCGGGCCAGCTGGGCCCGGCCGGTTAGAACCCAGCCAAATCCCAGGGGCGAGAAATCACCCCCCGGGTCAGCCCGGTCTCTGCAGGGGCCGCAGCCCACCAGGGGCCCTGCCGCTCAGCCTCTTCGGGGCCTGGGGTCCCAAGGATCATGGAGTCCAAGGGTCAGGGCTCAAAGGACACCAATGTCCTCACAGAGCAGTCCGAACGGAGTGTCACATTTGCTGTCCAGCAGCCATCGGCCCAGCCGTGACCTCGGGGGGCAGACGCTGCGCGTGAGCTTGTCACCAGGGGCGGGCAGGCTCCTGCAGCCCCGGGACGTCCGCAGTCGGCCGGTGGCGCCAAGGCTTCTCCCCAGCGGCAGGTGGCGCTGACCACCGAGCCACGTGCTGCCCGACCTGACCCTGCGCCGCCCCTGCCCTTTGGCTCCCCAGGGGCACGTTTCCTTACGGGTGTGTCTTTCTCGCAAGGAGCCAGGGGGCCGTGCACGGGAAAGCACGGGTTTCCCAGGCACAAAGGTCGCCCCTCCCGGACGCCGGGGGCTGGTTGCCGCGCAGGCTCCCCAGGGACTTCCTACCGGCTCTCGAGTCCCCGCAAGGCAGGGGTTTGGGAGTTTGGACACTGGCCCCAGGGGCTGAGGACTTGGCCCCCACGCTCCGCGGGCGGCCGCCCAGGGCTCACTGCCGGCAGAAATTAATGGTTAACCAGCACCCAGGCTGAGAGCGCACACAGCCCAGGAAGCGCGTGGCTGTGAAGCTGCCGGAGCCGTGCGCCCTGCGAGGCCCCGGGTCCCGTCCCCAGCGCCAGACCCCGTGACTGAAGCGGACACCAAGGCCCAGCAGGTAAGTCTGCTTGTGTGTGTGTAACGGGACCCACAGCCGTTCCCGGGCCTGCTGCGCCCCAGCACAGCCTTGAAGGCTGACTCCCCGGAGGGCCCAAGGTGAGACTGGCCTTTGGTGCTGCCCCGCGCGGCCGGGTGTGACGGCACAGCCCCGCACTCTGCTCCTCCGCACCCCAGCAGCCGGGGGTCGGGAGCCCCAAAACTCCCCTTCTTCCTGCGTGAAGTGGGGGTTTCCTAAGGGTCTAAGGATTGAGTTACACGATGTCTGGAAAACACCTGGTGCCTGAAGGGTGACTAATGACATGAGTGCCCCCCTTCTCTCTGGTCACATATTCATGAAACATTTTGTTTCCGTTTTTGGTAAACACTTGCATCCCGACCGAGGTGCCTTTCTTACTACAACCTCTTTGTTCCGTGAGCGTGTGACCCGTCACAAGCCCGGTGCCCTTACGGGTCCCGATGGGTCACTGATGGTTGTCAGGTGCGCTAGCTTCCCTTTCCTGGTTTCTCCTGGGCTCCCTATTCTGTTTCACGGGTCAGGTGGGCATCCTCGCATCCAGAACAGTCCCGGTTGCCCCGACGGGTGGAGCTCGGGGGGTGGGGCCTCATCCCACAAAGCGAGAGGCCTTGGGTTCAATTCCTGGCCAGGGCACCTGCTGAGGCTGCCGGTTAGGTCCCGGGGGAGATCGGGAGAGGCGACCGATGGATGTCTCGCTCTCCCGTTGGTGCTTTTCCCCCTCCCTCCCCTGCCTCTGAAAACACACAGCCGCAATCTTCACCCAAAGCACACGTTACTCTTCACGGCTCCGCCTGTCTGGGTAAATGGAGTGAGGGCCCTGCCTATTCTCCTGCCCCACTTGCGTTCATTTCAGAGTCCAACGTCCGTGTCGGGACTTGAACCAGTTCGTCAGAGTGAGGGAAATGGGAATAGTTCTGCTCCTGAGGTTCCCGCCACGGGCAAGCGTGTGTTTTCATGGACTTGGGGTCTTTGGAGCCTCATGTCAGTGGGTCTCCTGGTGGAATCCAGCGTGTCTTCCGTTAGGCTCAGCCCTGCTGTCCTGTCCTGACATGCGCCCCGTTGGCTGCCAGCGGTGCCCCCAGGGTGGGGACAGGTTCCCCGGGAGCCCGCGTCCATCCCCCTCCACACCCTCTGGTTTCCACCTCGTGCACAGGCCGCAGACCCAGGTGCGGGGGCTCCGGGCTCACCTTGGAAGAGGTACAGGGACCCCTGCACGGAGCCACCCGCCCGGGAGGGAGGGAGAAAGCCCGTCCTGCCCTTCGAGGAAGCAGCTTTGAGCAGGGAACCTGGGCTGCAATTCTCACCTGCCTCTGCCTCCTCAATCCAGAGCAGGTCGGGGGGCCTGGGTCCCGGGGTCCTGGAGGGAGGAGAGGGGAGCAGACGCCGCGTGTGGCCCCGCACAGCCCTAGAGTGGGCGCTGGGTCTCCCCAGGCCCGCTGGCCCATCGCCACCCCTGGAGCCGAGCCCGGGCGCGGGGCGTGCTCAGAGCTTGCCGGTGTCTCCTGGAGACCCAGCCGAGTCCGGGTCCTGCCCGGTGAGCCGGGAGCCCGGGACCCCTGTCCCTGGGCCACCTGCCCCCGCGCCGGCGGGCGCTGCCCTGGGGCCTGCGGTGCCCTCCTGGGCCCTCGGGTCCTGGGTGGGGCAGAGGCGTTGGAGGGAGACGCTGCTGGCGAGTGAGCAGAGCAGCTGCCTCTCTGATTGGCTTTCGGCGGCGGACACGTCTGCCTAGATGGCAATCACGGGCTCGCTCCGTCCTCGGTGCCTTTTGACTGTCACCGAGGAGAGGAGAGGGCGGGAGGGAGGACCCGGCCAGCGCCCCTGCCGCGGTGAGTCCCTCTTTGTCCGCACAGCCTGGGGCTCTGCCGCGTTTGGGGATGCAGGGGGGGTGGCCTGCCGGCTCCAGCTGGGTGGTTCCCCCGCCGCCGGGGAGGCTACGGAACTTTGTGAGGAAACAGGTGTGGCCCCAGCTCGCCTGGTTTTGCGGGTCCCCCTGTAGGCAACACGTTGGGTGGTCAGGAACTTGGGGTGCTGTTCAGCCCATGCTCTCTGGGCCATGGGAGGACGTGTGAGCATGCGAGGGGACCGTTTCCCCGCTGCTTCCTGGAGCCTCGGTAACCAGGGGGGGTGGGGGGGCGGCAGATCCGCTTGTGTGGTGCGCTGCCCTCTGCCCTCTGCCCTCTGCCCTCTGAGGGGGGGAGCGCCCCGGGTGGCTCCCACCGGGCGCTGGCTGAGCCGGGCTGGTGTCTGTCGTGGCCAGGACCGCGGGGGCTGGCGGCGCTGGCAGCCCGGCTTTCTGTCTTCCCTGTCCCCAGGGGAAATCCGAGCGGCTGACCTGCTCACCCCTTAATCCTATTTCTCTCTGCAACGCCCCAGAGCTGGGCTCCTTGCTGCCGGCTGGTCTCCACATCTGACATTTTCCCTCGAAGGGGCAAGAGCAAAGGGGGCCACGGCTGCTTAGAAGTGGGGTGGCCCCTCGGTGCCCTTCAGGGGCACCAGAGAGAAGCAGCAGACTCGTTCTGCCTGGGGACAGTCCGCGAGGCCCCCAGCAGGGGGTGCCCTGGACTAATCGGGGTGGAGGCAAGAGGGGGGTCTCTGCCTGGCTCTGAGAGACCCGGCCACCCCCCTCCCGCCCTCTCGGGCGCCCGGTGGTCGCCCCGCTGCACACAGCCGGGCGGGACAAAACAGCTAAAATAAGGAAACCCCGTCCGCTCCGCAACCCGAAGACCTAGCAGGGTGGGGTGTTTGCACCCGCCGGCCCCTCCTGGGGAGACTTGGCGGAGGGCTCCCCGTCCTTTTGGAAGCTGCATTCTGGGGAGAGGCGGCTCCCGTGATGTCTCAGGGGAGCGTCAGCCGTCTCTGCGTGGGGTGCACCTCGGGGGACGGGCTCCTGCCGCCCACGCTCTCCCAGGGGCCGGGTCCTGTGGGCGGCGGGCGTGGGACCGGCCGTGCGGAGCCGCTCAGCCCCGCACAGCCCCAGCGCCTGGAGCCTGCCGCCCCGCGCATGCTGTGCATCCCGGCTTCGCGGCCCTGCGGCGCCTGTTTGCTTTGGACGGCAGGTGCTTCTCCGGGCACCCAGGGCCACAGGCCTTTCCGAGTCTCTGCAGTTCCTGTTTCTGAGGGGACCAGTGCTCCCCCACCCAGAGCCCTTCTCTGCACGTGGTGAGGGGCGGGACCCCGTCCACACTCTCCGGGGCAGGCAGCGCCCCCTGGCCCAGGCTGGAGCCCCCCTGGGGTCCGAGGGCGCTGAGTCCCTGGGCCGCATGAGGGTCCAGGTGGCGGGCAGTGCGGGTGGGCGAGGGCCCACGTGGGCAACACCCTGGGCCTTGCTCCACCCGGCGGTGCGGCCGATGCGAGGGCAGGGGCTGTGCCGCACCGGCTCCTTCAGTCTCTGGGCCACAGGGTGTGACAACCAAGGCCAGAGGTGTCACAAGGCCAGCCCTGTGCCCGAAGGGCCTCCAAGGACCACAGTGAGCGGCGGAGCCGGCACGGGCGCCGAGCTGCTCCGAGCAAACTCGGATCCTCCCAACAGCCGTACACCAGCCCCTGGGAGGCGCCGCTGTCAGGGAACGAAGCAGCCCCCCAGAACCTGACCTCTCGGGTCTACAGACCAGGCAGGTGGCCGCGCCCGGCTGTGGGCCGCTGGCTTCAACAGGAGGAGGGAAGGGGGCACGAAGGAGGGGGGCGTTAACGGGGAGGAGCGCTGCCTCCCGCCTTAGGAAACCAGCCCCGGGACTGAGCCGCATCCCTGCCGCCCGGGACACCCCTGCTCCCCGGGCGAGGTGGGGTCCGTCCTCTGTGCCTGTCCCTGTGGGCGCAGGAATTGGGCCCGTGGCGGATTGGAGGGAGGCCCCGAATCTCCTGCACCCCGAGACTGCCCCCGCGTGAGGTGTCTGGAACCAGCAGCGTGAGTTTCCTGTTGGTGGCCTCGTTTTCCCTGAACGGTGGCTACCATCTCAGTCAGCATTCCGTGACGTCACCGTGGGCTGCAGGGCGCAGGGGGAACAGCAGCGTTTCCCGTGGGGCCTCGGGGGAGGTTAGGGTTAGCTGACCAGGCGGAGGCCAGCTTGGTGGGGTCTCCCACCTGGACCGCGGTGCCAGCCCGGGAGGCAGCCAGCGCTGTCCTCTCTCTCCCTCTCCCCCCACCTTTCTCTTTTCTCTAAAATCAATAAACGTCTCTTTGGCTGGAGGTTAGAACAAGCCCACACGAGGCCGGGCGGCCCCACCCAAAGGGACCTGCCGCCCCGTCCCTCGGCCTCTCTGTAAACCGCACGGGGACGGGGGCCCAGCTGCGCCCACCGGGACTCGACAGGATGCTGGGCCCAAGCCCGGGGACGGGACTGGCTCACACCCCACGCAACGTGGACACCAGCTGCTGCGGTTGGAGGATGTGACCGGAGCGGCCCTGGGGCCTGCGGGGGAGGAGCCGGGGCCTGGTGACCGTCTCCTTCTCCCGGACAACGTTCGCCCACCCCGGGGTGCGAGTACCGAACCAGCCCAACGTGAACAGAGCGTGCTCTGCAGTTGGCATGGAGAGCCTCCTAGGAAGTCCTTTGTGGAAAACAACCCACAAGTAAATAACAGTGACTCTAAAATAAACCAGATCTTATCTTGCAACCTGGCTTGGATATTGCCCTGGGGCAAGGCGGGGAGGCGGCTGACGCTCCGAGAGAGAGGCTGGCAGCTGTCTGAGCCCCGCACAGCCGCCCCTGCCTCCCTGCGCCCATGGCCGCCCCTCGCGCGGGCGGAGAGGCCGAGGGGGCACCTGACGGCATCCTTACCCGTCTGCCCGAGGTGCCCACGGTACAGGGGCCGTCCTGAGATCCAAACGGATAAAAGTCGAAATCCTTGTAGGTCGGAATAAAAGTAGAAGCGTGGTGAGGTCACACGAAGCTGAAGGAAACGTCTGCCTAACCTCTCACAGACGCTGCGTGAGGGGATGATGTTCTGCCATGAGATCCGAATGGTGGGAAAGAACTCAGCCCACAGGCGACCCGAAGAGGAACTCCAAATGGCCAGGAAGGGTGGGACACTGTCCAAAGTATTAGTGGAAGTCGAGCAAGATCAGGAATCCGACCACAGCTACTCCTATAGGGAACGGCCATGCCCAACATGGATGATTATAGGGCAAAATGACCATTTTTCTTCCATCCCTGTGGGATAGTGCTTTGATTAAAAAAAAAAAAAAAGTTTTGAGGAGAAATTTGGCCATACAATATTTGTGTTTATTTTATTTTATTCTTTATTCATTATTTTCAGAGAGAAAGGCAAGAAGGGAGGAAGAAAGGGAGAGAAGCACCCATGTAGGGTTGCCTTTCACCTGCCTCCATCTGGGGACCTGGCTGGGGACCTGGCCATGTGCCCTGGCTGGGAATCGAACCAGCAGCCTTTGGGTTCGCAGGCCGGTGCCTGATAAGATAAATTATAAGATAAATGCTCTTCCTTTGACAAATGTTTAAGGCCAAGCAAAGTGCTGGGAAATGTCCCTGTGAGGTTGCCCATCTCAGTGTCTTCTAGGAAAGCTAATCGCTAATTATCGAATGCGTGTCTCCTGCCTCGGCTCTGGGCTGCGCCCCTGACCTTCTCCGGCGGTGGAGGGCGTCCTGTGAGTGAACATGGTCGGGTTCAGCCCGCGTTTGCGGCATCCGGGACTTGGCTTTGGGCGGCCCGGCCGGTAGGCTCATCCGAGCCCCCTGGCTCTCCGTCCTGAAGTGTGGAACCGAACGTCCATCCACAGAAGGTCAGACATGCAGCCCCTGCTCACCACGCAACCGCCTCTTACAAAAAAGAGCGTGTTCCGGAAGTGCCCGTGTCCGAGATGTCAGCGCTGGGTGCGGAGTTTCCTCAGTGTTGTGTAAGCACCGTTTTGAAAACACAGGTGATTCTCATGACCCACAGACGCCCCGAGCGCACGCACCCCTGTAATCCGGAAGTCAGCCCCGGAGGCGCTGGCGTGGTCACGCGTGGTCTGCAGCGTGGAACCTTGGAGGCCCCGACGTGCTGGCTCCCAGCTGAGCTCCGGCGAACCGGGACCCTCTGCATCGCTGTCACAACACGTGGTCCATCTGGGGACACCCTTCCCGGTGGGGCGCCGTGTTTAAAACAGCCTGAAAAGGCAGGGCTGGGTGCTGTCTGGGGGCCAGAGGCTGGACATGCCTCCTGCAGCCAATACCTAAGTCACTGAGCTCACTCAGGTGTGAGTTCAAAGCGAATGAATTCACGTATCAAGGAGTGTGTCTAAAAGAAGCACATTCACAAGGCGGCACCCCGATTAGCTGATGGAAACCTTGGCATCGACGTGGGGGGACCTGCCCCTGCATTTTCCCAGGCAGTGAGCAGGGTTTGCTCCGGCTGTGTTCACGGAGCATTTAGAGACCCCGGACCTCAGCGGGACGGAGCTCCCGTGGTGAGGAAAGCAAGGCTCTTCTTGAGAAGCAGGCCGGACATGCGGGGGTTGGTATCTGGTGAGGACACCCCGGGAAGGGCGCCCGCTCGCACCCTGGGGGCCTTCCTTCCGGTCCTACGCACTCCTTGGGCTCCGGAACCAGCCTCTGGTGTCCTTGCAACATTGTATCCTGAGGCCAGTAACTGTATCTTATGCGTTTGAGATGCTGCACTGGGTGGAGGCCTGGCAGGCGCTGGATACTCAGTATTTGTTACATTGAATTACTTCAAATAGAACTTTTTTGTTCTGCTTTCCATACTCCAATGCCACCCTGGAGCCTACGCCACTTTTAACGTTATTTTCTTTCTTTTTTCATTTTATCTTATTGTTGTGTTACATCCATCCCCTTTTTGCTCCCCTCTGTCTAACGTTATTTTCTAAACAAAAATCTTACCTATGACTCTGTATCCATTTAAGAAAGAAGGTAAGTTTCATTTATTTTTTTAAGATAAAGGTGGCAGTAAATTTTCAAACATCTCAGAAAGCTGCCACATCAGGTTCTCAGCCCCCTTTTGAAGGGGGAGGTATGGATGAAAGGGGGCAGGCTTCTCATAGACAGGAGTGGGTCAGAACCAACCCAGAAATGCTGTTTTTAGAAAACATGATGCAGGAATTTCTTGAACGTTTGAGTTCAAGCGGAGATGGTCTGTGTCTACAGAGACACCCCTGTGTGAGGCCCGGGCTCCGGGTGGGCTCTGCCCTGGGAGCCACTCTCTCGGGCGGGGGTAGGAAGCCGAGGGCCGACTCACCTGCCCCTGCCCCTGCCCCTGTCCCTGTCCCTGTCCTGTAGTGAGTAACGGGCCAGTGGCTGTCATTAAAGTTGGGACAGGCCATGCAGATGACGGCATGTCCTTGTGACCAGTGGGGACAGTGGAAGAACGAGATGGTCCATCACCCCCGGCGGGCACACTGGCAAGGGATGGAAGCGTTTGCCACCTCTTGCCCATGAAAAGGGGCCACTAAGTCCCCCTGCCACTCCAGAGGGGGGGGCCCTGCACGGTGCTCTGAGTGACGGGCGCGGGTCACGCGAGGTCCTGCCGGGCTTGAGGCTTCCCCACCGAAGCCGGTCCTCACCGTGGGTGAGCCTGGCTCTCATCTTCCTGCATCTCCACGTGCGTCTTCGACATGTCTGCGTGATTTCCTCTTCTCCGGGCCGCTCCAAACGCAGCCGCCCCGCCGCGAGGCCGGAAGCCCCGGTGGTTTGGGTTGTCACACGCACGACTGCTGGTCTGTCCGGCACCCACCTGCGGACAGGAAGTTTGCGTCTGTCTCGGGGCTTCGTATCGACCCCAGAGGGTTCCCGCTTTGCTCCCCCGCTCCCCCAGCATCGCGGTGGGCTCCACAGAACGACCTGGGGCCGCCTCCCTCCACGCTGACTACAAAACAAGGTGGAGAACCGCCGTTTTCCAGACGTCTTCTTACTTGGTTGAGGTTTTCTTCCCGGCAAACGTCATAGGTTTGGCTCAACTAAATGCATCACCATTTTCAGCAGGTTCCGGCGTCTGTTCTGTTGACCATCCGGGTCCAGGGCAATTTCCCTGCGGCCCAGAGGTGGAGGGAGGCACTTCTGACGTGGCCCCACGGCCACGAGCCCTGCCCCAGGGGAGAGGCTTCTCGGTGCCAGTCGGGTCCCCTTCTGTCTGCAGTTTGCTCCTCTGAGGAAGCCGGTCACCATGGACACAAGCGAGTTCAGGAGGAGAGGGCGAGAGATGGTCGACTACATAGCGGACTACATGGAGGGCATCGAGGGGCGGCAGGTCTACCCCGACGTGGAGCCTGGCTACCTGCGCCCCCTGATCCCCAGCTGCGCCCCCCAGACGCCGGACAGGTTCGAGGACATCATGAGGGACGTGGAGGCGGTCATCATGCCGGGGGTAAGTGGACCAAGGACTCGGGTCAGCGGCGCAGCTCCTGGACCCCAGGTGGTCCGCACGCGTTGTTTCACCTGGTTGGGCGGAAATCTCTGCGGTTTCTCATTCATAGTCGAGGCGGCTGAAGCCCAGAGGGATTAGGTGATCGGACTAAGGTTGCACAGCTAGTAAGCGATGGAGCCAGGATGGCAGCCCAGATCCATGGGCTCCGAGGGCTCCCCCCACCCCGTCCAGCCCACCGAAGACCCTGCTCTGGGAGTCAGAAGCCCCTGGGGCTGGCTTCCAGGAAGGCTGCTGCGCCGGGAGCCCTCGCCTACCATCCAGTGTTGAGCAGGGGACATCAAGCGCCTGTGCAGAGGGAAAGCTCCGCTGAGGTCACTTGAGAAGGGGCGACAGGGACAGGCCTTGTTCTGCCCAGGGTGACAGCTCACGCGGTGCCCGGGGGCCCAGGACAGGTGTGAGCAGAACCCAGGGCCCTGGTCACCCCGAGAGGCCTCCGAGGAGTCCCAGGAAACACCTGCGCTTTGTGTCTCCCATCAGATGTCCCTGCCCCCAAGTCCCCTAAGCCAGCAGCAGCTGGCAGGAGGGCTCTCAGATTCTCCACCCCACCCCATGGTCGGACTGGACCCCCAGGCCCTGGGACCAGCAGCCTGCACCCCCTGCCCCCCGCCAGGACCTCAGCTGCACAGGACAGATCCTCCTCCCAGGAGTGTCCCTGACATTTGCCTCTGCCCTGAGCCCACACAAGGTCTGCTTCTCGCCTGGAGGGGATGCAAATCCACTAAGCCCTCAGCCTCCAGACGTCCAGCCCCTCGGGACAGGCGGTTAAATGTCAGGCTCAGGGGCTGCCAGACAGGAGAAGGGGAGCTCAGACAGCAGACGCTCTCCGCAGGGGCCCTGAGGCCAGGGAGGGTGGCGGCGCCTGTGGATGCGGGGCTTGGTGAAGGGCCTCTCACCCTGGCCTGCAGATGCTGCTCCCCGCTGCACCTCAGCCTCTAGTGCCGTCACCCAAGAATATGGGGGACACACACATCCCTCCGTACCGGGGTGATAGGAGACACTGTGGAACTCTTTCTGTGAGGTTAGATGGGGGTCCCCTGCGCAGAGCCCGGCCTCTGCTGGCTGTGGGTCCCCTGTGCGGGGAGGGCCACGCTGGAACGTGCACCCCCAGTGCCGTGTGGGGGTCGGGGGGAGTCAGGGCAAGTCTGCCTGTATCCCCAGGCCAGACTCGTTGGGGTCCTGACCTGGGTGTTCGGCAGGGAAGGGGCACAGTGCCCGGGCCCCTCCTTCCTCCCCGGGACGTGGGGCAGGTTACGCTTTAGCCGTGCTTGGGCGGAACGGCGAACAAGTGGACATCCCGGAGTAAACGCTTGTTTTGACCTGAAAGTACACTTTTTCCTTGTAGTTTAAAAAGGAATGAAAGTGTTTCCCGGGGGCCTGGGTCTGCGGTGCCTCCTGGCGGCCACCGGGCGTCAGCCCCTCCTGCTCCTGGCCCGAGAGCACCCCCAGTGGGGACCCTTCCGGCGCCCAGACCCCCAGCCCGGCCTGCCCTGCACCTGCCCCGCCCCCCACCCTGCAGGCGGCTGATGCTCTGTGCTGGGCCTCCCGCCCTTGCGCTGTGTCGGGGGTGGGCAGGGCCCGCTGCTGGGGTCGCAGAGGTCCTGCTGGCCGGTTGCTCCCCTTCTGGGGCGGCTCCTGCTGGCCACCTTCTTCTTCTGGGTATCTTGTGCCCCGTCTCAGACAATGGACAGTCCCTCCCCAGAGTCAAGGCAGAAATGTTCGCGTGTGGCCCAGACGAGAGAGACTCACATTCACTGGACACCCCACACAGCCTGGTGGCGGCCAGAGGTCTGAGGTCACCCAGAAAATCCCAGGGGCTGCTGGCTGGGGGGTGGGGGGTCAGACAGGCAGCTGAGCTGTCCCCTGGAAGCTGACGGAGAGCCAAGGCCCCAGGTGCAGCCTGAGCGCCCATCCGGTACCTCCCCCTCCCCTGAGCCCCACAGGTGCCCTCAGCGCCTGACTCCATTCTCATGTGACACTGGTGTCCTGGACAAGATCAAGTTAAACAACCCCGTGTTCACTCCTCCCCCATCTTTTCCCCAAACTCAGAGACTGACCTGTCACCACTGCACAGCTGGTGGCGGCTGGGGGACAGAGGGTGAAGGGCTAGAAGTAAGACCAGCAGAAGAAACCTTCAAAATCTGGCTTTTGCAAAGATCTGATGTGGAGCTGGTCCTGTCGGAGCAGATTTAGAGGACCAGGGGGGCCCTGACTGGCTCAGGCCCTCGGCGGCCCACCCTGCTGTGCTGGGCAGCACCCCTGTGCCCCCCGTAACCCCTGCCTCCTCACAGGTGACCCACTGGCACAGCCCCCACTTCTTTGCCTACTTCCCCACGGCCAGCTCCTACCCGGCCATGCTGGGTGACATGCTGAGCGGGGCCATCGGGTGCATCGGCTTCTCCTGGGTAAGTGAGGGGGCCTGGGGCCCCGCTGGGGACATGGGGAGCAGGGGACAGTGCCCCGTGCATCGGGACGGGGGCGCCGCCCTGGAGAGGGCCCGCAGGGGAGTGGGTGCAGGGGCCAGAGAGGCAGATGCTGTCCAGGACAGTCACCAGCCCCCCAAGGCAGTTCTGCTCAGTCTGTTTCCTCTGAGCTGATGGTGTAGGTTAAATCTGGGTCCTGCCCGGGTGGCATGGCTCTGGGCTGAAAGACCGTGGGTTTGATTCCCTGTCAGGGCCTGGGGTGCAGGCCAGGTCTCCGGTTGGGGGCGGGGAGAGGCAGCCACACAGGGATGTTTCACTCCCTTTCTCCCTCCCTTCCCCTCTGTCTCTTAAAATGAACAAATCAATCTTTAAAATTGTCACTCCTGATTTCTGCATCCCGGCCTAGGGATCCGCTTATCCACCAAGACCTCCAGTTTGACAAATGTCCCATGTATCCCCTCTCAACTGGGCGGCTGTCCTGGGAGAGGGTCCCCCACCGGGCGCACCGGGGCCAGTGCCTGTGTCCCCCGGCAGCCCAGGCCCAGCTCCCCGGGACAAAGTGCTAGAGCCCCCTGGTGACAGGGCGGGTGGGGCCTCACCTTCCTCCTGGCTTCTGCGCTCAGCACAGCCCTACAGGGAGGCCCCTGCTCCCCACGTGCAGAGCTGGGAGTGTGGCCGTGGGCCTTTGAGCCAGGGTCTGCCCTTGGGCCTTGGGGTGCGCTGTGTCCTCGTGCCTGGACAGGGCTGCTGGGCCGAGTCCTGCTGGATCAGGCGTGAGGAGCGAGTGCAGGAGGGCACAGCCCCAGTGGTCTCTGGCCTCAGCAGCAGCCGGGGATCCAGATGGGGGTCCTTCCACCCCCGGGCTGGGGAGACCAGACACCATGGGACAGGCTCCCGGCCCCGGGCTGGCTCTCCCTGAAGCTCCAAGGGGGGAGGCTCCCCTGCTGCCGAGCTCCCCCTCAGGACGGGCCTTCTGAAAGTGTCTAAAGCCTTTTGCTGACTTGGCGGATGGAGGTGTCCTGTCCGGAGGGCCCTCTGGCCCCAGCAGACGGGAGGTGGAGGGCAGCGGACCGGCCATTCCCCCCGCAGGCGGCGAGCCCGGCGTGCACGGAGCTGGAGACGGTGATGCTGGACTGGCTGGGCAAGATGCTGCAGCTGCCTGCGCCCTTCCTGGCCGAGGGCGGCGGCGAAGGAGGGGGCGTCATCCAGGTGAGGCGGCGGGGCGCCGGGCTCCAGGGACATGGCGGAGAGGGGGGCACAGTGTTCTGCGGGGGCCCCCACCTCCTCCTGCAGGAAGCAGGGCTGGTGCTGGGAACCGGGCCCGGCTTTGGCTCGGTGCCACCCCTCCCTTGCTCCCTGGGCCTGTTCACGGGCGACGGTCGCATAGCAGGTCCCCGGGAACGGCAGCACCAAGGACTGAGGCACGCGGGGCCGGCCACCACGCAGCGTGCTCTTCAGACACTGCTTGTTCAATTCCTGCAGCAACACTGGGAACGGGGGCCTTCGAAGGCCCGTGTCTCACAGGCAGGAACCCCCGGCGCAGGCCAGGAGGGGGGCGGAGCGCCCACCAGTGTCCAGAGCTGGGCTCCGCGCCCACGCCCGGCGGGCGGCAGGGCCGGGAGCTGGCCTGCCGTGTGGCCACGACAAAGCTCCCGTCGGCGGAAACCCTCAGCTCCCCGCAGAGGCCGCCTTTTCTCTGGGTCCACTTAATCCCTTCCCCTCATGGACACGCGCCGCTGACGAGACCGGAGGTCAGAACACGCACCAGGGACACGGCACGCGAGGGACAGCCCCGGTGGAGCGTCTGCCCTACTGGTGTCCCCAGGGTGTCCCGCAGGCTGGTGCAGCTTTGCTTCCTCTCAGGGGGGGCTCGGTGGAACCCCTTCCTTTCCAGTGTCGCCTCTTGGGTCAGGTGTGTGGCGGGGATTCTGCTCCCTCTGGACAAAGGGGCCTGGTTTCTCGGACACTGATGGTGCTGAGGCTCCGGGAGCAGCTCGGGCACCTGCTGCCGTGCGGGTGGCTCGGGAGAGCGGACGCCTCCCGGCTGCTGGGGCCCAGGTGATGACCCAGGCTCCAGTCCTGGACGGTGCCCCGGACCCGGGCTCCCAACACCTGCCTGGCGCGGGCCTGGCTGGGCACCTTGGAGAACCTCCTTCGATGCCTAGTTTCTAGTTTCTAGAAGATGCTCCCATCCTAGGCCACCACCCCTCCTCCTACCCAGAGCCAGCCCTCCCGGCCCTCACGTCTCCCCTGGACCACAGATGGTTCTCCTCCTCCAAGGACCCCGGGATTAGAGTGGGTCCACCCAGATAATCCGAGATAATCCCCCGGGTCAAGGTTCTTAACTTAATCTCGTCAGTCAGATCCTTCTGCAGCAGAAGGTGAACGTTTGGGGTTCCAGGACAAGACACAGGCATCTTTGGGGGGCCCTCATTCTGCCGACCGCCTCTGTCTTCGGGGGACCTGGGCCCTTTCCCTAGAGGTGGGGCCATACAGACTGTGGGTGGGCCAACATGCACCCCAGTCACCCTGGTGCGGAGACCCTGGGCCCAATCTGCTAAACGGGCCACGTGCTGCCATGGGTGGGGCTTCTCAGAGACCCATGGGTGCACACAGCAGGCTCTGTCCTCCCCTGCCCCGTGGCCGAGTGGGCCGCCCAGCGAGTCTGAGCCGGAGCTGCGGGAAAGGCAGTAACCGAGGGGAGCAGAGCTTCCGCGATGCCTCCCCCCACCCAGGGGGGCGGCCGTCTCTTCTCGGGGGAGCATTTTCCACAACTTGGGTCCTCCCTGAAGGTGGACTTACTGCACAATTTCCCGGGATGCGTGGCCACTCGCAGAAACACCACACGGGACACCAGGTGTCAACATTCTCCCTCCCCCACGCCACGGTGCGGAAGGCTCCCTGAGGCCCAGGGGCCACAGCCTCGGAGGACGGCCACGCGCTCCCTGCAGGCCCCCTGGCTCTGCTCCCGTCCTCGGCGGTGCTCCTCCCACAACCCCCACGCGCAAGAGTCGGCAGCTTCTGGTCTTCGGGCCTTGACACGCGGAACAATGTCACGTCCAGGTCTTCCGGCCGCCGAGGTGCCCCTTCTGACCTGCTGCGGCTCCGGTCCTGCCAGGGCCCTGGATTCTGGGCTGTGACCGCTGCTTCCAGCAAGCCGGCCAAGAGCTGGCCCTGGGCCCTCGGGACCTTGCAGCCCCCATGTCGCCATGGTGACGGGTGGCTCTGCTGGCAGTCGGGCCTACGCGTGTGCCCCCCACGAGGTGACGGTGTCCCCAGCAGTGCGTGCAGCCTCGGGTACAACTCTCCACAATCTTTTCCTGCAAGTCCATTCCGTTTCCCAGAGTCAGCGGAAGCCCTAGCCTTCGGGGGGGACCCATCCTGGCAGCTCCTGAGCCAGGATTCAACCCTCCACCTTGGGGGCTGACCCGCGGGACCCTGACCTGAGCGGTCACTGGACCGGAGCACGGGGAGCGAGCGAGGCTGTGCCCCGAAATGCGCGCCTGCCCTTCCCTGCTGACAAGCCGACGGCGGGACTTTGCAAGGCTCCGGAGACCCCGAGCTTGGTGACAGCCTTGGGCCCCTGCTGCAGGGGACACGGAGCCCCTCAGAGCCACCGTCACCGCTGCCGTCCTCAGAGCAGGGGCGGCTGTCTGAGACAAATGTCACAGCCGCCCCTGAGCTGGACACACAGGACTGCAAATGGCCTCTTAATTGGGTTTGAGAGTGCTTGCGGGAGAGGAGCCATTTCCCGTGTGCGCAGCAGGGACGGGAACGCCCGGGGGATGGGGCCCAGCGCCCCAGCATCGCCTTTGCCCGGGTGGCTTCGCCATGGCAACCTGTCCGTTGGTGACCCAGCGAAGCATCGAAGCATCGTCACCTGTCTGCACCAGAGCAGCAGCCCCAGGGCTCCCTCAGCCACGATCTGCCTCCCGCAGGGGCCACAGACCCACGGCCACGTCCGGACCGGGGCGCTGAGGCTCAAGGGCCGTCCCGCTGCCATCAGGCCTTTTCACAATCCCTTTCGTTGCCTGAAAGAGGGGAGTCTCCTCCCAAGATGCGGGCGGAGCCCCGAGGAAACCCCCGAGAACCTGGCGATTCCTTAAAAGGCAGCTGGGAGCAGGTGGACACTGTGGGGCCCCCGGGGCCCCGAGAGAGGCTGGAGGCCGCAGGATGCCAGCCTGGGAGCTGGGCCTGCACTTGCACTGCAGACAAGTGAGGGTCAGACACACACGGGATGTGGGGTGCACGAGGACAGCAGAGCCCCCGAGCCCTCCCCGGGGTTGGAGGTCTGGGCGGGTGGTCAGCTCTGCACCTGCAGCCCCGCCAGGGGGACCAGGGCACACAGGGGGCCCTTCATGCGGGGTGACGAAGACTCTGCGCCTGTGGGTGGGGCCACACTTCGGAGCCGCGAGGAAGCGCGTTTACCTTTAGATTTTGCTCACCCTCCCCCAGGATGTGAGGTGGCTTAAAAGAAATGAAAGCATTAAATTGGCAATAAAAACAGGCAACGGGGATACATGCAGCGGGGATACACGCGAACAGAAAGGTTAACCTTTATTATTTTATTGAATTTGTCTTTGTGAAACTCTAAAATCTTATAAATCCCTTTCCCACTGTCAACAAAGACCCACCGTTCGCCTGGGGTGTTTCCAGCCTCAGTCTGTGCAGCTCCCGGATTTCTTGTTGGATTTGCTAAAGGCTCGGTGATCGGGAGCAGCCCCGGGGGGAACCGGCTCAGGGTGTGGGGAGGCCCCGCCTTCCCGGACGACACGGGCCTTGTCCACACTGGGCCCCCAGCACCACCAGCTTAGGGTGGGGTCCGTAAACTCTGAGCTCTGGTTTTCCACCTAAAGGCAAAGAAACTTAAGAACAGGATTACGTTTCAACGTGGCAGGTCCAGCCCTGAAGGCGTGGGGTTCGACCTCCTCTGCTGCTTTCCCAGAATCAGACTGGCGTTCGTTGAGTTCATTTGCTTAGTGCCACACACGATGCCACCAACATTGGCTGGGACAGCCGAGCTGCAGTGCTTCCCGGCCCTGGAGGCTGGAATCCGAGCTCAAGGTGGCGGCAGGGTGGGTTGGTCCTGAGGCCTCTCCTGGGCCACCAGCAACAGTGTTCTCCCTGGGCCCCTCGCACTGCGCCCAGGTCTGTGTCCCCCTCCCCTCTTCTGCAAGGCACACCAGCCACATCGGATGAGGACCCAAGTACAAACCTCTTCTAAACTTAAAGATCTCTTTAAAGCTCTCACCCAGATTTGGGACCACAGACAGGTTTCGTGGAAGATGGCTGGTGGGGGGCAGCCCGGGGGTTGGGACCCCTGCTCCACGGTGATTTCCGAGTCTCTGGGAAAACAGCCCCCATGTACAAGCCAACGCAGGTGTCTCTGTCTGCGTGGTCAGGCTCGGGCCAGGCACAGTGTTGGCCCCTGGGCCCTACAGCTCTTCTCACAGGATAAAACCCAAGGTGGTGGTCACCGGGGTCCATGTCTTCCCATGAGAAAGACAGCGACCTTTGTCTCTTCAGATCCATCTTCTAAGAATACAGAGATTCAACCCTGCAGCCTCCAAAGTTTAGACTCTGACCCCTTCACAGGGCACTGAGCGCATGTCTGCCTTTCCTTCCATGCAGGGAAGTGCCAGCGAAGCCACGCTGATGGCCCTGCTGGCCGCCCGGAGCAAGGTGACACGCCGCGTGCAGGCCACCTGCCCGGGGCTGACGGAGGCCGAGGTCCTGGACAAGCTGGTGGCTTACTTCTCGGACCAGGTAAGCGTGTCTTCCTGAAGCACGGCCAGGCCACCAGGCCTTGCGTGTTGTTTTATGGCAAATTGAAAGAACACAAGGCCAAGCAGGGTCCGATGAGGCCACGGAACGGTGCCACGGAGGGGTGCCTGTCCTCACGAGGAGCAGCGGCCCAGTTGGGGTTTGGGGAATCCAGGGGGATGTAAATGTGCCATGGGAGTACGGTGACCAGCCCTGGGGTCGCCCTCAGGCGCCTGCCCGGAGACCACCTGGCCACCTTCACAGTGGCCTTGGCGGGACAGGGACACAGGGCTCAGAGACCTGGGTTCCCGTCCTAAGTCCCATGATCTGTGGCAAATCATGTACATTCTCTGAGCCTTTTCTACCATCAAACAGGGAGAAACATACCTGTCACTGCTCCTTGGCCAGTGGTTGACCTGAGAGCGGGGCCCGGGTGGGAGCGGAGCAGACAGGAGCGTCCAGGGTGGTTCCGTGGGCCAGCTGGTCCCGTGGGGCAGCCCTTTAACAGGGCTTAATATATACATATATATAAAACAGAAGTGAAACAAACAGGGAAGAGATTTGGGCGGTGGGCCGTGACTTGGGGAGGGAAGTCGGGAGGTCACGGAGGAAGGCTGAGCAGCCGGGCCTCCCGGCACGCACACCCTCACCCCGCTGCTGCCCTGCAGGCCCACAGCTCCGTGGAAAGAGCAGCGCTAATCGGAGGGGTGAAGTTCAAAGCCGTCCCTTCTGATGCCAAGTTCACCATGCGCGCGTCTGCCCTGCAAGAGGCACTGGAGAGGGACAAGGCGGCCGGTCTCATCCCTTTCTTCGTAAGTTCGGGGCCAACCTTCGCAGCCTGGCCCGGTCTGGGGTAGGCCCCTCCTCTCCTCTGCAGCCGCTGCGGTGGTCCCTGGCACTTCGGCCCCTCCCGGAGGGAGGCTGGAGGAAGGCAGTGTGAGTCTTCCTCCCTGCATAACCCTCGGGAAGTCGGCAGAGCCCCACCCCGAGGACCCTTGCCCCCGCTTCCTGGGATGTGACAGCAGGGGATTGTTGTGTCACGGCTCTGGGTGACAGGCGTGTGAACCACGGGACAGCGTGGTGCAGAGGCCGAGCCACGGGGCTCAGTGGGGTCCGCAGACACTAGGCTGTGTTTCTGGCGAGAGGTGCCGGCAGCAGTAACCAGTGTGACGGAGCCAAGGAGCCCCTGGTTTTTCTGGGTGCAGACAGGCGTCTTCCCATGGGGATACGTGGCAGGTGTGGCTCGCTGGACAGCACTGGCGCAGCTGATCTGGGGTTGGAAAGCAGCCCCCCAGGGCCTGCAAAGCCCTTGAGAGGAGCCCGAACCCTGGACCCCGTAGGGCAGCGGCGCCCAGCCCGGACCGCCTGCCCCGTGGTGGCAACACTGCACGTGTAACTCTGCGTCTGGCTTCCTCATCTGCGCAAGGGGCTGCACCCCTCAAAATTCACCTCCCCGGGCTGAGAGCCAGGGCACACTGGGCAGGTTTGAACCTAGGATGCGGACCCTCCGCCGCGGCCCCCAGGACTCTCCGGGGCTTGTGATGGCTCCCCTGGCTTCCCGGCGGGGACGGACCCTCCCCGCTGCCGAGGTCGGGCGAGGGGCAGCAGCGGGCAGAGAGGAGGTGGACGGCTGAGGCAGGAGGGGCGCCGGCAGGGACCGTGTCCCCGAGGCCTCCGCAGCAGGGCCACCGGGGGCTGTGAGGGACGGGGTGCCAGCCTTGTCCTCTCCCTCCCTCCCTCCCTCCCTCCCTCCTGCACAAATGTGATTATGCGTCTGCTGAAATCAGGTTAGCGTCACTGTCACCAGGCTGAGCTGGACTCCTCAGGGCCTGGGCCCGCAGGTGCTGGGTACTCGTGGCTGCTGAGAATTAGGACGTGCTGGCTGGCGACCCGACAGCACTGAGCTGGCAGGCTGTCCTGGCACCGACCCGAGAGGCTGGTTCCCAGCAGCACCTGCCGGCCTCCCACCTGCCTGGGCAGCGAGGGCTTGGGGGGTGGGGAGGGGCAGGGGCTCTGGCAGGGCCCAAGGCCATGGCCCTTTAACCGGATTCACCACAAGAGGGGGGATCCCACCTCTGTGTGTCCTGACCCCCCTCTGAAGTCTCAGGTGGGCCGGTGTGCAGCAGGGACCGTCACCCAGTCCGGTGGAGGCTGCATGTCACGCCTCACTTCCCCCCGAGGGCTGTCCCAGGGCGGGTGCGGCTCGTTATTTCTGCAAAACGCCCGGTGCTCAGAACATCAATCATGACCTAAGAAAAAAGGTTAATGTTAAATTTGCGGTCACCCAACTCTCATCCTCGGAGACAGCGGAATCAACAGTGGGTCTGTGCCGTCCTGGGCACGCTGTGTGCCCGGGAACAGGCATTGTCACAAGGGGGGCGTTAGCATCGGTGTCGCTGAACAGACAGCAGTTGTCGCACGTGAGGGAATGACAGCGCATCTGAGGAACAGGGGCAGAGCCCGGAGGGACACCCCGAGTCACGGCTGCACACAGCCCACAGCCCCCACGACCCGCGGCTCAGGCTCCGGCCGTCGCTGTGACCAGGACACTGGGGCTGGAAAGGACCTGTGCTCTGTGCCCTGCAGGTGGTGGCCACCCTGGGGACCACGTCCTGCTGCTCCTTCGACCGCCTCTTGGAACTGGGGCCCGTCTGTAAGTGCCACCCCTGCTCTGACACGGCTTTCCTGTGGGAAGGGACAGCTGTCCTCCGGGTTCTCCTCCATAAGGTTGTCTTACTACTATAGATGGTATTGTAGTTTGCATAGAAGCTACAACGTTGTCATAGTAACTACTCAACCAGGAGCCCTGCCCTCAGCTCCGCTGCCCTCGGGGGTGGGGTGTGGCCTTTGGGGACCGACCCAGGGAGGAGGGCCGCCAAGGCTGCTCAGGGACGCCTGGGGCTAAGACCAGCGGCAGGTGCTGGCGGAGGTGGGGGGTGGGGGTGGGCGCTGGAGAGCCCACAGCCACTCCTGGCTCTAGGTAACAAGGAAGACCTGTGGCTGCACGTTGATGCTGCCTACGCCGGCAGCGCCTTCATCTGCCCCGAGTTCCGGCATCTTCTCGACGGTGTGGAGGTGGGTACGTGCTCCGGGGAGGTCCCTTTGTGGAGGCCCTGCATGATCCATGACTTATTTTTCTGTTCTTAATCCTCATCGGAGAATATGCTCCCCCACCCCCAGCCCCAACCTGGAACTCAGGTGTCCGGAGGGGCGACCTGGGCGGGTGGCTGGGAAGGAGGTGAGTTGCCGGAGCCACAGCATCCACCTTGTGCTCAGAGGCGGGGTTTTCTGAGGCTTCCCGCTGCACGGGGTGCAGGTGTAAGGACAAACTACTGTTTGGACCCCAGCTCGACCCCAGGAGCAGCTGGGCCCCCCTGGGCAGGTCGGCCTCCTCTCCACCCCTCACATGATGGATCAGCGGTACCGCCTTGGACAGGCTGCGGCCTGGGTCAGAGGAGTTAATCCTATGTAACGGCTCGTGCAGCGCCGGGCACGTGCTGGAGGCTGGTATTAGTTGTAGCCTGGGCCTGGGGAGCCCGTCCCTCAGAACCTGTCCCGTTCTCATGTCCTGTCACCCGCCCGTTGCCCGACGGCCCCTTTGGACCTGCTAAGGGGTCTGGTGCAGGTGCAAAGGCCCCGTTTTGAAAGGCGCTGTCCCTTTAGCACTGACGTGTGGGTGGCCTCTGGTCGGCATTCCCACCACGTTCACGCAACAGCGAGGCCTCGGAGCAGCCTCCGCGTGCGGGGGCCGCCTCCCCGGGAGCTGCGTGGGCGCTGGCACCCCGCCCTCCTGTCCCTGCGGATGGCTGCTTCTGCTGGGTGCTGGGAGCCGGAGCCGCGGTCCCTCTGCCGCAGGAGGACCTGCTGTTACGGGGGCAGCGCTGGCCCCTCCGCAGGACAACCGCCCCGCAGGCCTGGGCAGCAGGCCCGGGCCCCGTGCACCCACTCTGCCAGCCTCTCCCTGCACCAGCCTTCTGACCCCAGGCTCAGGGTTTCCGGGTTTCCGGCCCTTTCCCAGGACCGTCTGCTCTTCCCCCTGAACCTGAGGCTTCACCGCTCACGGCGGTGCCTCCGGGGTGCTGAGGGGGCGCGGGATTCTGTCAGGCGCACACAGGGTGTCGTCCAGCGGGAGGTCTGGTGGTCCGGGGACCCCTCCCCCGGCCCTGCCGCCGGGCGCTGGGCGGCTGATAAGAGGCTGCAATATCCTGTTGGCTCTGCCCGGAGATAAGCCGCCGCAGTTGGGCGATGAAAGAGGCTGAGGCAGGTCAGCCCCCGGGAGCCAGTTAATAATTCCTTGCAAACACAGCCCTTCTCTCACCTTTTGTACCTTTGATCAGCAAATGAGACGCGGGGTAATTTCCTGTCTCTTGCTCAAAATGGCTTTGACTGAAGCCTGGAAGGAAATGAACCGGTCCCCCAGCGCGGCCCCTCGGCTGTCCCCACGTCCAGCTGACGTGCACCTGGCCCCGCGTGCCCGCCTGCCTCCCGGGGGCACAACCCCGGAACCAGACGGGGAGCCCTGGGCGGGGCTCCAAGTCTCCAGAGGAGGTTGGCCCAGACGCTCACTTCTGGTTTGATCTCGGATTAGCCCAGTGGCCGTGGTCCTGTCCCTGGGCCTCCTGTCCCTGGGCCTCCCGTCCCTGGGCCTCCCGGTGAACCCGGCAGCCATCGGAGGGGACCTCAGCCGCACAACCAGCCCTGCGTAAACGCAGCGCGCTCCCCGCGGCCCCGTGGCGGTTGCAATCTCTCCTTTTCGGCAGGAAAATGAGGCGGCACTGACCATGGGCGAGGGGTCTCAGGGACAGCTGTGCGCAGCTGGGGCCCCCCAGGACCGTGAACCCCAATTCTCTCACCCCAGTGTGCTCCTCCTCCTCCCCCTCATGAGTTCCAGCCCCGGGGCAGATGCGCATGAACTCCGAGTTCTCTTGGTTGCTGCCCCCTGAAAGGGAATAAAAGGTGACCTTGAGGGTCCGGGCTGCCCACGCGGGTCCCAGCGCCCGGGCCCCACCCCGCAGGGCCTCCCTGTTTCACGGCCCATAACTGCGTGGGATCCTGCCTTGTACGTCAGCATGAGCAGCTCAAATGTCTTGTTTCCATCGCTTCTTGGCAGTTTGCAGATTCCTTCAACTTCAACCCCCACAAGTGGCTCCTGGTGAATTTTGACTGCTCCACCATGTGGTAAGTTTCCCGGCGAGCCGGACGGAGCCCCCGTGCCCAGAGCTCTTCGGGGCGGCGCCTGGGGGTGCCCCTCTCACACAACCCCTGCTAACCAGCCCTGGTGGGCGGCGTTACCCAGAGGGGCTGGCACAGGCCTGCGGTGTGAGCGGAAAACCGAGGAGCTGCGGGCCCAGCTGCCTGCGGCTTGTTCTCAGGACCTGAGCGGGGGGCGCCTGCAAACACACGCTCCGGACGTGCGGGGAGCTCCGTCTCCTGAGACCTGCTCCGGATGCTCCTAGCGGCTGAGCCGTGGTCCCCAGCCGTGTGCAGGCAGCGACAGGGCACAGGTGTTCAGGGGTCCATCACGCGGATGCCAGCGTAAGGCGAGAGCTGGTCGCAGGCATACGAAACACGACAGCCTGGTTCTTTGGGGTTCACCAGCGTTATTAGTGTTTTTAAAAGACTGTACTTATTTACTTTTAGAGGAAGGAGAGGGGAGGGAGAAGGAGAGGGAGAGAAACAGCAATGCGTGGTTGCCTCTCATGCGCCCCCAACTGGGCACCTGGCCCACCGTCCAAGGATGTGCCCTGACTGGGAATCTAATCGGAGACCATTTGGTTTGCAGGCTGGTTGGTTGATCAATCCACTGAGCCACACCAGCCAGGACGTACTAGGCCTTATAAGACGTATGGCTTATTTGAGTCAAAGCGTCTTTTAAAAGACTATCTGCGAATGTATCTCCCGTGTCTCGTAGGGTTTGATGGGGGTCTCATCCTGTACCCTCCACCCAAGGCTTGGTTTTCCTGGCCACCAGCCCCGTCCTGAAGCTGGGGGCCTGACCTCCTGTCATCTCCTTGGCATGTAAAAGACACTCATCGTTCCCAGGTTCCAGGGAATGTAGGTGCAGTGTGCCAAGAACCAGGGACAAAGACCAAATATTTATCTTTATTGTACCACCTGCCCCCAGGTGCTCAGAGCTCTGGAGCCGCACGTGGGCTCCTGGGAGCTCAGGGTGGGGCCTGGGCAGAGGCCTGGGGCCAGGGAAGGGGTCCTGAAGCTGGTGAGCCTGTGCTGGGCCAGGCGGAGGAGGGTGCACAGACCCCCCTGGCGCACCTCCCCTGAGCACACTGTGTCCTCTGAAACCAGGGTGAGAAAAAGGACCGACCTGACGGGTGCCTTCAAGCTGGACCCCGTGTACCTGAAGCACAGTCACCAGAATTCAGGTGAGGGGCGGCCTTGTGGTGCATGCAGCCTGTTCCCACCAGGGCCACACGCCAGGTACCCAGAGCAGGTGGGTGTTCCAGGCCATGGAGGCTTCCCGGGGTGCTGGCTCGGGAACCCAGGTGTGCTTCCCTCGGGTCCCGCAGGGACCAGGCCCGGGCTCCTCGGTGGGGCCTGGCCCGGAGCTGCCGGGTGCAGGAGTGGAGGCCGGCAGAGGCGGGGTGGGGGCGGGGCAGCTCCCAGAATGGGAGTGGACCCTTCTGCACTCGTCTGTGGAAGAAAGAGGGCCCGTGCCTTTGTGACGTGGGCATCCCCGTGGGCCGGTACCAGCAGTGGAGGGGAGGAAAGGAAAAGGCTGGGTGGGTACTGAAGAGAAAATCACAGACCTGGGCAGGATGGACCCCCAATACCACCTCATTCATCTCTGCCACCTGCTCTCTGCCTGGCCCTGGGGGTGGGACTGTGACCAAGGCCCAGAGCCCACCTGCAAGGTCTGGTGGGGCCTTAACACCGCGCAGGCCCGGCCTCGCTTCCACGCCAGACCCTGGGGACCCTGTTTTACCTCTGTCGCGTCTGTGACTGCTGGGGACCTGTGTCGAGTAGGTCCACCTGCCCGGGTGGCCTCACCCCAGGGCTCCTCCTGCAATGAGGAGGTGGGCCTCACCACGTGACCCTGCAGGTCTCTGTCTATTCAGTGGGGAAGGGCCTGGCCTGTCCCACCAGGTGGCAGGCAGGAAGCCGGAACAGGCTGCGGCTTGTTTTCCTGGCCCACACCATGCGGATGTGCCCACTTGCAAAGCAGACCAAGTGCAGGCGGGGAGGACGGCAGCCGTACGTAGCAGCTGCTCCTGCCCGGGCGTGCGGGACACGGAAGGGCCCTGCACCAGGCCTGGTGGCAGGAGTGTCGCGGGTCTGCTGCAGGACAGCTGCACATCTTCAAATGTCCCCTGGTTCCGTGCCCGGGATTTACTCCCATGTAGAAAGTCCCATCTATGAGAGTCTCGGTCCTGCGCCTTGTCCCCATCCGATCCTGGGATTTACTATGCAAGCCGGCCTTTCCCATGACCACTGAGAAGCCGCTGCAGCCAGGACAGTGACGCTGGCGCCGGGGGCCCTCGCCAGGGTCAGCTCTGTGCCAGGCACTGGACTGAGCCCCGAGGACCCAGAGCTGAACACCCGTCCAGGGTGATTCTTTTTCTACATGGGAATCCCTCTTCACCTTGGGAGCTCACCCCGCCCCCAGTGAGTGACTGTGCGGTAAGGCCCAGCGTGACCTCAATGCCAGCCTCACTTCGGGTGCTGGAGGAACCTTGGGGTTCCATGCTTCTGTCACTGCAGAAAGCCCTCGAAGTCCAGAGTCTCTGTTTGACTTCTGGGCACCTGGGGAAGCGTCACAGAGCACACCCAGCCCCCGTGCACCCGTCTTAGGTCTGGTTCGGGAGATGACAGACTGACCGTGAACATAACAAGGATTAGCCATGCAACCAACCCATCTATCTGATGGTTTCTTTCCTTTCCTTTCTCTTTTCCAGCATTGATCACGGACTACCGGGTAAGTGGGAGGTTTATCTCCCGGAGCTCCCTGGACCCGAGGCAACGGCCCGAGTGTGGGAGCGTGTCTCTGGGCTCCTAGACGTGCAAAGGGCCTGTGGCACCAGTCCCACCACACTCTGCGTCTGTTCCTTCTGTCCACCCTCACAGGCATGGGTGTCCCCTGCGCCCTGCCTGGTCTGCTCGCCTGCCCCGACCACGGCTGTGCACCTGTCCTACCTAGAACCCAGTGGCAGCTTCCCTCCCTCGGGGGCTCATAGGTGCTCTGGGCTCTTTTATGGTTTCCGCCTGGAGGGTGAATTCTGACAAATGGCCTGCAAGCCCAGCCTCTTGCATCCATGAGCTCAATGACCTCGGTGCTTCCCAAGTCCCCAGCCTGGTCCAGTCTGCCCTCACCTGCCTCTCCCTGGGAGACCTGCTCTCTGCCCTGAGGGTTGGGCTATCCTGTACCGGTGGCAGAGGGACGGCCACCCCACCCGCAGTGGGGAATGACCTGCCGCCGATGCAGCCGGCGGAGCCACAGTAAGGGCGAGCTGCTGCCCCCCCGCCCCTGACACGCCCCGTGTTCTGTGCAGCATTGGCAGCTCCCGCTGGGACGCAGGTTCCGCTCCCTGAAGATGTGGTTTGTGTTCCGGATGTACGGCGTCACCGGCCTGCAGGCCTACATCCGCAAGGTGGCGCCTCTTCCTTGTCTACTGGGGGTCCGGGGGGGCTGGGGGCCCAGGAGCGAATTGCGGTGTCACAGTCAGCACACACGTGACGAGGGGCAGCGGGAGCAGTTGCCATCAGGGTGCTTACGTGACAGCCCATACGAGAGCATGGATCTGTTGCAACGTTTCCATGAAGACCACATGAGCCCTGGCTGCCTGCGAACCCAAAGGTCGATGGTTCGATTCCCAGCCAGGGCTCATGACCAGGTTGCAAGCCAGGTCTCCAGCCAGGTCCGCAGCTGGAGGCAGGTGAAAGGCAACCATATATGGATGTCTCTCTCCCTCTCTGCCTCTCTCCCTTCCCCTCTCTCTAGAAATAATGAACAGAGTCTTTTAAAAAAAAAACTCACAGTGATCAGCTCCAGGAGAGAGGATGTGAGTTTAGCCCCATCTGGCTGACACGAGGCCCCCTCAGGGAAGGCGGCAGGGAGAACACTGTGTCCTTCTCCAAACTCATTCCAGGCAGGAGCCGGGGGTGATGTCCCCAGCCCTGCGGTTCTCAGATGCCCCTGGCCGTGCAGGGGCTGCCATGGGCCCGACACACAGTGTGACGAACACCTGTCTCCTCCAAGGCCCATTGCCTACTTTTTTTCTCTTAACAACTGAGGAAACTGAGGCCTGAGTACGTAAATGCTAGGACTTCCCCAGGCTGCTCCCACCTGCTGAGCCGGCCCACCCACCCTGATGCCTTTCCTCGGCCGTGTCCTGTCTGCATGGCTCAGGGCCCCTGCCTTCCTGGGGGTGCAGTTCCCCGCTCCTGTGCCACACGGCCAGCCACACATCAGCCGGCCCTGCTGCCGGCTCAGTGGCTGTGGGCTGGCCAGGGTGCCCCGGGCCCACCCTCTGGGACAGGCGTGTGGCCCGGAGTCCACCTGATCCGTGCCCATCCCATGTCACACGCTGCCCCTGTCTGCCTCTCCGTGTTCTCTAAAACGGGCCACCTTTGGGGACAGACTGTGGAACACGGTGGCCTACGTCTCTATAATGATTCCAGCTGGAAGTGCAGGGGCCTCTGGGGGGACTGTGAGTTTGTCTTGTGAGACAAACTCCTAGGACCTCCCTCTGCGAGGGCCCCAGCGGGCCCAGCGGGAGGATGGGGCGCAGCCTGTCCCCTCCGCGGGGACCCCTGCAGGCCTGGGCTCTGGCGCCCCCTGGTGGCACTTCTGGAGGCAGCGCCCTGGGGAGGTGGTCCTGCCACCTCTCCGGGAAAAGGACGGGGACTGGCGGCTCCCTGAGCCCCCCAGGGCCCCCGTCCCGCTGGCTGCCCTGGTTGACAGTAAGGAAGCACCCCTGAGACCGTGTCCCCAGCCAGCACACCTGAGTCAGCATTTCAGCTCGGTAAACACCTGGAAGCCCAAGCAGGTGATGCTGCTGGGCGAGAGGCAGGTGGGTTTGCACGTGCCGGGGACCCGTGGGTCCTCATCTCTGGGTGTCACAGGCCACGCGGCCACGCCCGGGCGGAGCTGCGGCCTGGCAGGAGGCCAATCTCCGCGTCCTTCGCACAGGTGGCACCGCCCGTGTCCAGGTGCGTCTTTGCCATGTTTCCCATCAAATCACACAATGGTTGGTGGTGGTTTCCTGAAGACACTGCCCTGTCCCCACGGGAACCCGAGTTCCCCCTCCGCCCTGCAGGAAGGGCTGGTGAGGGGAGACTAACCGCGTGAAGAGTGCGGCTGAGTCCCAGACCTGCCGTCTCACAGGCGGCGGGGGGCGGGCGCCGGGCTGAGCAAGTGGGGTGCTCAGACGAGCCCCTCCCTTCCCAGCACGTGCAGCTGGCCCACCAGTTTGAGTCTTTGGTGACGCAGGACCCTCGCTTTGAAGTCTGCGCGGAAGTCACCCTGGGGCTGGTCTGCTTCCGCCTGAAGGTGCGTTCCAGTCCATGTTGGTCCTGGTTTCCTGTTCACGTCACAGAGGGCGAGGGAGCCACCTGCCCTTGGCTTTTCCCCACGAGCCCACCTCGCTGCCCGCTGCGCCCCCCTGCAGGCGTCCCCCAGGGTGCACTCGGACACCCCAGTCCCATGCTCACCGTTCCCACGGTCCAGGGAGCCACCCACCCCAGGCTCCCCGCCGTGTCAGCCCTGGGCCAGTCCCAGTGTCAGGCGGGAGGCGGTGACAAAGGCCCCTCCCAGGCCCACCTGCCATCAAATGCTGCAAAGAACCCACGTTCCCCACCGCAGTGGGAGCAGACGAGGGGCCGCGCCTCTGCCTGCGCCACCTCCCACCCCGCACCCCCCTGCCTGTCCCTCCGCGTCTGTCGCTGCTGCTCCACCTCAGGCTGTTCCTGTGTTTGCTCGATCTAATGCGAGAACGTTATTTAATCAAGAGCCTCTCTCACCCCTCCCATTTAAAACTGTCAAGCAAGTCGGTCCTAAGTAACTTGCTTGCAGCGCCTGCACGATAGAACCTTCAGACGTTTGTTCCTGCGCTCAGTCCTGGTAAAACAGCCCCCCCACCCTTCCATCACAGCCTCCCTGTCCTCATTCTTGAGGGGACAGGCTGGTCCAGACCCGGTTGGCTGGGGCTCCAGAATGGCCTTCGCCCACTCGTGGTCCGTGTGGGCACCAGCAGGAGCCCCGCAGGGCTGAGCGCCAGGGCCGGTGCTCTACGCGGGTCCACGGCCAGGGCCCCACACGTGCGGCGTTCACCCCCTGGCAGAACTGGGCCCTCCTCCTCCCACTGTGCTCTCCACGCCCGCCGTCCTCACGGAGCGCGGGCACAAACAGCTTCATCCATCCTGTGGGGGCCGCGTGAGCAAGGATGCAGGGTCCTCACCCAGCCCCTGGCAGCCGATGCCCTGGCTTGTAGGGGGTGGAGGTGCTGCTGGGAACTAGAAGAAAGGCTGGGAGGGTGGGGGGCTGGGAGGGTGGGGGGCTGGGCAAAGCAGGGAGACTGACTGCAGAGCGAGTGGCATCGGAACGGGTGGCCCCCGCGGCCTGCGTGGTGCAAGCCTGGTGCCACCGGGCAGTCGCTGGGCTCTGGGCTCCCTGCCCCAGGCCGGTGGCTGCCATCCACCAGAGAGGAACCCCTCAGCGACACCCTGAGGGTGTCGTTTTGGGGCAACCGTTTGGGCCTACCGTTTTGGGGCAACTTCCCCCGATTCTAGCAAGAACTCGGCTGTCACACCTCACTCTCTAGTTGCTGACTCCTGTTTTCCATTTTGCACAGACCCTTTCCCTTGGTGACAGGAGAAACCCCACTCTGTTGTATAAACTCATGGGTGTGCGGAGAACACATCTAGGAACTTCTACTTTTTCTTACAAACCCCGAGTGTGGACGGGCACTCTGAGAGTACACTAAGCGTGAACAACTTGTCATGCAGGGACCGGCCGCGGTCCCTGGTATCGGGCTGAGTTTTCTCTTTCTGAGATGTGGCCCCATCTCCTGACCTCTGCAGGGTTCCAACACACTGAACGAGGCCCTTCTGGACAGAATCAACCGCGCCCGGAAAATCCACCTGGTGCCCTGTCACCTGAGAGACAAGTTTGTGCTGCGTTTCGCCATCTGCGCCCGCACCGTGGAGCCCACGCACGTGCGGCTGGCCTGGGAGCACATTGTGTCCCTGGCGACCTCGCTGCTGGCGGCCTGGCGGGACTGAGGGTGAGCGCTGTGGGGAGCTGCGCCCCCCGCTGGGAGACGGGGAGAGGAGGGAGAAACTAGGAGCTACCACCCTTCTTTAGATTCTTACATGGCTCCGTGGCGTTCTTGTAAAAAAGATTTCATTTACTCATTTATTTATTCGCTTATTTATAGAGAAGGGGGAAGGAAGGGAGAGAGAGAGAGGGAGAGAAACATTAATGCATGGTTGCCTCTCACACGTCCCCAACTGGGGACCTGGCCCTGACTGGGAATCAAACCTGTGACCCTTTGGTTCTCAGGCCAGGGCTCGATCCACAGAGCCACACCAGCCAGGGCTACTTTGCATTCTTAGGCGAAATGACCAAAGGCGCGTTTCTAGAAGGTTCTCCCAGATTTCACCCTGTTCACCGAGGCAACTTAGCATCATAACAAGCTTACGCATTAAACTGGCAGGCTGTATGGAAATGAAAATCAATGAAAACATTGCCAAGGGAATTTGACATGAGCAATAATTTACTGCCTGGGAACCAAAGTGTCGATGGTTCAGAGGAGGGTGACGCTTAGCCGCCTGCGTTTCTTGCGGCTGTGCGGGGTCCGGCCTGGGCCAGCATGGACGCCCGGAACACAGCCCGTGCTGGACACGTAAGGAAAGCACCCCCACAGACGCAGCGCTGGCCACAGGACAGCCTGCAGGTTCCACCTCCTGCAGCCACAGCCATCGTGAAAGCCTTTTCAGTCGAGTATCTTAAGAGCATCCGTCCGTTGGAGCTGGCCTACCCTCTTTATTTCTTTTCCATCTCTTCACCTCACTTTGGGGGAGGCGGGGGGTGAACGTATCCCTGTGACCATCTCCTTCGCTTCTGCCTCTCTTGGTCCCTCTTCTGTCTCCTCGTGGCCCATTTATCATACCTGTGGGGCATGGAGCACCTAAGTGTGTGATGCACGGCTTCACTCATGGCATTGAACTTGACCTTCTCTGCTCTTAATTCTAACCGTGAAGACCTGATACAGTTGAGTGCTACGAAATCAAAAAGTTGAATGGTGAGCTCCATCCCTATGAGCAGCCTAAGATGCATGCTCCTGACCCCCGAGGTCAGAGACCCCCGTTTTAGTCAAGGCCCTGAGCTACTTGATCCTTTCCCTGGCACCCAAAGGACTTTTCTTCAGGGTGCATTGCTTGTAAGCCAAGAGGGACTGCCCCACCCAGAGCAACTCCAAAGTAACCCATGGCTGCAATGGAGCATCTCCAGAAGGTGCTAGGCAGCGACTCCAGTTGTCACTATTTCATTGCTCTAAGGCGTGTGCGTGTATGCGTGTATGCGTGTGTGTGTTGAGTGGGGTGGGTAACTGCTTTAAGACATACGAAAACAGAGTCGCGCCAGGCAAACAGACCCTCCTGACACCCCCGACCCCCCGCTGGACGGCCCAGGTCATGACCAAATTCCTACACCAGCACAGGGCACGACTGTAGCTCCACAAAACCGTCAGGAAGAAAGCCACACTCCCGAGGGAAGTCACAGTCGCTGTGGACTCCTGGCACTGGCTCGCAAATCAATGGGTAAAAATAGGATTTGTTTTTCAATGTTGCCCATAACAGTAATCACAATGCACCCACGTTGTGTTGGCCCGATTAACCAGAGAGACACAAATCTTAACACCTTGGATTTCCTCCTGCGTCGCTGAGGCCGGCGCAGCAAACCCACGTGTCCCGGGAAGCAGGCAAAACTCCGACTCGTGGATTTTTTTTTTTAACGCAGCCATATGCTCATGCTATTTTTTCCCCCTGCAGAGCTCCACAGTTGGAGGAAGTGTCTCTGAAAACTGGAACCAGAAGAAAATAAACACCATTTCCACTCTGTCCTCCAGAAGCTTGTGATCATGTCCCTTCAGTCTCCCATCCGCGAAGAAAGTGCATCTGCTGCATGAAGAGTTAACGCTAGTGGATGTAGCAGTGATTTTCATCGATGACAAATCAATAAAAACAGTGTTCTGTGCTCTCGCAGTCAGTCGCCGTGGTGGGAAAGGCTGATTGAAAGGTCCCCCAGGGCCGCCTACGGCCTTGGCTTGTCGGGTTGGGTGGCTCAGGGCTCAGTGAGCAGCCCCATGGGGAACGGGAGCTGTGTCTGCGCGACACCCGCCACTGTTACACTGCGGCGAAGGCGTCCTCGATGTCCGCGCACGGTGCCCATTGCTCAACCATGGTTATTGCGCGTGTGGCGCACGGCAGGCGCGGTTTCAGGCACTTTCCCAGCGCACCGTTTTAACCTGGAGATGAGCCTGGCTTCCACCACGTAAGCGACAAGACCGAGGAGCATAAAGAGCAGAAATGTCACCGGCATGGAGGTGTCATCTGTGCGTGGTGGCTGCTGAACCGGCACTTTCCCCGCCCCATCCCCTCCACACAGCCCCTTCCTCCGACCCACGACTGGGGACCGGGACCAGAGAGGGAAGGAGCGCTCGCGGGGCCTCCCGGGGCTGGTCTTCCTTTTCCCAGGGGAGGTGGCCCTTCATGACACCCTGAGGTCTTGTCATCAGACCCAGAACGGCCGACCCCAGACTGCTTCTGTGGGCGACGCAGTGACGTGAACGCCCCAATAGGCGGCTGTTGGTGGCTATTCTGGGACGTGGTCTGAGAAGGCAATGCCGTCAACTCTCGAAAACGCGCTTTTCCGAAGCCGCCGTCCGAGGCAGCGATGCCGCGTTTCAGTCTCGCAGGGAAGGGTCCCCAGGGAGCCCCGAGGGGCGGGGCGTGTCGGAGAGGGGGCGGGGCGTGCCGGCGAGGGGCGGGGCGCGCTGGCGAGGGGCGGGGCGTGCTGGTGAAGGGGGCGGGGCGCGCTGGTGAAGGGGGCGGGGCGCGCTGGCGAGGGGCGCTCCGAGCCGCCGACTGGCGGGCGTTCCGTTCCCCTCCGCTGCTGAAAACCGCGCGTGGGCTGCACCGGCCACTCCACCCGCTGTCCTCCGGTGACGTGCTATGCGGAGGGAAGAGCACCGACCCCCGGAGCCGCGGGGCCCCTTCCAGACCCGCTGCAGGGAGTGCGGGCGAACGCCTCCTACGGGGACGCCCGGAAGGTAGCCGAGCCCCGGGCCTGCGCGCTTCGTTTCGGAGACGCGGAGACCGAAGCGGGTTCGCAGGGAGACGCCGAGGTCGGTCGTCCGGTTCTGCAAACCCGCCTGGCTGCCCAGCCCGCGCGCCCCCTTTAGCGGAGCAGCGGCCCCCGCCCCGGGGCCAGAGCCCCGCCCCGCCCAGGCCCCGCCCAGGCCCGGGCCCGCCCCGCCCCCGAGGAGCGCGCCCGGGACGCACGCACGTACGCACGGAGGGGCGGGGCGCGGCCGTAGCGCGCAGGCGCTGTGGGTCCGGCGCGCGGGTCGGAGGTGCGTGTCGGAGGCGGGAGCGGCGGGTGGGGGGCCCCGGGGCGGCGGAGCGTTGCTCGCCCGGCGCCGCCTCCCTGCCGCCCGGCGCTGCGGGTCCGGGGCGGGGCGCGCGGCCGCGGCTGAGGGAGGAGGCGGCGCCTGCGGGGGCGCGTCGGGGCGGCTTTGGCCGGTGCGACCCCGAGCAGCGCGCGGGCCGGGCGACCCAGGGCGGAGGGCGACGCCGTGGCCCCGAGACGGTTCCCGCGGGCCGGGCGCCTGCCCCACGCTGAGCGGCCCCTGCAGGCGGAGCCGCGGCCGCGCCGAGGACCAGGGCCGCGCGGCTTTTTGTCGCGGCGGGGGCTCGGGTGCCGCGGTCGCTCGGCCGGGAAGCTGGGGCTGGGCCGCCGCCGCCGCCGGACGCGCGGGGGGCTCGAAGGGAGAGCTAAGGCTTGGGAGGCGCATTCTGGGGGAGTCGCTGCACAGGGAGGGGCGCCGGGGCCCAGGAGCCGGGGACCGAGGACGGGGCCCTGCGGCGGCGGAGGGGTCGGGAAACGTGCGGTCACCCCGCACCCGGGCCGGCTGGCTCAGTTCCCTGGCCCGGTCGCGCACGGACTTGAGGGGGTGCAGCAGAAGGGCAGGTAGAGGGGAGGCGTCGGCCGTTATAACTGGGAGCCAGTGGAGGGGTTCCCTTCACGGAGGTGGGGCCCCTGCCTCCCCCGGGCGGCTCTCTGCCGGCTGGTCTGGGGGTTGGGAACCGGCGTCCTGCTCTTCAGCTGTGGTGCAGGGCACCCCGAAGGCACACGGGGGGATGCGGGGGCAAATGTCCCTCCCGGGTCAGCAGCGTGTGATACAGTCACCCGAAGTTGTCTTGATTAAAATAACTGGAATACTAAGAAGGCTTATGAAAAGAACTCGGGTGAAGGAATAAAACTAGAAGCGTTTAACTAGCAGGCTGTGTAGCTCGTCCTTGTAATTCATTTATCAGGACCGGCCTCTTTTAATTCCGCAGGAGAAACGGGGACGAGGTGAGAGGTTCTGGGCGTCCTGTGTTAAGTGCACCTTCCCAGCGAAGTCCTTAAGAAACTCAGTGATAACACGCGTGCACATCTGTGAATCACACTGGGTGATAACACGCGTGCACATCTGTAAATCACAGTGATAACATGCGTGCACATCTGTGAATCACACTCAGTGACAACACGTGTGCGCATCTATAAATCACTGATAACGTGTGCACATCTGTGAGTCACACTCGGTGATAACACGCGTGTGCATCTGCGATCCGCGCTGTCCTGACCCTGGGTTGTGTGCACGGGGGACGTGCGCCCACCTGGGTGAGGCTGTTCTGGTGCGAGTCCTGGCACCAGCTCCCCGGGAAGCTCCTTAGAGGCTCAGCCTCAGTTTCCACATTGTGCAATTGCGCTGGTAATGGTGTTCAAGTCACTTTTACGTTTGGTGTTTGATTTGGGTCTCACGACGATTCCTCTCACTTGGCAGGTTAAACGGGAGACGCCCCTGCAGTCAGAGGCCGGCATCGTTCGTTCATCTGGTTGGTCGAGGAGACCAGGGTTGGTTTGTGCTGCGTCTGTGTGGCCTGTCTTTTGCTGATTGATTTTAAATCCTTTCCTTGTGAGTGCCTTCCCTCTTTGCAGGGTAAATTATTAACTAAAACTGTTCAACCCTTAATGAAACATCATTACGTCCGTTCTTTCATCTTTTATATAGTGAATGCTTGAAATTTATGGGCAACTAGTATTTCCCTTGCAGTGGCCTGTATACGTTTATGCTGTGAACAGTATCCAGTATACGCTCTTTCAGCAGGCATTTCAAAGTCTGTGCGTGTTTTCTGATGGTTGTTTCATTTTTGTCCTTGATGTAGAACCTGTAAGATGCAGGCCCCCAGCTCCCGGCCTGTGCACCTGAGTGAATGGCAGGAGAGCTATTTCGCAGTGACATCTGGCACGTGCCCAGCAAGTCAGAAGGCAGATGCTTACCGAGCGCAGATCCTGCGCATTCAGTACGCGTGGGCCAACTCCGAGATCTCCCAGGCCTGCGCTTCCCAACTGTTCAAAACCTACGCAGAGAAGTACTCTGCCATCGTGGACTCGGACAATGCCGAAACTGGCCTGAACAACTACGCAGAAAGCATCTTAGGTCTCGTGAGACCTCGGCAGACCGACAGTGACAAGTGGCAGTCCGGGTTGTCCGTGACGAACGTCTTCCAAATGCGTGCTGTGCAGGCGATGATGCAGGCCGGTGAAGAGGCCCGAGACTCGCTGCTGGCATCTGCCGACGCTTCGGTGATCCGGAAAGAGGCTGTGGGCTTTGATCCTCCGAAAGGTAGCATTTGTGGTGATTCCAGGGAGACTGACCCACTGACTAACCCAGCTCACGGTGCAGACAGGACCCGAGACGCCCCAGAGAGCAATGCCTTGGGCCCTCAGAATGCCCAGCCACCCGTGGGGACTGACACCCCAAAGACGTGCCCCACGTTCTCAACCCCTTTTGGTGACTTGGCCGTCGCAAGATGCGTCGAGTCATTACCTGGTCACGTGAGAAAGGAAAGCAGCAGTTCTCCAAAAGCCGGCATAGGACCGAACATGTTCGTACCCAGTCTGTCCCGTTCCCCTTCGTGCAGTGAAGGTCCCCCAGAAAGAGTTGCTTCTTATGCTCCGGGCCCCGCCGGTGCACCTTCGGCCCCGATCCTGAACAAGGCTCTGGGTAGAGCGGAAGGCAGTGGCCACAGGGAGGAGAGCCGCCTGCCAGCCTTCAGGACCGCGAAGGAGCAGTTGTGGGTGGAGCAGCGGAAAAAGCAACACCAGCCCCCTCGTGCGCCAGGGTCTTGCCACGGCGGTGTGAAAAGGTCTCTGGGAGCCAGTCGATCCCGAGGGATTTTTGGGAAATTTGTCCCTCCTGTACCCAAGCCGGACGGAGGCGACCCGCACGGCGGGCTGCAGTGTAAGGCTGACGGCGCCGGGCCCACCGAGCTGGCCCACCCTGTTGACGAGCGTCTGAAGAGCTTGGAGCCGAAGATGATTGAGCTGATCATGAGCGAGATCGTGGACCACGGGCCCCCCGTGCGCTGGGAGGATATCGCAGGGGTGGAGTTCGCCAAGGCCACCATAAAGGAGATTGTCGTGTGGCCCATGGTGCGGCCGGACCTCTTCACAGGCCTGCGGGGGCCCCCGAAGGGGATTCTGCTCTTCGGCCCGCCCGGGACGGGGAAGACGCTGATTGGCAAGTGCATCGCGAGTCAGTCCGGGGCCACCTTCTTCAGTATCTCGGCCTCCTCCTTGACCTCCAAGTGGGTGGGCGAGGGGGAGAAGATGGTCCGAGCGCTGTTCGCGGTGGCCAGGTGCCAGCAGCCGGCCGTGATCTTCATCGACGAGATCGACTCCCTGCTCTCCCAGCGGGCGGATGGCGAGCACGAGTCTTCCCGCAGGATAAAAACCGAGTTCCTGGTGCAGCTGGACGGGGCGACGACGTCCCCCGAGGACCGGGTGCTGGTGGTGGGGGCGACGAACCGCCCTCAGGAGATCGACGAGGCCGCGCGCAGGCGGCTGGTGAAGCGGCTGTACATCCCGCTGCCGGGGGCGCCCGCCCGGCGCCAGATCGTGGCCAGCCTGATGTCCCGGGAGAAGTGCTGCCTCCAAGAGGGGCAGCTGGAGCTGGTGGTGCAGCGGTCGGAGGGCTTCTCGGGCGCCGACATGACGCAGCTGTGCAGGGAGGCGTCCCTGGGCCCCATCCGCAGCCTGCAGGTCGCAGACATCGCCACCGTGACGGCCGACCAGGTCCCGCCCATCACCTACGTGGACTTCGAAAATGCCTTCAGGACCGTGCGGCCCAGCGTGTCCCCGAAAGACTTGGAGCTTTATGAAGACTGGAACAGGACCTTCGGTTGCGGGAAGTAAACGGGACGCAGGATGGGAAGAGGGCACCTTGGGGCCCGGTCTCCATGGGCAGCGTGGAGAGGCTGTGTCCCTCGGAGCAGGGGGGCCGAATCCCCCGCCATCAGCACCGTGGGGCCCGATGGGCTCCGTGTGATGGGCAGCCGGGTTCACAGAAGCTGGACTTCCTTCTGGCTGCCACCCGATGTGCGCCCCGTTCCTACCAAACACGGGGGGACCTTGTTTTGCCTCTGACGGGTCTTCTGCAGCACCTGTAATGGGGTGGAGAGTGGGTTCACATGGGAACCTGAAATCTTACTTGCGTACGAGGGTGTGTGATTTATTCGCATCTGCACATCGCCTACTGTGTATCATTTAAGATCTCACCAAGCACCGGCGTGAAGGTGCCAGTTTTTACTTTGGTTTGTAGCCTTGTACTATTTTCTTCTCTTACCGGGACTAATAAAATGTGTTCAGAAAGAGTAAAGTGTATCCTAATGTCAGAGACGTAGCCCAGAGCTGAAAGGTGAGGAATGTTTCTCCGGGGGTGGGTGATGTTTAACGACGTTACGCTGGACTCCACTTGGCAGCCAAGTACTGATGCCTCACAAGGACAGCTCTGCAGGACTGTCCCCAGCACGTGCTCACCGTGGCGCATTGGACGGCACCTGAATGGAAGGCACTTGAAAGGCCCTGTTGCCCCACCCCTTGGGAGCCACTGTGAGCGTGAGAGTCGGTCCTTCCTCTTCCGGGCGGGGTGGCCATGGTGTTCTCTTTGGTGGCCAGTTGTTTTCCTGGGAGTGTGGCATCGCCATTTCCCGCAGGTGTGGACAGGACAGCAACTCCCAAGGCTGCCTGCTGGGGGCGCCACTGCATGGCCACGGGCTCAGCCTGACTCCTGCTCAGGGCCTTTTCGAGGACAGTAGGTTGTTTACCTTCTGTTTGTTGTCAACAAAAATGCGTTGAATGCCCTAGTGATTTCACTTCCTTTCGTACCAGTCACCGCCATACACTCCATGGAGCCAAAAGCATTAACATACAAAGTTAAAGACTTAAAATAGAAGAGCGGGAAAATGTGATGATGTCCTAGTCCCTGTGTCAGTAAAGACTTGGAGACAGGCCCCTGCCGCACATGGGCGGGTGGAGGTCAGCCCGGCCTTTCCGTAAGGGGTTGATCAGAGCTGCCCAAAATGTTTCCCTTCGGGGGGTCAGTACCAAACAGTTAAATTCATTGAAACATTTCAATAAATGAGAGAACAGAACCTAAATATCCATCGATGGGGAACTGTTGAATCTGCTAGTGGTGTTCAACACAATGGCTTTTAAAAACCCAGCGCGTGGTAGGCATGTCCATCAGCTGGGAGAGCCCCAGGCTGTGGCTCTGGGGAGAAGCTAGTGTGGAGCGGTTCAGGCTGGGCCCTTAGGGAGGAAGGGGGTGTGTGGGGCAATGGGGACCCACCTGCTGCTACCCTGGGAGCCGAAGGTGGGGGCGGGGGGGCTTCTACAGCCAAGTTCCCATGCGCCACGTCCCTGCTTTGACGCTAATGATGCGTTCGTTGTTGTTTATTTTTTTATCGACTTCCTGGCTTTTTTAAAGTAGTGTTTTCAAAATAGGGAACGTAATTGTTAAGTCATCAGTGGGCTTTAGGGTGTGTGTGTGTGTTTAGGCCAGTAGGTTTATTCCAGAGTGAGAGGCGGGGATAAGAATTAGAAATAGATAAGAATTAGAAATGTGCACTTCTCAGAAAACACGTTGCACATGGAAATGGGGCTGGAAAGACGATGACCAAACGTCCAAGTAAGTCTTTGAAAAATGGGTTTTTACCAGGTTGCAAGCCAAGTCTCCAGCCAGACCCATGGAAAGGCAACCATACATGGATGTTTCTGTCCCCCTGCCTCCCTCCTTTCCTCTCTCTGAACAATAAAATCTTCAAACAAGAAAAAGAGGTTTTCAGCACACATGTTGCACACCTGTAATACTGTATTTAGAAGTAAACCTCCGGAACCAGGATGCTTAGCAAAGTTGTTCATCCAACTCCCAGGGGCGGCTTCCCAGCCCGGTGAGGCCCACAGAGCCCAGTTCTGCTTGGGCAGAAGCCCATCTCGCAAAGGGATCTGAGCAGGCAACACAGCATGTGACACTGTGGCCACGGAACTGGGGGACTTCCCGCTGCCCGGAGCTGGGGGTCCAGGCGCTGCTGAGCCCTCACCGGGAGAGGCGGCCTGGCTGAGCACGTGCTCCCACCCGGCGGGGTGCCCGACCCCACCACAACGAGCTCCTGGAAACCATTTCACAAAACACGGAAAATTGCTGTAAAACTAGGGCACATGTGCAATTTAGGGGAAATGGTGCAGATAAATCTTCTTTAATGGATACGCTTAGTAGATGCAAAGTAGATGCATTTCATTATTTTTCCCATTCAGTGGGTCTGTGTGTAAATGAGAGCGGGACACGCACGCACGGTCCACCCTGCAAGTGTGTGGACGTGCAGAGTTTTTCATGAATCCGTTTGAGGCTTTGGGGGACCCTGCTCTGATCAGTTTCCAACGGGCATCTTTTGTGCAGACGTGACCACCTCTGGGTGGGGGTCACCCATCCCCTTCTGATGAAGCCAATCTCCTTTGGTTGGTCCTAAGGGCCAGTGCTTCCACTGTATGGAGGTGAGATGTGCAGCGAGTCCCCCCAGGCCCCTTGGGGCTGTGACAGCTCCCGGCGGTGGCAGTAAGCAACAGCGCTGCCGCCTCCAGCGAAGGAAGGACGTGTCTCTTGCAGCCTCCGGACACAGTGGGCGGGTGAGCCAGGGGGCTGGAGGTGAACTAGCTCCCCACCCAGGCTGAGGAATCAAACCATACACCCTTCCTCTGAAAGATGGAGAAGTTGGGGTACCGCTCCCTTTCTAGCATTACCTGTGTTAGGTAAAACATCGTCCACCCTTTAAAATTCCCTGATAACTTGAAAAGTCATGTTCTCTGGCCCAAAGGGACGCTGTGTCCCAGGCATTGCACTGAATGAACCTCGGGAGCTGCGTTTGATCAGAACTTTGATAAGATTTGGGGCTTTATCAGGTGCTTGAATGGGGGGAGGGCTGGGGGGGCGGGGGCTGTGTCTTACAAGGGCTGGGGGGGCGGGGGCTGTGTTGGGGGTTGGGGGGAATCCCCGGGTGGCAAATGGTGGACTCCGGCAGACGGTCGCTAGGATGGTCCCCGGGACCCTGTAACCTGCTCACCTTGAGAGTGACCCCAGAGAATGAAGCACCCCTGTGTCCATTCCTGCCTTCCTCACCTCCTGCGACCTCCCACGAGCTTACTCTGACGGGCGCCAGCTAACAGGCTGGGAACTGCCCCTGGGGAGGCCCAGGGAGGCCCTGGTCATGAGAAACGGGGGTCCCTGCCCAGCAGGAAGGGCACCCTGACAATCACGTAAATGAGCTTGAAAGGGAACTGTCCCCCTGTTGAGCTGTCACGTGAGACCTCACTCAGCCCAGAACCACCTGATGGCAGCCTGTGGGCACCTGGGGCCAGGACCCCGGCCTCTGGCCTCAGAAACGGTTAGAGAAGAAACGTTTCCAGGGGCAGCTGCCCCCTCTGGAGATGGACGGAGCGCAGCAGCGGGGAACTAACAGGACATGTCTCGCGCACTGAAATCTGGGACCCCCACGACACGCCTGCATTTGTCCTGAAGAACCTTTGTCGTCGTCAGAGACAGATGGACGGTCTCCCTTCACAGACTCCACCCCGAGTCCTTGTTTGAACACGCCGGCACCCTCCTCACCAAACACAGGTGCCAGGAAAACAGGGCGGGGGGCTTCCGCCCGGTCCCCAGCCTGCTGTACGTTACCCTCGCTCAGCACCGCAGGCGTCACCAGTGTCCCCGGCTCACGTTTTCCAGAGAAAAACGAGTCTGTTGGGTGGGCCTGTCGGTGGGTTTCCAGCTCCCCTTCCCCAAAGTGTGGCCGCCGGTCGACCTCCCAGCCGCCCGGAGGGCTGGGTCCCCGAGGTGGGGCCTCAGGGGGATCCACTCGTCACTGGGGGAGACCAGCATTCATCAACCTGACCCCCGAGTCCCAAGGGCTCTCAGCCTCCAAGTCCCGATTTCTCTGAGGGTTTCCTCTCCCTTCTTCAAAGTCCCCCGATGCCACATGACCCTTTTAACCTCAGATGAAACCGCGCTCCCGTGGCTCTGTCCAGCGTCCGTCCATCTTGCAGACCCCGCCCCGGCCCTGAGCGGGTGGAGGAGACTGTTTTCTCTCCTGGCAAGACGGGCAGGACGCCGCAGGCCTGGACTCCCAGCCTGGAGGCCGCGGGGATGGGGAGGGGGCCGAGCTCCTGGCTCCCCACTCGGGCCAAGGTGGGGGCCAGGTGGGGGCCCCGGGAAGCTGGGATAGGGACCCCGTCAAGGCTCGAGGAGTCCGGGTCGGGCCAGGCCGGGAGGCCCGACGGCTGGTGTCAGTGAAGCTCTTGCAAGCGCTGACCTCAGAGGCAGAGCAGCTGGAAGGTGCGTTTCAGCGGCTGGATGGGCTTTTACCGCCCAGGCTGGCCGTCCCTCGGGGGTGGGGGTCGCTGGGCTAGGGGCCGGGAGGGGCTCTCCCTGGCCCTGGAGAGGCCCTGGGGCAGCGGCCCCGCTACTCCGCCGCACCCCCTCTCACCAGCAGGGGGAGAGCGCCTCCCAGCTTCCCCGCTCGCGCCCCCTGGTCCTTCCTGCCTGCGGAAGACCCAGCTCAGGTCCGAGCGTTGGCTGAAAGCCCGCCCTTCCTTCCCTCTGCGTGTTTAAACGCACGCCCCTTAGATTTAGGGAAAATGATGCTTCATTAATTAGATGTCCAAACCACGCTGGCCCGTCTTTCCTACTGGGAGGTTTCTGGGGGGATGGAAAGTGCTTTGACACCCTTGTAAGGGAACTTTGTCCCTGCGTCCTCTGGGCACGGAGAGAGGGTGGGGCGCTGGAGAGGGAGGGGCCGCCTCCTTGTCCCCTGAGTGCTGCCAGGTGATGGGCGCCTACCTACCTGGGAGCCCCCGGGTCTGTTCCACAGCCGAACACGCCTACGTTTTCACCTCGGTTCTTCGAGGAGGCAGGTGGGGCTGAGCTGTGAGCATGGTCACCCCCCCCCCGCACACAGGGGTGCCCATCGGGGCCCGGAGCTGCCCCGACTCCTTCCACGCGCCCCGTGCGCACCTGTCCCGGTGCCCCCAGCCCTGTCCTGGCTACAGGGACACGCAGATGCCCCGGGTGATCTCCAGGGGAACCTTCCAGAGCTCACCCCACCAGGCGTCCACGTTGGTGTCACTCTGCCAGCAGGGACGCACGCAAGCCAGCCACGTCCACGGACGTGGGGTGGGGCGCCCGGCGGGGGCCAGACCCCAACATGCAAAATTGCCCCCTGGACCCCGAATCCGCACATGGTGAGAATGTGTGGAAATCGCAGCTTTCACAAGGAACATTTCTCTAACTGCAAAGGAAATTAGGCAAGCAGTTTATTTAGGAGAAGCAGAAGCAAGAGGAAAGTGATTTGCCTTTTTTTCCTCTTTTTCTCCTGAGAGGAGGATGATCCTGCAAGAACGAACCAGCGGGGCCCAGCCGGTCCTTCCCTATTTTCTGGAAATCCCACCCTCCGCTCCTGCCCTCAGTTTCTGCTGGGCAGGTTCCTGCTTCCCGGGAGGGAACTGCGGGGCCCAGGCCGACCCGCCCAGGAGCCGGGGGTGAGGTGGGGGCACCGGGGAGCTTCCCAGGCTGAGGCCTGCGGGGAGCGGTTCCCACGGTGGCCAGCGCCTTGGAAGGGCCAGCGAGCCTGCTGGAGGGAAAGCACGTGTCCCCAGGGAAATGTGATTCCCCAGTGACAGCGGGTCCCCAGTTGGGAAGTGAAAGTTGCTGCCTAATTTGAATATGGAAGGCGGCCTCCAGGATCCAGCGGGGGCGGGCAGGCTGCGGGGAAAGGCCGGGAACCCACGCTGCTCTCCACGCACGCCGGGGTGGGGGATGGGGCGCCAGGCAGAGGTGGGGGGCGCCCCTCAATGGGAAACTGTCCCCTCTGCACTGACCAACGTGGTCGCCTGAGCCTCGAGGCCCCCGGTCAGACAGGCGACATCGTCTGTTTTACTTCATGTCAATGCATGTGAAAGGGGCTCCTGGCCACTTGTTCTGCGAAGACCCCCACTGGCCTGAGTCCCAGCAGGCCTGGTCTCTGCGCGGGCAAGGGTGCTGCCGCACTTGCGGACGGCCACCTCGCCCGCTGCTTTCCTGCGAGACGCGCCTGTTCAGGGACTCTGCGCCTCATCTCCACACGGGGTGCACTGCGCGCCGGTGACCACGGGGCCCAAGGACACCACGCTGGCTGCCTGGCTGGCTGCCTCTCCAGGGCCAAGGCACCGTGGCAGGCGCATCCCCCCGGCGGGGGACCCTCAGGGCCTGTGACTTGCCAACCCTCTTCCCGTTTCGCCGTCTGTGGAATGTCCAGGCGGCAGGCTTGCTGTCTGCACGCCTCTGTCCCGCGTGTCCGACCCGCAGAAATGCCCGTTCGCGGCTGCCGCGTCCGTGCCCGCTGATGGCACAGAGGGCAGCGTCAGGGCACGGAGGGGGGCGCTGAGACACGGTCTCTCTCCTGTCACCCTGGAAGCAAGTGGCGGAGGAGGCTGGGGGTCCGGCTCCCGGGCCCTTGGAGGCCGCGGCAGGACGGAGGCCGCCCTTCTCATCCGCTCTCCTTGGGAAGACGCGCTTAGACGGGCAGGAAAACGGGTGTTAGGCCGCAGAGCGGGTGGTCGCCCTCTGATGCCAAGGTTCGTTGAACACCCGCTCTGTGTCCCCCAGCGCTTCTCCCAGAGGTCGGCAGGCCCCGCAGTCCACGGCGGCTCCGCAGCTTCGCTTTGTGGGACACAGGACTGTCCCCCAGGGGACCTCCTTCCCCCGGAGGCTGGGCAAGAACTCTGCGCTCCGTCAAACGGGTCTGAACCAGCTATCCAAGCGCCTGGACCTGACCTCCGGGGTCCGGGGCCGTGTTCCTCATGGATGCCTCGGCTGAGACCGAAAATGCCCACCGCACGTGACGGTTTCGGGGGGCTGAGCCCCGCTTTCCCACCCACTTTCCGCGTCCCCTGCTGAGCCAGCAGCCATCCCTGGATTCCTTCACCAACAGCAGCCACCCAGCCGAGAATGCCGCGTCCTTCACCGCGTTTCCCCCAAGGGGTCTGTCCACCCCACGTCCCCCCGTGCAGTGCGGTGGAACTGATGGGGTCCCAGCACGTGACGCCAGAGGCCTGCGTCCGCAGAGAAGCTGCGCCCCTGCCAGGCGCGAACCATCCTGACGGCAGGCAGGCTCGGGAACGGTGTGGGAAACACGGGTCCCGGGTGAGTGGAGTGAGGGTGTTTTCTTCCGCGCGAGAGAAGACGCGTTCTGCGCGTGGTTGACGGGTTCCGATCGGCGTGGGTGGGTGAGTTGCTTTCATGTTGCTCCGGGAAACGGTGTCCCGGGACCCTGGGACCTGCAAACATCATGTGACGTCAGGGAGACCACTGTCCTGTCTGAGCCGAAGGCTCCGTGTGGGTGGGACCTCAGGTCCTCAGGCCCGAAGCCAGGGACCCACTGGCAGGTTGAGGGGCAGCTGGGCTGGGGAAGGTGGGGGCGTCCGTGTTCCTGCCCCAGTGGGAGTGAGGCCCCCCGGCTCTGACACCCGCCTGGTTCATCATCTGCTGGCAGCAGACGGACTGAACCTCCAGGGGGTCCCACCCGCCTGACAGACTCACTTGGGAGCCTCGGAAGGGCCGCAGGAGCCTTCTGCCCCCAAGCCGCCCGTCCCGGTGTTGGGGCGCTGGGCCTGGTCCTGTGCTCCCTCCACCGGCCTTCCTTCTGGGACAAGCGCCATCCGCCGCGTGTGCCTGCATCAGGCCCGAGGGGCGAGGGAGCAACCCAGGCGCGTCCACGGTGCTTCTCCCAGGTGGGGGCAGGCTGGCCACCTCGGGCCCTGCCCTGACGCTGTCCCGCCCACTGCCACGTGCATGCGGGTGACCGTGAAAGGGGAGGTGGGCTCCGGGCCCGACTCCACGGGTGGGAGGCTGGGCTGCTCGTGGCTCGGTTGGGGTGCGCCGTCCGCCGTCCGAGGGGGGAGTGGGCGGCCTTCCACGGGCTCCAGGCCGCGTGCGGCCCTGTGATGAGGGCGCCCGGAAATGCGGCTCAGGGTGACTCTCGGTGACCTTGAGAACGTCCCCGTGTGTCCAGGGCCGAGTTTCACTACCTGAAATCCAGGCTCACACCAGTCTCCGCCCTTCCTCCAAAGGCCAGGCGGTGAGAGCCAGGACCAGGACGGGCCCCGCTCTGCTTCTTTCCACCGCGGCACAGGGACACGGAGGGTGCTCCCCGCCCCAGGGCCCCATCCTCCTGCCGTCCCTCTGCTCAAATGCTGCCCCCTTTGTCACTGTGCAGCCTGCTGTGTCCTCGCCGGCCCTGCTGGCTCCTGGCCGAGCGCGGGAGTCCCCGGCAGTGACAGTGGGGCCCTGGTTTCTCCTCCGAGTCCTGCCGGGTTTGACCCAACGCACGTTCGCACCGTCACCAGGCACCTTCACGGGAAGGACACCACGTCTCCTCGGATATTGGACCCCTCTGTGGCCACAGGACGCCCCCCTTCATCTCCGATCGGGTCCCTTGCCCGACTTGGGCCCGTCTGAGAGCCGCCCTCCCGCGTCCGGGCGAGTGCCGGCCGGTGCCTCTGCCTCGTGCCCCCGCCACTCCGCAGGGGACAGCGCGTCACGGCAGCCCCCACGGTGCTGTGACGCTCGGGACCGCGGGGTGGGAACATCCGCGTCGGTGGCTGCTTTCTGCCCTTTGCTCCTGTCGGTCCTTCCCTCCCTCCTCCCCCTCGTTTTTATCTCCCACCTTTCCGCCTCCTCTGGTTTTACTGCTTCGTAGGACGGAGTTTCTGGTTCTCCTCCCGCTGCCCCAAGCTCTCGGCATGTGGCTGAGAAGCCCGTGCTGGGGGTCCTGGCCGGCCTGCCCGCTCCACCTTGAAGCCCTTTCTGCCCCGGCTCAGCGGCCTCCCCAGGACAGCTCGGCCTCTCTCCTGGGGGACGTGCCCGCCCCCCCCAAACTCTGAGGGCCTGAGGGCCAGGACGCTGGGAGGACGTGAAAGAGCCCGGGAGTCGGTGCCTGTGCCCCTTCTTCGTCCGGGGAGCGTGTCCTGGCCCAGAGCGAGTGGGAAGACAGGGCGGGTCTTCAGCAGGAAGAGCTATGGCCAGGGGCCCAGGGCATCTACTGGGGCCTGATGGACGTCAGGGGCAGGGAGCCAGGGGGCAGGGTCCCCCTCCCATGCACGTTCCATCCCGGCTGCAGGGCCCTGGTCCCCACACTTGCTGTGAAGGTTTGGGGGTGATGCAGGCATGACTTGTGCCTTTTCAGTCCGATGGAGGTGGTGGCACCTACCTTGGCCCCGGAGGGCCTGGCACAGGTTTACTCCCAGGCTGCAGAAGCCCAGGGACCTGGGCTGGAGAGGCTGCCAGAATGAGGCCGAAGCTCCTTCTCGCTGCAAGTCGCGTTCAGAAGCTGGGGAGGTGGGGGGCTTCCCAGGACCCTCGGACCGAGGCGTGCAGTGGGGCGTCAGGCCCGGCCGGTTGGGAGGAGGCCAGCCACCAGCTTGGGCCTGGGGTCGCACTCAACCAGGCCGGACGCCCGTCTGGGTCTGTGGACTCCACCCCAGACCAGGTCCCTGAGGGTGGGCGTCCCAGGGATGGTGCCGGGCATTCCCGAGCCCAGGAATAAGCCCATTTCCTGTTAGTGATTTGATGGATCTCGGTGGCTATCCATGGACAGCTGTTTCCCCTAGGGGTGGGGGGACCACTTTTGGGAGGAATTGGGAGGCATAAAGGGGTTCGATCTGGGTGTGGACAAGGGGCCTGGTGGGTTGGGTGAAGGGCGGTGCCTGGAGTGGGCGGTGGGGGGACCCTGACCACAGCCTTGCGCGCGGGGAGGGGGGGGAGCAGCCGGCCTCCCACAGGAAGCGGAGGAATGACAGCCAGGAGGAAGCTGCACAGGTGCAGGCCCAGCAGCCTGCCGGGTCCCAGGAGGGGACCAGGCCGGGAGGCCCTGCGGGCAGGTCTTTGGGCAACCTGGGAGCCCGCCCCAGGGTCCCCGAGAGCAGGCTGACCCCGTGTGCCAGGGGGAGCAGCTAGGCGGGGACCCCTGGAAGCAGGGGCTGGGGCGGCGCTGGAGGGAGAAACAGAACCTCTCCGCAGGGTTCACACGCTCAGCACCCCTCGCGCCAGCCCCCAGCACATGGGAAAGCAGAAGTGAAATCTGTGAGCCGCACCGGGATCCACGCAGTCACTTCGGGGGATGGCTCCGGTACCAAATTATCCTAATCATGCAAATCTGCGGCCGTGCGGGCGTGGTGGGTGCATCTGCTTCCGTCCCGCCTGCTCTCTGGGTGGCTGGAGCCCATCTGCTGGGCCGGATGGGGCCCTGCACCCGGGACCGTGTCCCAGGGGCTCAGTTCCCAGCGCAGGGAGGGGTCAGGCAGGCTGCTCCCCCTGGGTGCCCACCGGCTGTCCTGGGTGAGGGCAGCGGGGGGATAAGGCTCAGGGTGTCCCCGCGTTTCTGCCTCGGGCTGGCCCCCCTGTGGAAAGAGAGGGGCCTCCACAGAGGAGTCTTCCTCCCTGGGAAAGCAGGACCTGGAGGCGGCAGTTTTGAAGCGGCAGGTCCAAGCTGAGGCTGGGCTCCTGGGGGAGTGGGTTCCCCATTTCCTGCGTCAGCAGCAGCTCCCGTCTCGGGGCCCAGCCGCCTCTGCCCACCCTCGCCGCCCGCAGCCCTGGGCCCCTCCTCCCTGGAGTCGCTGCCCAGACGGCACGGGAGGGACCCTCATGTCATCGGTGCGTGGCCCTCCCTTTGCAGAGGAAGTTCTGGGGTGCCCACCCCACGGCTCTCCTCTGTCCTCAGGCACCTTGCTGCCCCTGACAGGTGCCCACCAGCTGACTCTCCAATTCACAGCCTTTCTCCGCAGCCGACCTCGCGCCCCAGGCTGCCCCCATCACAGCCCCTCCCCCCTCAAAAACGTGGGGTGCTGGGCAAGAGGGTAAAGGCCCTGTTTTGAGGGGGCACAGGACTGGGGCCAGCTGAGCCCAACCTGGGGGCACCGGTGCAAAGCAGCAGGACGTCAGGTGTGTTTCTGGGGAACCTGTGTGAGCAGCACCCACCCAGGTGGGGCCGGGCAGGAGAGGAGGCCGGGGCACTGGAAGCGCCTGCCCCTGGGAGGCGGGGGCGGAGGGGCTGGAGGCAGGTCCCGCCTGGGAACTCGGGGTTCGCGGTCCTGGCGGCCCAGGCCCCAGAGGCTGGGGCCAGAGCTGTGAGGCCCTCAGTCCTTCCCGGAGCCAGTGTGGTTGTTTCCCTCCCGGGAGCCTGGGCCCCGGGAACGGACACAAAACTGGTGCCCGGTCTGCTCCGCTGGGCGGGGTCCTGCCCTGGTGGTCTGAGCGCTTCCCGGGTCTTGGCCAGCGGCTCAGTCCCTTGAGTGCCTTTTCGGCCCTGGCTGTCCGGAGGTCAGAGGTCGCACCAAGCCTCACTTCGGACACCGCCCAGGGGCTCTGTCCCTCAGGAGGCCGCCCGCTCCTGGCGGGGATGCGGCGTGATGCCTCCATGTCACTATTTGGGCAGAACACACGGCACATCGATTGGAGTGGGGTCTTCCGGCCCCCTCGCGCTCCCACACGCTGGATGGAGACCCCAGGGACGCCCCGCTCTTCCCGCTCCTGCGGCGCCCACACTTGTCCAGGGACAAGGATGGGAGGCTATGCTAAGGGTCACCATTCCAGTGGCATCGCAAAAGAAAAGGCAGTGGAACCCCAAGAGTGGGGTTCAGCCCACTAGGGGCTCTCGGAGCAGAGACCGGACCCCCGGCCGACCGGCTGGCGGCGTCCGCCCCTCCTTTGCGCCCCTCTGGCCGCCCGCTTGCCTTAGCTTCCCGGGAAACCGGCTGCGCGCACCCACACTCTCAGGTCCTCCGGCCCCAGTGGCCGAGCCCCACCCTCTGAGCCACGTGCCCGTCATGGGAGCCTGGGGAGCCCCGGGCCTAGACAGGCCTTTTTCCTGGGCCCGGCCCCTGGGAAGTGGCAGGACGTAGCCATAAGGTGGTGCCGCGGGTTTGCAGACGGGTGTGTCGTCCGTGTAAGGGACAGGGACGTCTGGCAACTCCTCCTCGGGGGGCCGGGATCTGCACCCCCAGCCTGGGCGCTTGTGTGGGGGACCCTGGAGGGCCGGCCCTGTGTTGGTCACCCTCCTCTGTGCCCAGGCCAGGGATTCACTGCTGTGGCCACGGGTGGTGGGCAGTGCAGAGCAGGACATTATTCTTGTCCGTTGCCGGCACCCACCCTCCGGGGCACACTGGGAGGCCCCACGCCTGGCACAGAGGGCAGGGGGTGCTCACCATGCCGGAAACACCCTACACCAAACCGCCCCTACCTGGGACGGTCCGCTGGGGTCTCCCTGCCCGCAGCGCCTTCTCTTGGGCCGGGACCTCCGGGAGGGGGTGCGACGGAAGGCGGCCCCCCGTCCCCGGCTGCGACGAAGGAGCCAGTACTCACGAGGGGGGGCTGATGTAAAGGCATGTTTTATTTTCTGGGGGCTGAACTGCAGGCACCTACATAAAGCTCATCTGTTACTTCTCTTTAAGACGTGGAGGAACCGAAGGAAACCATCGAGAGATGGGAGCTGAAAAGTCCTCTAAATGCGTATAATCCAGTCCGATAAGGCAAGGGGAAGTCGGGCCCGGGTCACCCGTGTTTAGCCATCCTGGCCTCACGTCATCCCAAGATCAGCCCGTCGCCTGGGGCTGGGACGCCCGAAGCAGAGTCCAGGGCTCTGCCTGGCGAGTCCGTAACCACACGGGCTGGCCGGGCCACCCCGAGCGCCAGCCACAGGCCAGGGACAACGTCCAGAGCGTGGGGGTGGCCATTGGTCGAGGCTGTCATTTTCCACGCTGGCGGAAAGACAACCTAGTCTTGCGTTTCCTTGTTCTACGATCACAGGGCCAGCAGCTCACAAAGTGTAGGCAAGGGTAGGTCCTTCCCCACGTTTTCCTTCTTGGGTACAGAGAAACAGAAATAACTTAACGTCATCAGAGAGGCGGTCGGGAGACTCAGGGGCATGGCGCTCATTCCCAACCCTGTCCGTGGGCCCGCCCAGGGGCCGAGGAAGGCCTACCGCTGTCTGGGGAACGAACAAATCTGGTCCTAACCCATCGTAAAAAGGTGTCTGAGACCCTAACCATCTAAACACAGGGCTTTGAGGCGCAGGGAGGCGGGGCGGCAGAGAGAAGCAGGCAGCTGGCTGGAACTTCCTCATCTTCGGGACGACGCGCTGAAGGAGACGTACCAGCCAGGGCTGATTTCAGTTCGCACGCACAGGCGCACGCACACACGTGGAGGTGATCTTACGTACAGGCGGTTTTCCTTCGTCCTTGCCGAGCCAGCGGTCGTGTCTCAACCTTGAACAACACCGGCGTCGGGACAGGCGGCTGCGGCTGGAACAGGCCAGCTTGTGAGAAGAGGGCTGCCCACCCGGCCACCGCGGGTCCAGCTCTGCCTGGAAGTCCTGGGAACCCACCAGCGTCACTGGCTGGAGGGAGAACGGAGCCGGGAGATGGCCGGCGAAGGGGACCTCTGAGAAGGATCCCAGCCGTGTGCTCATTGGGTGCATCTCTCTCCCGGGCTGGACGTGGAACAGAAGGTGTCGAGGGTCCAGTGCCTCTGCCCCTTCGTGTGGTGCCACGGACAACCGGGTGTGTTTCCAGCTTCACAATGTCACACTGTTCTGCAAGCGAAGACCCCTTGGCTCAAGAGCAGTATCTTGGTGGGCTCCCCTCTTCCAACAGGGCTGTACACGAGGGGGCACGTTTCTGAAGGGGCTGCTTCGTTTATAGAATTTGTCATGAAATGAAGGAGCAGGAGGGGGGCTCCAGGCAGTTGACCGTCCAGGGCCCGTGTCTGTGGAAGGCGGCCCATCTTCAGCGGGGTTAGCGTGGGTCAGAGTTGGGACACCTGGTGAGGGCCTGTCACAGGCGTGAGTGGAGAGACACTTAGTTGTTGCTGGGTGCTGTGCTGCTGTGGCCTAGGTGGCAGGACCCCCAACAAAGGCCCTGCTGGGCTGGGGGCACCTCCGGGTGGGCTCCCCTGCATGGCCACACCCCAGGGCTGAATTCCAGGCCCCGGGGAAGCACCTACTCAGTGCGTCACAGGCTTCATCCTGGGATCGGCTCATTTCTGTCCGGGGTTTGGCTTTTTCTTTCATGTCCTTTTCTTTTTTCTTCTTCCTCTTCCTCTTTCTCTTTTTTTCTTTCTTCTTCTTCATCTTTTCTTTTGCTTTCTTGTTCTCTTTTTGTTTTTTTTTTTTTTTTACAAAATGTTCTCTGAAAATGTCCCGTTGCTTGGAGGAGGGGGGCAATAGAAACAACACACGAGGGGATTCCACTGAGCAGCACCCCCACCGAGCAGTTGGGGGGCGCCATTGTAATCCTGCATCTAACCATAAAAATCTCGTTTTCCAAAGCAAGTCCCAGCCGCAGCTCACCGGCTTGGAAAAGAAACAGCGTCCGAGGACACGGCCCTCGTCCGTCCCTGCGGCCGGCCTCGGGGGCAGGGGTCCGGGCGCTGCCCCCCGGCACCCCCGCGCCCAGGGGCGGCCTAGCTCATGTGGAAACGGTGCTCCCCCCGCGTGATGTGGGAGGAGAACTCGTACCTGTCCTGGCTGTGGTAGCCGCACATGTTGCACTCGAAAGGGTCGCGGAAGCCGTGGCAGCCCATGTGGATGGTGTACATGACGTGGTCCAGGAAGAGCACCCGGCAGTGTTCGCACTTGTACACCTTCATGGGCTCGCCGCCCGTGCCCACCACCCGCAGGGCATCCTGGGAGCCGTCGGCGGCCCGCAGCATGTCGTAGGCCGGCAGCTCCTCCTTGATGGACAGGCCGTTGCGCGCGTGGGGGGTCATGTGGCTGGTCAGGTAGATGAGGCTGCCCCGCTGCTCCTCGGCGTTGCTCTCCGTGTCCGTGGACTCGGGGCAGCTGTTGTTGGGGGACGCATCCCTCTCGGAGGACAGGGACTTGGCCTTGGACAGCAGCAGCAGGTTCTCCACGGCGCTGTCCTGGGCCGAGTGGTTGGACCTCGCGGGCCCTTCCCCGTGGGCCTTGTGCAGCTGGTACAGCGGGCTGATGACGGGCACCACCTCGGAGCCGCCCGGGGGCGTCTGCACCAGCGGGCGCAGGGACTCGGCGCCCAGGTAGCTGATGGCGTTGTTGATGGCCTGGTCCATCACGTGCACCTGCATCATCTCACTGTCCTTCTCGCAGCCGGCGCCCCCGTCGAAGGGCAGGTCCGACAGGCCCGACAGGCACTTGTCCCCTGGGGGAAGCAAGGGACAGTCAGCGGCGGTCACCTCCGTGTGCGGTGGCAGCAGCTGAAATCCTCCCAGCTGGGGGGCTGCCCAACCTCGGGGGACCCGAACACCCGCACCCTGGGGAGTGGAGACGCGCCTGCGGTGGGCGCCGGGTGCCACGGCTAGCCCGGGACTGGCGTTGACCCAAACTGGGGCCCAACGAGGGGACGAATCCGTGAGACCCAGGTGGTGTCTATCGGTTCAAAGCACAGATGCAAACGGACCCACCCTGGGGTTTTGTCCTACTCTGCGTGCTTTCCTATGAGATCAAACACGATTACATTTAAGCTTCCCATCGAAATGCAGCGTGTTCAGTATGGGGAGGGGCTTCGCGGACAATTCCAACGAATATAAAAGCGATGCTTTTCCTCCGAACGACCCTGTTCCTCCCTGAGGTCCTGGGGTTGGGGGTTCCCAGGCAACCGCTGAGCGCTGTGGCCCCTAAACTCTGGAATCAACAGCTAATGGATGTTGGGGAAACATACTGACACAGGCCACGGAATCTCTCCCCTGACATTCCACAAAGTGAGGAACATAAGCGCCCACGCCACTCACTTTGGCGATCAGGTCAAGACAGACACGTGTTCCAATGGAACACGGACTTCCACGCATCAACAAGCAGAACCTGGGCGCTACCGATCTCACTTCAGAAACCCCGGAGTCCCCTCTTGGAGGGCAAGCACTCGGCCACCTGGCGCAGGGACAGCGAGTTGAGGGCGCTTAACCCAAGCTTAGCACGAGGGAGACCGCGCAGAGCCTCGGTCCCCACGGCAACCGCCCTGCCCTCACTTGCCCTCCCCCGGGGCCTCTCTCACGGTTCAGCAAAGCTGGTCGCTCTCGTGGGAAAACAAGTGTCTCGGGTGCAGTGGGAAGCATGTGGAGACAGCAATCAGTCTATGCCAGCCCGGGTCGGATACAAAGATGAAAAGCCACGTGTTGGTTACGGTAAAAATATTTTCTCGTAGTGCGAAGGGGGAAAGGAAGTAGCAAACCACTGAGCCATCCTAGGAGAAAAGTGTAATTCAGAGAAGAGAGGAAATGGCTCATGATTGTTTTCGCGACGCGGGCCCAGTGGAGGAAAAAAAAACACACACCGCGAGGTAGCGTGTTCAAACAGCAGAAGGTGGTGACAAAGGAGACTGCAGGTCTCGGGGAACAGCACGTGCAAATTGCCTCATTGCAGGGTCGATACATGGAGCAGAAGCAGCCGATAATGCAACAGAAATGACTGAAACTGCGGTTGCTCACGCAGGGAAAGGACAACGGAGCAACCGTGAAGAAAGGTGAAGAAGAGAAAAGAAAAGAAAGGTGAAATGTCAACAGAGGCGGAAGACAAAGTGTCCCAAGCAGGACACGCAGAAAGAGCCTGAAACTATGATCCTCGTGCAGGCCAGTTGCGATGGAAACTGAAACTGAAACACGGGCCCGAGGGAACCAGCCTGAGTCCCGGCCTGGAACCCACTTAAATCTAGAGTTAATAGTAACCGGCTAAAGGAGGAGAATTCTGGCCACCCTGGACCGTGTGAGAACAAAAACGTAAGTGGCCGTAGCAGAAGGGCCGTACTTTGCACAGCAATGAGTCAGCACGTACTGACTACAGTGATGCAAGTCCATGAAAATGATGTCACGGTTTTAACGTTTGTCAAACCCTATCTTTCCAGTCTTAGAGAAAGCCTCTAAAACCATCTTTTTTGGAGGGTGTGAGAAAATATTTAGCTGAAGGCGAGCCAGTTTGGCTTTGGTTCTCCTCTTAAAGGTCAGGCATGTAAAAATGGGCTGCTTCCATTTGAAATAGCATCTACCCCATGACAGAATCTTTACCGTATGTATCTTATTCCTTTAGAAACCCACCTGTTCATGACCCTCTCTGCTCACGGGCACATGCATCGAAATAAAAAGATACTGAGAATCAACCTCAGCAACCAGTAATATTGGTAATTCCTGGATGTTGGGTTTTGTGGCGATTTTAAAATATTCAACTTTGCATTATAATTATATTAACCATGTGTCACTTTAGTAATACAATAGGTTTTATTCATTTAAAAAGAGAAAATTAGCTGGTTCGATTCCCCAGCCAGGGCACATGATCAGGTTGCAAACCAGGTCTCCAGCCAGGTCCCCAGCTGGAGGCAGGTGAAAGGCAACCACACATGGATCTCTCTCTCCCTCTCTGCCTCTCTCCCTTCCCCTCTCTCTAAAAATAATAAATAAAATATTAAAAAATATATTTAAAAAAGAGAAAATTATAATGGGTAGCAGAAATAGGAATCATTGTTTTTTCCTTCTTCTATTTCCTCTTCTGTATTATAGACATTTTCTCAGCACAATCACCAAACAGACCGAAAGCAGCGATTACCATCACTCCTGGTGTCTGATGATCTCAGAGGGCATGACAGAATGAGGAATGCGGTCAGCAAAATACATGCTTACTGACACTCGTGCCAGAGCTTAATTTACAAATTTTAACTACACGTCAGAGATCCGGTGAGCAGAGAGACATGCCATTCTGAGCACTATTCAACAAGAACATCAGCAGATGTTTCTCAGATGCGAGCCCGGGTGAGGGGCCCGGCCGCCCTGTCCACCACGCCTCTGGGTCCTCAGAACAGGTTGGGGGTTGGCAGGGCCTCAGGCCCACGTCACAGATGGGGACACTGAGCCCAGGGGTGCGCCCCAGGTCCCCAGCCAGTCTCCCGAAGCCCACCTGGGGGTCTCAACAGGGCAAATTGGTGTCGGGGACACACCTGGAGTCTAGAAGTTCAGGGGAAACTTAGAGACCCATCTCCTTGGCGGTTTTCGAGAAGGAGAAACTGGGACATGTTAGGAGGGTTCCCTGAACTCCCGTCAAATTGAGGTCGGCCACTGGGGGCTGGAAGAGCCATTGCTTTAGAAATAAACCGCCTGTCGCCAGCCTCCTGCGCGGTGGTGGCCCTTCCACGGGGGCCACCCGCCCCGCCCTCTGCCTCTTCCAACCCCCCCTCCACCCTGAATCTCCAGCTGCCGGTGCCCCCCAGGGGCGCGGGCAGCTGCTCTGCTTTCCCTGCAGAATTAGGGTGGGTTCTCAGCCTGGTACTCGAGGCCGCGCCCGGGCCAGTGGGCGCTGGGACCTCAGTCTTAGTGCTTCCCTGAGGGACACAGGTCACCCAGGTCCTGCCTGGAGTCCTTCCCTTCTCCCACAGTCATGGTCTCCACCCTCTGCTTCCACCAAGGCCACCGGCAACCTCAGGAGCCTGTGCTGTCATCCTTGCCAGACACGACCCTCCCCGTGGCCCATCCCCTGCAGGGGACCCTCCCCCATGGCCCCTTTGGTGTTACTTTATGTTTGTAACCCCCCGGAGAGAACTAAGGAGTAAAACCAAGACTGGAAGACGTCAAGAAGGTGACAGTGTTGGTGGCAGCTGTGACGGACCCCTCAGGTGGGTCCCCGGTCAGGGGCCCCTGCACCCTCACAGCTGCCTTGGTCTCCTCCCTGCCCTTCAGTGTCTGGCCTTGGTGTTTTGGTGCCCATACCGGACAACTAGCTCCTGGAGGAGAAGCCGCTGCCCTCTGCCATGTATCCCTCAAAGCACCTGCCCCAGGGAGAGTCACCTGTGGCCGTGAGCATCCCATGGCAGACCTCTGGGCCGGGTCCTCGGCAGCTCTGCCCATGGAAAGTTCAAGGCAGGGCCCTGGCTCGTGTGGAAAACGGCCTGTCCAGCCCAGGCAGGGGGTGCCCGGGCTGCGTGGGGAGCCCCTGGCGGAGCCCGGCCCCCGCTCGTGACCCTGGGCACACGGCTTGCCTCCCCCACCTCCAGGGCCCAGCACGTGCCCACGGGCAGGCCCCACGGTGCCTGGACACCCCGCCAGGCTGCCGCAGGACATTGGCCCGGTTGACGAGGCCCACGCAGGAGAGTTAAGAATGCCAGGCTTCCTAAAAGGCAGATGGGCTGCGTTTTCTTCTCCTTCCCTCTAAGCTAAGAGCCTCCTGAGTCTCCACGCCCCCACGCGCTTGTTTTTTAAGAGACAGCAAACATGTAGCTCTTACCAACAAATTTCTGAGGCATAGAGCTCTTACGTTTGGCGACATTACTCGCGAGCCTGTCCAGCACCAGGGACCTCTCGGCTCCGGCCTTGCACAGGTCTTCCGCCATCTCGCCGTGGTTCGCATCTTCTTTAAGGACTAAAGTCAAACACAGGTAGAGACGCCCGTTCAGAAAGGCCGCCGGGAGGGACCCGTGCGCCCCGCGTCCGCCTGACACGGCCACGCGCCCGCGGAAGCCGGGCCCTGGGCGGGGAAGACCCCTCGTCCCCCCGGCCCCCTGCCCGGCGGACCGCTGCCCGGAGCCGCCTGCCGAGGACGCCTGGGGGCTGCATGTTCCCTCCTCAGACCCGGACGCTGAGCGTCACCCCTGCCACCGGAAAGTGGACGGTGATTAATTGTGTCCCTCTGACGAGTCACGCTAGCTATTCAAAGACTCTCAACTTCAGAAGCTCCGTTGACCTGACAGCAGGTGCCTGAGGAGCAAAGAACCGTCACAGCCGGACGTGACCCGCGGGTCGGGCTCGCTCCCGGGGCCGAGGAGACACTGAAGGAGCCGCAGCCCATCCTGGCATCGCAGGGGCCGCGGGGCAGCTGCGCACGGAGGGAGGCTGCCGGCCAGTCTGTGTTTTTCTCAGTCTGTCTCTTTCTGTCCCTAACTGCGGGCACGGCGGTCTCCTGCGTGGTCTCCTCTATGCTGCGATTTTGGAAATGCAATCTTTCCCCTCCCTGAGATTCATCTCCTGTATACGGAGCTGAAAACGTAAATTGATGGTCCTCTAACTAAACCACCAATCCCCCCCACCCCCCCACAGTTCCTGGGGGGGTCGCAGACCCCACTGCAGGTCTCTCGGGGGCTCTGTGTGTCTTTCTACGTGGACCCCTGTTCTTCCGGTGGCCCCAGGTGGCAGCTACACTTGAACCCCGTGCTAACATCACCCCTCTTTCCAACAGCTGCCAGCTCCCCACGCTGCCCCAGGTGCACTTAGGACTCATGGCTTCCAGGTACCGGGAAGCTGCCCAACCCCACGGGACGTGAAGCCAGGCCTGGACGCAGGACACCCACGCCCTGCGTCCCCCGTGCCCCGCCACCGGCCCTGTATCTTTCTTCCTCATGTCCTGTGCCTTGTTCATTGCTCCCTCGTTTCCGTCTTCCTTGCATCACGACAAATGCCACTTTGAAAAACTACGTGTCTCGTTGGTTGGTAGCACGGGTAGAAGCCATTGCAAGCATCAGAAATGCGGGTGTTTTGAAACAGGCAAGAACAACACCCTGTTTTGATGAGGGGTTGTCTCTCCTACATGCTGTAAGCTTGGATCTGTTGGCACCTAATCCAAAAGAACGGCCCCACTATTCGGGGGACCCCTGTGGGGGGCTGGTGTCAGGAGAGTGGAAGGGTGGGAGGTGAGAGACAGCACGGCCAAGCCAGGCGCCCAGGTGGCCCCCCCGCAGCCCCCCGCCTGCCCTCCGACCCCCGTCGTTCTCCGGCGAGACCCCCGTTCACATGCCTCTGGGGTTTCCCAGTCCCTTCAGCCTGCGCTGACCCTTGAGAAGCACAATGGGATTCCAAGCAACCTGAGCGCCCGGGGGTGTAAATGGACATTTTAGGAACATGTACTACATACACGGCTGACATACAAGCTACGTGACATTCATGACAGAAAAGAGCTACGTGTCGGGTGGCAGCCATGTGGAGACCTAGCCTTGGGTGTCCAGGGAGGCATGTGATGCACGACACGCCCTCAGTCCTCTTCCTGCTGTCTGTCCGTGCTGGGCGGCGGCCAGACAGGAGCTGCCACGCGTGTTCCAGAGGGGAGCTCAGGGGACACGTTGGGAACAAGGCTGAGCAGGGGAGCTGACCCCCGGCCTCAGGGCCCGGAGGCTGCTCGTGCCCACGCGCAGCCCGAAGCATGTGCGGCTTCGAGATGTTGCTTCAGGGCCAGGGACGGTGGAGGAAACCAGGGGACTCTGCGTGTGTCTTGTCTGCTTTGTCCCCTTGACTCCGCATGGAGCGTGTTCAAGGGAAGTGCATACTATTATATTCACTAGGGCTGGTGCTACAGGTAACACGATGCTGGTTAACATTGGTTGAGCAGATAACACGGTGAAACGTGTCGTGCTAATTCTGAGATCCATTCATTACTTTTTTGATAGGAAATACAATGTCTGAGTGTCTGCATTTTACTTCTAAAGAGCATAAATTGTCCTCTCTGCCCTTCGTCTCCTATCTCAGGTCTAGCCACAAATTGGTTACATGATGATGATGACCATGATGGTTACTAGGTAAGACCTAGTTTCCTTCCTCCATGGACCCTCACTTCTGGAAAGTCACCTCGGGTTGTAAAAGAGGCTCTGTGACCATTTCACGGAATCCCCCCGTTTTAGGCGAGAGGAGTTGGGGACCCAAGAGACAGCTCAGGCTGAGGGCGGCTGAGCCCCGTGATGCACTCCCCCTCGAGGCCAGGACTGCAGCGGCCCCTCCGTCGGACCACCGCCCCCACTCTCACCCGCCCGCTGTGGTCTCCGTCCCCATCGTCCTCGCGCTGTTGAGCTGCACGCGGGGAAGAGGTTACACACCTGCACCTGAGCTTTATGTTTGCTTGGCCACGATACGTAGGTGCAACACAATAATCAAATTAATTTTAACGTTGAAAAAGTAGCCCTGGCTGGAGGCACAGTGGATAAGGCGCCGGCCTGAGAACCCAAAGGTCGCTGGTTCGATTCCCAGCCAGGGCCCATGACCAGGTCTCCAGCCGGATCTGCGGCCAGAGGCAGGTGAAAGGCAACCCGACATGGATGTCTCTCCCTCTCTGCCTCTCTCCCTGCCCTTCTCTCTAAAAAAACTATAAATAAAATATTTTTCACAAGGTATCTGTCCCCGGGCGGATTTCCTCTCTGAGACAGGCGTCAAGTGGGAGGGCTGAACCGGGCTGCCCTTGTTCTCAGCTGTCATTTCAGAGCTCCGCCCGGGTCCACTGGCTCTTTTCCCAGTGGCCACGCTAAGTAAGTCCTGTTTGGACAGAGGGGACCTGTAGGCTGATATTGAGAAATTTCTCCTGCCTGAACAGTCAGGGAGGTGACTTCTGTACAGCTGCTGTCCCTCCGGAAAGCGTGCCCTCCTCCTCCCTCACTGCCCCGGGGTCGCGGTGACCCTGGGCCCTGGGCCCTGGGACAGCGGGTGCTGCCCACTTGCAGGGCGACGTCCAGCCCGGCCCTCGTTCCAGGCAGGCGCCCGACGCAGCCCTGAAAACATCCCGGAAGCTCTTACGGGATGACCTTCACGACCGTAGCTTTTCAAACCAGATTTCACATCTTGTCTTGGTGACTGGGCCCAAAGAAGGAATTCATACTCCAGGTTTTCAAAAAATTACCCAAAACCAAAATCAACAAAAACGTCAAGGGTCGCTAGGACCTTACAAGAAGGAGGGTTTCCAGGTCAGGCTCCCTCTGGTGAGGTGAGCGGTGCCTAGTGGGGTGTGTGGGGTCAATGGGCGCTGGTGGGTGGGCGGGGCCTGGGCGGCCTGGGCGGGGCCTGGGCGGGGTCTGGGCGGCCTGGGCGGGGCCTGGCCCCGAGCTGCGCGCTTACCTGGGTACAGCGTGCCTGGCAGGCCCATGGTTTGCAAGTAGTTGTGGCAGCGCTCTTTATGTTCCTCTAAAGAGCTTCGCTGTTTATAGCTTCGGCCACAATAGCCACATTTGTGAGGTTTACCAACTGCAGAAAACAGAATGGAGTTCAAGACCCCAATTAAATGCTGGCCTTACCGGTGAGGGGAAATGCATGCAATACAGACATTACCAAAAAGCCAAAAAAATAAGAACCCCTCTACTCTAGAGAGCTCAACGCATCCTGGGCTTGCTCAAAACCACTAACGGTAAAAACGTAAATCAAGGGGTGGCCTCGATTTCCCCCGGGAACGCCTGTAAGTTCTGTTCATCTGAGTGTGCGGTCCACTCTCCTGACCACCAGGTCTCGCCCGCCCAAGTCATTGACATGTGCCCCTTGGCTGGAGGAAACATCACGGAGTTACAATGTGCATCGGCCACGTGGCAGAGAAGGAGGAAGGTGGCAGAGTGGATGGGCCACGTGGGGAGGAGGAGGAAGGCGGCAGTGTGGACGGGCCACGTGGGAGGAGGAGGAAGGCGGCAGTGTGGACGGGCCACGTGGGAGGAGGAGGAAGGCGGCAGTGTGGACGGGCCACGTGGGAGGAGGAGGAAGGCGGCAGTGTGGACGGGCTACGTGGGAGGAGGAGGAAGGCGGCAGTGTGGATGGGCCACGTGGGAGGAGGTGGAAGGCGACAGTGTGGACGGGCCACGTGGGAGGAGGAGGAAGGCGGCAGTGTGGACGGGCCACGTTGAGGGGGGAGGAAGGACCCATGTCAGCTGGATAATCTTCTGATCCACCTGCTCAAACTCTTGTCCCTGCTGAATGGGGGCAGTTCAGGCACGACATGGCCTCAGGTATAACTGCAACCAAAGAAAGTTCCATCCCATGGTACGCACTGGGTAAACTGAGGTCTCCAGGAAACCATAAAGATAAATATCTTCAATGACGTCAGCATGTATTTTCCAAATTCATTTTCCCCTCTAACGTCAGTAAGTTCTGTTTCCCCCCAAAGAACGGCAGAGCGCGTGGTCTCTGGATGAGCCCCGTGGAACTTCCTGCGGGGAGTGCGGTGTCCGCTGTGTGGTCACCACGTGGCCACCTGCTACCTGAGGATATGCAGCGTTCACTGAGCTCTAATTTTGGTGAATTGATTAAAATTCAAATTCCACGGCTGGACGCCACTATGTTGAGCAGTCTGGCTCCAGGCAACGGTGTTTGCCGTTCCTGGATTTTACGGAGTATTTTAGAAAAGGAGGAGCAGCACGGGTTCTCATGACTCACAGGCTTTAATGCAGAGCATGCTGATGAGATGGGTAATGTGTCTTCAACTAGCTCTACAAAGTACGTAAGTTTCCATCCTATGACCAGAATAGTCTCCCTTCTCCTAATGCTAGGATTTTACCTACTTGAAATTATGATATAAAGATCAACACCACTCAAATAAAAATACTGGGAACATGGTTCAACTAGCGCTTGTCTTGGTTCTCCCTCTTCCTTAGGAGAACGGAAGCCGTGATTTAAGAAGACTAAGGGAAACCGTTTTTTGAGTTCTGGGCCGTGGAACAGAGGAATTCAAAGGACCTTTCTTTGGAGAAATTGTTGTGTCCCAACCTCAAGGGAGTAACATCGATGTGCAGGCGATGCTGCCTGGCACTGCGCTGTGTCAAGAGCTGCCTTCACCCGCGAATGGAACATAGTTAACCCCTCACTGTCCTTTCCTGGAAAAGCGGTAACTTCCTAAGTGGCATAGTGTCTACACAGCCACCTTTCCGAGGACAGGGTTGATTTGAACTCGAACCCTAGGAAGCACGCTCACTGCAGCACAAGTCAAGCACCTGCTCTTCGGGAAAGAAAGCCTCTGGCTCAGCTCACCACGTCCACGAAAAGCAGCAGAGAAGGCAGGGGTCCCCCCCCTCTCGTGTCATCAGTGCGGGCAACTCCCCGGTACACCAGCCCCCACACCTGCTGGGGAAGCGAGGGGCCCCGCTGTGTTGGGGGCACAGTGGCACAGTGGCCGTTTCACGAGGGCGTCGGACGCGGCCCCTCTGAGTTGCACACGCAGGCTGACACCCTCGTCTCCCCGGAGCACAGCCGCTTTGTAAAAGCAGCTTTGTGGCACCTTCGGGCGTCAGAACCGCGGACCCCGGCTTTCCCTCCCCAGGATTAGCTCCTTGGTGGGCCCGGGACAGGTCAAGGCCTCTGCGTGACACGGAGTTCCTGCGTCTCGGGAGGAACCAGCTGGCGTGACCTGAGAGACTGTTAGAGGGTCCCGGCAGGAAAGAAAACGGGGCAGCTCGTGTCGCGCTGCCAGGGTAGCAGGCAGGCGAGTGTCTGTCGCCCGTCCGCCTGCTCCGGGGACCAGGGCTGGTCCGGCTGGTGCTCAGCGGAGGCCCAGCCCACACCAGAAGCTGTCCTGCCAGCCCTGTGGGACCGTCCCCTGCTAGACAGCTCCCTGACACCTTGTAAGCGGCGTCTGCCCAGTTTCTTTGTCCTCTGGCGCCTGCTGGGCATGGCACACAGGCCGCAGGACCGTCACACGGAAGCCCACGCGGACCCTGCTCATCCTCTAGTGACGTGCGCACCGGCCCCTCCACGGGGACGAGGTGTGGCTCCCGTCATGGACACAGGGGTCATTTAAAAGTGCTCACCGGCACGTTGTCACCAGCCCACTGTGGAGGAGCCCTGTTCTCCCCGTCACCTGCAGCCACAGCCTCCCCCAGCGCCAGCACCCACTCCGGTCCCTCATGGCGGGGGGCCGTGGCCTCACTGTCACCCCGGCTGACCTGCCTGCTCCAGGTTTGGGCGGCTCCTTTCTTGGGCCCCACTCACTGCAGGTTCACAACCGGCACTGCTTGGGGGTCTCCTCCATGTTGCCGCCGGGAAGGGGGGTGGGACAGAGCACCGAGGCTGAGCTAACAGGGGCTCCACCCCAGCCTCCCCCATGTCCTGCAGGAGGATGCGCTCCCTTCCCGGGGTCACCTCCAGAATTGCACCTTCCGTGTCAACGGCTTTGAAGGTCAACTTTAGAAACTCGCCTTCGGCCTGGACGTGAGCCCTTCCCTGGGGGTGTCTCCTGATGCCTCTCACCCGGACACTGGCTGTCCCCTCTCGGAGCCCTTGCTGCCCCTCGGATGACGTGTCCCAGCCCCGGGAAGACACCGGAGCCCTGCTACTTCACACCCGCCTCCTCTGTGGGGAAAGGGGTCCCGGGGGCGCTCAGCACATGCGTGACCAAGAAATGCACACAGCCAGGAACCTCTCACGGCTGACACCTGACGCCACGTGGGGGAAGAACACGCCCAAGTCCAGACAGTACCCTATGCGCACAGCCCCCGGCTGGGGGGCAGCGGTCCGGAGCCCCTCGCTGTCCCCAGCGCCCTCTGAGGTGGGGGCACGGACACCGGGTGGGTGCAGGGCTCTGCAAGGGCAGGAGCAGGCCGGCCGCCTCCCGTCCCTGCGCCCCGCGGGGCGGGGGCCCACCCTGCAGAGCCCAGGCCTCCTGCTCTGGTCCTAAGGCTACGGCCCCTGGCTGATGGGAAAGGGCAAGAAAGACGCCTCAGGAGGCAGAGGACATAAGCCAACGGAGGTGGGAGGGTGGGGACTTCGCGACTTGGGGCGCATCTAGCAAAACCTGGTGCCTGGCCCCGCCAAGGCAGCGTGTCTGCTGTCACCTTCGCCTCGGCCGCTCCTGAAATCTGCGCCGCCCAGTCACGTACAGGGCTCACCTGTCAGCCTCGAGACAGGGGCCTGGGACTCGCTGGGCGCTGGCGTGATGCCCAGCAAAAGCGCAGCTGGGAAATCCTCTAGACGGACCCACTTACCTGGCAGACAGGACGGGGGGCCTCTTTGGAAAGATGCCACTGAAGGGGAGCTCGGAGCCTGAGGGTTGCCCACCCACTTCCCCGGTTCACCGGGAAGTCAGATGGTGGCAGGGCACCGCCACCACCACCACCACGGCCATCGGGGGGCCGGTGACTGACCCACGGCTGCCCCGGGGCCCGGGCCACCTGGCAGGGAGGGTCCTTTGCCCACGCGCAGCGCGGGTGGCTCCCGCCTGCACCCCAGGACCTACCGGAGTGCGTCCGCAGGTGCCCGGTGAGGGCGTCCCTCCGGCGGCAGGCGTAGCTGCAGAGGTGGCATTTGAAGGGCTTCTCCCCGGAGTGCAGTTTGATGTGTCGCAGCAGGTTGCCCTTCTGCGTGAAGGAGGCGCCGCACTGGTTGCACTGGAACGGGCGCTCGCCTGCGGGGAGGTGGACAGTCGTGAGCACGGGCACCGGGCAGCGGCCCGAGGGGCGCGCGGGCGGGACGGGGGTCTCCCACGGGGCCCGTGACTTCCACCGGCTGCTGGCTGGATCGCACATGAGGCTTTCAGACGGAACCTGCCAGTTTCTTAATGCTTCACTGGCTGGGTCAATTTGATCTGAAAATCTAATTTTTTTCCCTAAATCAGAACGGCACATCACAATGCAAATTCAAACTCATTTAAATAAAGTGACTGCAACATTTTGTGATGAAGAGAGCCACTCTTCCTGATCAGCAGTTTTGGAATAAACCAATATCCAATTTTGCGTGTTGTGGCATTTGGTGGGGTTTTTAATGTGGCTTTTTTCAAAGGGTCTTTAAAATATGCCACTGAAGCAGCAAAATAAAAAGGAAACTCATTAAAAATGCATTTCAGGATCACAAGTTCATTTCAGCGTTACATTCTTATATTTAAATGAAAGGCAGTTCATTATAACAGTTATAATAACTTCTTTTCATTTACATCTCCCTGTATTTCCTTTTCAATTTCGTCTCCATTACCTGCCTGTCCTTACGCCAGCGCATCCGGACGGAGACGGACGGAGACAGTGTGAGGGCAGACGGAAGGAGACAGACTGAGAAAAATGAGAAGTGGAGAAACTGAAGGGAACTCCGCGCCGCTCCGAAAGTCCCCAAACTCCCTGGGCCCGCAGCCCCGCGCGCGGCACGGAGGGGCTGGCTTTCCGCTTCCCTCGCAGGCCCTGAACGCCCCCGGCTACGGCCGGGGTGGGTTGGACGAGGGGTGCTCTCCGCACAGAGTCTGAGAAGCGGGTTCCCTGGTGGGGGGCGGGGGGTTGGAGGCCGGCTCAGCCCCTCCTCTCGTCGGGAACCCCGTGGCCCATGAGAGGAGGACACCGTGCAGCAGGCCTGGGCCCACGTCCAGAGTGAGGCACCTGTCACGTTGAGGCACATACGGCCGATTTCTCAAAAATAAACGCTTCTTTTCCCCGCAGAGCTGCTCTACGGGACCGCAGACGCGGAGATACCGTGAGAACACGCGTCCTAGGAACAATCTTTCCCTTTAGGAAGACAGAACACGTGGACAGCCCCATTAACCACCGGCCCGATGGACGCCCAGGACTTTGGCAAACGAGACATCCCTGATCAGAAACGACCTAGTAGTAGCCCCTCTAACCCTGTTAAAAGCCACACCTGGCCCTGGCTGGTGGCTCAGGGGACAAGGTGCCGGCCGGCGAACCCAAAGGTCACTGGTTCGATTCCCAGCCAGGGCACATGACCAGGCTGCAAGCCAGGTCTCCAGCCAGGTCCCCGGCTGGAGGCAGGTGAAAGGCACTCAAAAACAAAAAAAAAAGCCACACCTGCATTTCATAATCATCATCCTCTTCCTTTTTAAGAAGGTGAGGGAGGTGCTGCTGTGAAAATGACAGCGAATTCACAGTGATGCTCAGACGCAGACCGACTGGAGGGGCCCTGGTACCGACCCGTCCTCGCTGGGCTTGGGCCTCCATCGGCCTCTGGGGGTGGACCTGGCCAGGCAGGGGAAGGGTCAGCGTCCAGCCGGTGGGGACCACTAACCACCTGACTGCAGCTGGTGCCCAGGTGGCCCCAAGGAGCCCAACAGGGCAAGCATTTCATTTTTAGTGAGAAGCACCTCTGGGTCCCGCCCCCAGACACGTGGGTGAAGGTGCACATTGGACCCCACACCGCGGGAAGGACCCTTCGTGTGGGCACCACAGCTCTTACTCCGCCGGGGGACCCTCAGACTGCGGGTCCTGGAAGGACAGTCAGCTGGGAGGTCTCAGGCCGTGAAAGGCCGTGACAGGCTGCAGAGGCCTCCCGTGACGTGTGTGCACGTGCAGCATGTATGACCCAAAGCTGGAGCCCCTCCCAGCGGACGGGGTCTGAGGCTGGGCCCGATCCAGGCGGGACCCTCAGGTGGGCCAGGGGCTGGGCGGAGGCAGCAAGGACAGGCCTGGAAAGCGGCCGTTCTGCACTGAGCAGGACAGGAAGGAGAGAAAGGCGGCCGTTTCTTCAAGAGTGAAATCTGACTTCCAGTTTGAGTCACGGGTTCCGTGCACCCTGCCGGGTGGGGGCCCTGCTCCCGCCGTCCGGCTGGCGGGGCAGGCTTCCTGGAAGTCTATTTCTGAGGCCCCGGGTGGGCATGGACGCGCAATCCCGGCCAGGGCCTGTCCCTTGCCCTTCTGCAGGCTGGTGTCACTGAGCCAAAATTCCCCCAAGGCGGCCTTCCCTCTTCTCTGAATGAGCTGAGGCCTTCAGTGCCCTTACTTCAAGATTCAGTTGTCAATCCCAGTGACCCTGAGGGGTGTCTGAGCCCTTTCCCTGCCCACTCGGGGGACAAAGAGCGTGGGCTGCCCCGTCATCCGGCTCTGCGGGCTGTCGGGGGAGGCGGACGTGGGAAACACCCCTCACTGCAGGAGCCGCGGGCAGGTCAGGGCGGGGCTCCGGGGACTGGGCCACCCGCCCGGCCGCCCTTCTCCTGGGCTCCTCGACTCCCTTCTGCGGGTGCTCAGGGGCCCTGCGCAGCACCCGAGGACCCTCCGGGGCAAACCGGGCTCTGCGGGGTCACGGGAACCCCGAGGACTCCTAGGTCTGCACTTTGGGGGAGCCGTGTTGTATCAAGGTTTAAACGTGCAGAGTTCAGGGTGGGGCCAGCGGCTCCCCGAGCTGCCTCCTCTGGTCGGCCCTGCTCGGTCCCGGGGGGCAGCTTCCCAGCACATCCAGGTACTCGCGCCAGCCCACGCGCGGGTCTACCTGCCGCCCCCCGACCTGTGCGCACGGCAGTAGTTCCGCAGCCAGAGCTCACCGGGATGCAGTTCAATGGTGAAGACGACTGCTCCCCCGCCTGGGAACTGCTCCCCCGCCTGGGAAGGCACCGCGCCAGCTCCAGAGCGTTCCCCGAGTCCTCTCCCGCGGAGACCCCCCTCTCTCTGCACGTCCCGCTCCCCACCGGAGGGTCCGCGCACCGGGCGATTTCAGGAGTGAGGGGCACACCGGAAAACAATGCTTATTGGAAAGAAACCACTTTCCTTTCCCCCCGGAGGTACTCCAAACGGAGGCCACCCCTCTAGAAACTCCCTGACTCAAATCTACGCATCACAATGCCGGAAAACCCGCTCTCCCGGACAGCCCCGCTTTGCTGTCTGACGGGGGTCCTGAATCCCTGCGTCCTCCGGGGCCCCCTGAACCGGCTGGGCTCCGGCGAGACTCCCCACTCCCTGGGGCCCCACTGCAGCGGGGTCTGCGCCTGCTGTGGTCCCCCCGCCCGCAGGCCCTGCCGGCAGGTGCGGCGCGAGGAGGTGGAGGGCGGCCCCCGGCAGACGCGGCTGCGGGCGTCTGTGTTTTACGCCCCGGCGTCCCGTGGCGACATGCATTGTTTTGCTCCCCTTTACGGCAGGGGAATAACGTTTCCGTTCAATTCAGAGCCCACGGGGGCACGCAGCTGTACGTGACATGCACCCCGTTCACGTTGCATTCCGGACTCTCGGGCAGTTACCGTGGGAACAATGGTGCCCGGCCGGTCCCCCCACCCCGGCCCGGTGCTTGGCGCACGGAGGGGCGGGACGGGGCCTCTCCGCCCTGCTGCCCGCACTCTCGTGGCAGCGACCGGACACCAGACTCTCCTCCTGCTTCCGGTTTTGGACGCAGGACGGCAGGTGCTCTCGCACTTCCCCTGCCCCCGCCGGACGGCGCTTTCGGCCTTTAATCCTTTACCGCGGTTGAATTAGAAACTAGTGACAGCCACCGCGTCCTCGGCGCCTGAAACCGGGGCTCTTCCGGAAACCCTGCGTTTGCCTGGTGTTTCGTCCTTGGCTACTGTGTCCGAACACCAGCCCTTCTCGTCGGAGCTGGAAGCAGCGCGTTTGCTTCCTGGTTTCTTGGTGGACAACGCGAGGTGCGCACTGCGGTGTGTTAAGTTTTTTGGCTGGTTTCATCTTGCTGTCCAAGGGGGCCCGACCGGGTGGCCGCTGCCCCTCACCGTGCCCACCGCCCCTCCTTCGAGGGAAAGGCTCCTGCCCCCATCCGCCAGCACTCGCACGCGGGCCTGGGAATGTCCTGTTTTCCGCTGCACCGTCCAGGGCTGAACTGGTCCCGGCTGAGGCCCCGGGGGGAGGGTGCAACCTGGAGCCCCCGCCGCGCTGCCCACCTTCGCAACGAGCCCTGGGGACAGCCGCCCCCTCAACCGCCTGCCCCTCGGGAGGAGGGTCTCCGCCCGGCCTTACCCGTGTGGCTTCTCTTGTGGACCATGAGCACATTGGGGCCGATGCACACGATCCCACAGACATCACACTTCAGTTTGCCATTAGGAAGTCGGATGCCTCCGGCTGCTGACACAACTCTGCCGCCTGCGCCACCGTGGGCCCCATCCACGTCCTCGCCCGCGGCGCCCAGCACGCGCACGTCCTGGGCGCACGAGTCCCCATTCACCGCACAGGCACGCCCATTCTCTTCATCACTCTGAGTCTCTACTTTAACATTACCGGCTGAAAGACACAACACAGGGGCCACTCAGTGTCAGGGCAGAAAACAGGGCAAAGCATCACAGCACACGGGAGCCCAGGGCCGCTCGACCAGGGTGGAGAACCCTCGCCCGCCACGCAGGCCGGGGTCACCGGGGCCACGGGGCAGCTGCGGGCGCCCCGCAGTGACCGAAGGCCAACCCTGCACCCTCTCCTCCGCCGTGAGCCCCTCGCACCGGAAGGTGAGCAGCGGTCCCCCCACCCCATCAGTCGGCACCCTGGGGCCGTGACCTCATTGGCAAACCCCACTTTGGTGGCTCTCCAGCATGAGACGCTCCTGTCCCTCACCCCGCTGCCCTCCCCTGCGTCATGGAGTCATAAACGTGACAAAACCCAGCAAGCACATGCTTAGCTTCCTGATTCTGTGTGTTTCTTCGGTACGTGATGTTCTAACCCCCTTTTATTTCACGCTGGTCATGGAAGCTGCGTGCTGACGTGCAGCCGTGAGCTCAGACTTGCTCCAGGGGCTCACTGGGGTGGATGTGAGTTGGAGGCTGAGGCCGGTTTTCAAAGGTGACCCCCCCCGGCGTGGGGTGAAGGGCGGTGTGATGAACACGGCAACCACGGCTCGCCCGCGCCGCCCTGCCCTTCGCGTTGCACGCTGGTGGACGTACACCATTCAGATGTTTTCTTGGTGTTTTGTTTGCACTCCTCTGACACACAGGCTGGTGACGAGTGCGTGACCCAGCCCCAACCTGACCAGCTTCCCAGGAAATCCGCCCCCTCGGTCCCTGCAGATGAGTCGCCGCAGGTGGGCAGACCAGGTGGGGACGTGCCCACCGTCTCTGATGGACGTTCTGAGGGTGGGTCTCCAGCTGTGGCCCCTGGACCAGCCAGCCACATCCGTGTCACCTAACTGGCTAGAATGGCAAGTTCTGGGGTCCACCCAGGTCCCCGAGTCAGCGACTCTGGGCTGGGCTCAGCACCCTGCGTTGTCACGAGCCCCGCAGGGGACTCCGAGATGTGACACCCTCCGAGGGCACACAGGTCTGAGAGCCACTGTCTTCCAAAGTTGACTCCGTGAACGGTACCGAAGTTTGCGTCCCGCTGGGCGTGAAGTCCGAGCCCCACCCTCCGTCAGCTCTGAGGGCTCGAGTCAGCCATGCGATGCCCCTGTGCCTGGCTTCCCCACCTGCCATTGGTCACCGCGCTGGCCTAACAGGGTGTCACGGGGCTTTGATGGGAGAACAGGTGAGACATTAGCTCAGCACCGTTGCCAGGCAAATGGAAGCACATTCCCAAAAGAGTCGTCACATGGGGGGACCCCGCGTCACCTGGATACCATTACGGCATGTACCCCCCCCACCAGGCTCACAGCTCTGCTTGCTGGCCCCTCACCGCAGCCCATGAGGGGGTGCTGCTGCTCTCCCTGTTTACGGGTGGAGAGGCACAGAGAGGGTGAGCCGTGTGCAGAAGGCCACACAGCCACCAAGCACCTCGCGTTTCAGAACAGGAGTCTGATGGCAGAGGTGAGCGGGGGAGAAGGGGTTGCTCACACACTGGGCACCCATTCCAGGGGTTTTCACCAGGAAGGGTCTGCGGGACTAAGAGAGGGAGGGGAGGCTGCTGACATCTACGGCATCTACGCCAACAAAGAAGGCCACCTGCTCGCCAGGGGCGGGTCCACCTGCTCGCCAGGGGCGGGTCACCTTCAGGTGCACGAGACTTCGCTCTGAGACGGGGAAGCTTCTCACCTGGTGTGGACCCACGTGGACCAGTGCTGGCCACCCAGGGGCGCCTGAGAACATGGCCTCCCACCGGTGGGGAGGGTGGGCTTCAGCATGGTGACAGTCGGCAGGAATGAGTCTGGAGACCCCCCGGGACCTGGACCAGAGCAGCGGAGGCCACGCGGGTCTGCTTCCCAGCCTCGCAAGCTGGCCCAGAGGGTCTAAGGCGCTTTGCAAGCCCCACCGCACAGATGGGTCATGCTCCATCCTCATTTTCTCTTCCCTTGGAGCACGTGCCTTTCTATTCGCTCCCCAGGTCAATGGCTGGTGTTCAGTCCACAACTTTCGATGGAGAAACTATTCTGAAATTGTCACTATAATAGGAAGTTACAAGCCACGGCAGCTTGAAATGCTCCCTCTTTTAAATGAGAAAACGGAAGACAGAAACCTCCCTGCAGCCCTGGAGAGCGGCCAGCAGAGCTCAAATGGGATGAAAACGTTTATGGCCTCCCTGGAATGAGGGCAATTGCGTGAAACTTCAGGATGAGGCGCGATGTAGGTATTTTTGCGCTGCCTCCGAAAGAGGCTCATAAAAACTTTAAACTAGTTCGAAGGTTAGTGAAACCATTTAGTATAAACAACAGCAGCTTCCATGTAGTTTTTTTTTGTCTTTTTCTTGTCAAGACGAGCGGTTAGGAATATTTTAATTCTTCCTTGCAGTTTTAGGCCTTTCAATGGCACGAAGGGAGAGAGGAAGTGCGTGGAAAGAGAAGGAGTCACAACACATCTACATGCCCTTAGGTGAGAGGGACACACACTGGGCCAGGGAAGGTGCAGGGGGACAGTTTCCACTTTTAATTCTGAAGAAGGAAAAAGCAAAGAGGTGCTAAGAGGTGAGGACAGTTTTCCATCAGGACCACTAGATGGTGATGTCGACCCGGAGCAGCTTGGTGGTTGTTTGGGGGAGAGACATCGCCCACCCCCCAGGAACAGCCTCTGCGCCAGGGGGGACACAATGCTTCCTGCAGAAGCTCCCACGTCATGTATGGTGCACACACGCGGGCGCTGCCTGTCTGCTGGAGGCTCCACGAGAGGGTTTGCGTCAGCCCTGCCGCGGGCGTGGGCCTCCCCGCTTGCAGAGGAAGCCGCACGTGCCTGCGGCTGCCGTCTCTGACCCACAGCACGTGACTCCTCCCCGTGCCGCCTCAAAATGAACATCAGTTCTCTGCCCTGATGCCTCCCTGTTTCATCTCATCAGAGAAACGCACATCCACACGCCCACCCACCCCCACGCACACGGACACACAGGTGAACACTTACATATACGTCCCACAGAATCGACCACCCAGCTAGTGTGTCAAGGTTGAATCAAAGGAACACTAGTGAGAGAAGGATCTCCACAAGCCCTTGCACACTGGAAAGGCAGCCACCATCGGTGGTGAGGAAAGGGGTCTAACTCGGACTGATGCTGATAAGTCCTACGGGTACCCAAGAGGTTTTGACAGCCAGGGTGTCGGAAACCCATCTTCGCCTATTCCGGGCAGCTTCTAGGGCAGAGCCTCCGTGGCGTTTGTCACAGGGCCCTGCTTCCTGACCCTGCAGCCGGACAGGACCTACTGGCCCGGGCTCTGAAGATGGTGTCCCAGTGTGTGTCCCTAGTTACCTAAGGGCATGGAAATACGTTGTGACTTACGGTGTGTTGAAGACGGAGCCACTTGCATCCCTTTGACTATTCAGCTGCCTGCACATTTTAAAAGCACCCCCTCCCTTCCTTAAACTACACCTTCAAGGGTGTGGCTCAAACTAGTTACCATCTACCACCTCTCAACACCTAAAAAGGAAAGATGAACTGCACATCTGCTTGGGGCTGAACAGCTCAGATCGGGAGTAGGACCACTCAGGGCCGTGGGGCCCCACCCGTGCGGCCGGCCGCACCTTCTCTCAGTTCTGAAATGAATGGAGTCCTGCTCCCGCCCCGAGGACGCTGGGAAACCGTCTTGAGAACCTGCTGGGTTGCTGCAAGGTGGCAGAAAGCCTGGCCATTTGCTCATCCACTCAATAAAAAGGAGAAAACCACGTGCTCATCACAAAAGTCTTCAGCAGCCTTAGAGCAACGGCTCCATCGGTGCTGCCGTTACTTCCACCCTTCCTGTCACCCCTCTGGCCGTGGAGACGCGCCCTGGACCACCTGTCCACATATGGGTCACTCAGCATGTCAGTGATGCCCCTCCCAGGTGGTTTAAAGGGCGGGAGGGCCAACGTTTCATGCAACGCGTTCTGTCAGGGCAAACATGCACAACAGCCACATGCGCGTGGAACGAACACATGCATTTCCGGGTGATAGAAGCAAAGCGTATACTTACGGGAGAAACAACGGGGAATTATTGCATGAAAATCCCTAAAGCCATCAGCCCCATATGAAACTGCAATAAAGAAGCACAAAGAGAGAAGGCTGGGTTGTGATACCCTTTGAGGGATGTAGAAAGCAGTCTATCTTTTTGGGGGAAAGGAAAGCGTTATTGCTCAAAGCCCGGACTGAGCCCTCCGGCAGCGAAAGGGTAACAGCGGCCCCTGAGAGACAGAAACGCCCCTCCCAGTGGTCCGCGCTCACAGCAGGGCATGGCGGAGCGTCTGGGAGCAGCCTCTGGGGTGCGGCGTCTCAGGGTCGCTGCCCCGGACGAAGAGACACCTGACCTGTGCGGGCAGGTGCACCCCCCTCGAGTCACATGACTACAGGGTCACCTGCATCTTCCCCAGGGCAGCCTGTTCCTTCCTGGGACCCCGCGGAGCCAACGTCCTTCCTTCAGCTTTATCTCCGAAAAGGAAATTCACAGAAAAGGAGGAAATGGTCACCCCGAGCTGGGAAAAGTTCGTGCTTTTCCCTATTCGCCAAGAGCTACCCCGTGTGGTGCCTGGTCCCCACTGGCTGCCCTCGCAAATGTTACCACCTCTCACGCCCACAAGCTCCTGCTCTGTTTTACAGGTCAGCTTCTGGGGGGCAGGGGGTTGTGCCCCAACTTAGTAGCTACCTACGTTCCCACGCATGCCCACACGTGCCCGCACGCTCTCCCTCCAGGATGCCACCCAGCAGCTGCCCGCAGTGTGCGCAGCGTGGCCGCGAAGCTGACCTCTCGGGCGGCTCCTGGGTGAGTGGGGAAGTCCGTGCCGGGGAACGGGAAGCAGACCTGTAGAACTTCACTGAGATCCGTGTTTTCCAAATGCGTCGGACCACGGACCCCCCCTTTTCGCCGGTGAAAATGCATTCAAATGCCGGGATGCTGGGTAAAACCATCCGAAGCTGGTACGTAACTGACTAGCGTGTGCCTTGCTCACCTGGTGCGGTTCCCGGCCATCCAGACCTCACGGCGGTCCCTGTGGTCAGTTGGGCTGCCTATGTGCCTAGAGGCCTCAGGGCCGCAGACCCTCGCGGGGTGAGGCCGACCGGTTCACTGAGCTCCAGTCCTTTTTATCAACCTTCCGAACCTCCAGGGCGTGTCCTGGAGGCATGGCTGTCTCAGATGGGGGTGGGGGGGTGGGCAAAGGTGCTTTCAGGGGAGTGTTACTGCCTTTGAAGACGGGGACATTCCAATGCATGCCGTGGTAGGACTCTGTTGGAAACGCGGCCCTGTTCCCGGACGCTGGCCTTGCTGCGGAAGGCAGGCTGTTAACACACCCCTCCCGCCCCCAGGCCCTGACCCCCGTGATGCTGAGCTTGGGGGTCAGGTGGTCAGGAGCCCATGTTCACCGCCCAGCCAGCCAGCCAGCACTCAGGGCTGAGCCCGGACACAACGCATCCACCGCCCTCCCTCCGAGAGACGAGAGAGGTGGTCGCCGGGCGGGACAGGACTTGGGTGGGGAGGGTGAGCCTTGACATGCGAATCCGTGGCGCCTCCCAGTCCCCCACGGCCGTTCAACACCACCGACACCAAATGCTGCACCCGACGCCCCATGCTGACCATTGCAAGAGGATGGGTCGCTGCCCAGTGGAATTGCAACTCACTGAAATGTTTTCCCTTCATGATGAATTCCCTGAAAGTTGCAGAAACCCCAGAAACTACGCACAGCTGCAGCGGGGGACCCTGGGAACCCTTCCAGCCACGCGCCCCATGCACCCTCCCGCACGCCGGCTCCTGAGCTCCCAGGAAAGTGGCTGCTGTCACGGCAGCAACACGTGACCACTTGTCCTGTCCTGTCCTGTCTGACTCTCCCGTGTCCTAGTCAGTCCAGCACCTGGGGAAGGTGGTCACCGGGAGCCCTGCAAATGCCAGGTCTGTACCAAGCCCTTTTCATAAACTGCCTTGCACCCTCACCGTGGTCCCACCAGGCAGGGGCTGTCACCCCTCACCAGGGAGGACCCGGGGGCTCTACAATTTGTCCGATTGGTGGTCAGGGTATAAACGGGCAAATCGGAGACCATGTCTAATGAACACATTCTGGTCAGTATTCCAAACACACCATTTCCCGTGCAGGAAGGGCCTCCAGAAGTGTTTTCTCTCTCCACGCTGGCCAGTGTGATTGCCTGTGGCAGCACATGTATGCGTACATACACACACGTGTGCACATGGGCGACGTGGTGTATTGACCAGCAGAGCTCCCCACGGCAGCCCGCCAGGCCCACCCCGAGCCGGGGCCCCGCCGCAGCCTTGGGCCAGGGTCGGTTCCACCAGGTCTCCGGGAAACCACCCCAGTTCCAGGCCCTTGTTCTACACCACGGTGCAGAGTGGAAAAGACCCACTAACTCCTTTTCTAAAGTTCGTGGGAGAGGTTCCTCTTATGAACAGTCAACTGAGTTCCCTTGGTAGGAATATCTGTTTCCCAAACCCCTCTAACATTTCGTAGAAAATGGAGCTGATGCCTCAGATTCCCAGTCCTGTTCAGATGGCCCAGTGGAGGAACATTCTGGAAGGGAGCCGCCCGTCCCCCACCCCTGTGGGCCTGCAGGTCGCTGGGCACGTAAATGCCTGCCACGGCCACCTCAGGGACACAGGGGAACAAACGTGACACTCTCCCTCAGAGGCAGAGCCCTGCCATTTTCCGTGCATTTAGGAGAATTTGAAAGTACGCTGGCATTTGCCTTTTATACAAATTCTTCAAATCATATTAGCCTTCCAGGCGGTCAGACCATTTGTCTCCAATTAACTTGGGTGAGCATGGTGGGCAGTGACCTTTGCAATGCATTTCACTGTCACCTGTCACCGCGACCGTGGGGGGAGGCGCAGGGAGGACCCGGGGCCCACGCGGAGCTGGCGCCCGATGCCGGGCTCCCCGGTCATCCTGAAGCTCCTCCGTGCCACACATTCCTGGAGCCGGTACCTGTTCCTAGGGCCTCTCCTCCCTGCCGGCCAGGGGTCTGCCCAGGGGCGGGACCGCTGCTCGTCCTGACGGCCCCTTCCAGCTCTCAGCAGGGGCTGCTGCCCAGGCCACGAAAGGACGAACCCCCGGAAAACAGGCGAGAAAACAGGAGGCCGCCCCGGCGCCTCTTCGGCAAACACCCTCGGCTGCCACGCGGGTGCCCGGCTATTCCCTCACCAGGCCTCAGCCACCGCACGGCACGGAATCCGGGTCTCTGCAGGGGCAGCGTGTCCCCTCCCCCGGATGGGCCTCCATCCGCTCGGCTGGCAATGCCCACGCGCCTGCTCTCCCTGTGCCTACAGCCCTGACCACCTCCTTCCCAGAATCGTCGGGGAACAGGCCCCGTTCTGGACCTGATGTGGCCAAGAGCCCACCGTGGGCTCGGACATAGGGGCTCCAGGCGCCGGTCCCCCTGCACTGCCCACAGGCTGGGGTCGGCAGCCCCCACTTCCACTTGCTGAAGGGGACCGTGGTGCCCAGCAGAAACCCACTGATGCAGCGCAGCTGAGACCTGCCGGTCGGTTCCCAGTGGGGTTCCTGGAAACGTGGGGCGCTGGCAGCATCACTGGTGGCTGGCTTGCTCCATCCTGCACTTTACAGGCCGGGACACGCAGCCCTGGCTTGGGGTGGCCACAGGCCCTCGGCTTCTGCAGGGTCACAGGGCAGGGGGGTCGCTTGCTGGGCGCCCCACCAGCTGCGTGGACGGGTGAAGTGCCCCTGTCCTGACCCTCGGTTTCCTCACCCGGCATACGCGACAGTCACACCCCGGGTCCCATCTGAACCACCAGCAGACCTGCCGGGCTCCAGCACACGCGGGGCTTCCTTCCGGGGACGCAGCAGCCCTGTGTCCCGGCCCCGCGTCGGGGTGACCGCCAGTGCCGTCCGCTGGCTGCCTTTGGCCTCCCCCCCAGCCACCTCTGAGACGCAGGTCACCCCGATGTTGGGGTGGAACAGCCGGCAGGGTGAAGGACAGGTTGAGGGGTGCTTTCTGAATGCTATGTCCTCGCTTTGCCAATTTTTGAAGAAAAGTACCTTCTTTTTGGTGAAAATAATGGTTGCCTATTCTCAAGAGAGCAAAGGTGGAGAAGAGTCAAGATGAAAATTGCAAACATCCCCCACCTCCTCCAATCGACAGAAAACCGTGACGGGGGGAAAGTGGGGAAATAATGATGGCAGAGGTGGGGGGCGCCCGCCAGGACCTGGGGAGGCTGGGGTGGGAGATGCTGGGGGCGGGCGGGGAAAGAGGCCCTCATGCTTTTCTGTTCCGAATCTTGTTCCCACGAGGGAAAGCGGCCCTGGTCACAGACGAGAGAGGGAACTCGAGGAAACAAGTCAGCGCCCGGGCGTGGGCACCCGCTGGCGGGTGGGGGGCTCCGGTTGGCCGCAGCCAGCGGGCGGAGGTGCAGGTCACCGGCCCGGGCCGGCCCGCGCCTGCAGGAGGGCTGGGCACGTGTCTGTGGGCCGGTGCCGTGTTCCGGTGCCGCGCTGAGGGGGAACGAAAGAGGGCGGGGAGGAATGTGGGGCCAACACGCTCCCCTAAGGTCTGGGGGTGGGCAGCCCAGGCCACGGGCAGGGCGAGGGTCCCCTACGGGTGTGTGCCCCACTGCTGGGCCTGTCCGTGGGCTCAGACGCGGTTTCCCTGGCGGCACATTCTTACTGGAGCAACAGGGGGGCTGCCGGTACCCTGGGAAAGGGGGTTCGGCGAAGGCGGCGAGGAAGACGGGAGGGACCCCTGGCTGGGAACTCGCCCACCCCAGGCGGCAGCCGTGCAGGCCCCTGTGGAGGAGCAGGGGGGCTGCGTCCTCCTCCGGTCACGCGTGCGCCGGGCCCCAGGCTCCTGGCTTCTCCCGCCTGGGCCCACGCTGGCACCGGCTCAAGCCCCAGAGATTCCAGGACGCCCGAGATAAGTAATCTCCCCGGGACACACGGGGGTGGGTCCCCCCTATCCCTCCCTTTCAGAGGCTCCAGGGGGCGTCCCTGCCAGGAATCCAAGCACACGGTGACTCAGCAAAGGAACGGAACAAGCGCCTTGTCCCTGAGCCCGCAGCCCACTGTCCCCGGCCCCTGTTTGGCACCGGCGCTGGGCCTCGACGGACCCGTTCCTGGAACTCCTGCCCGGCGCCGTGGCCCGGTGGGCGGTGGGGAGGGTGTGCCCTGGAGCACGGGTGTGTGCACATGTAAACGGCACACAAAGACCACTCTTCCTGCTCACACGTGCACGAAGCAGCTCAGCCTACTTCTCAGGGGGACTTTCACCTTCAGAGGACAGCGGGGCCTGGGCCCTGAGCACCACCCCGAAAGCGTCCCGGGTCCCACCCCACCTGCAGGGGGCGGGCAGATGCCGGCCCTGGGGAGGCCCCGTGGACCGTCCCCACCTTCCGGCCTGGGAGCCCTGCTGCGAGCTTCCCGGCAGGAACTGGGGCTGCCAGGGAATCCTCCGGCTGGGGACAGCTGGTTCACGCGTGTGGACTTGCTGCTCACACAGCTCCGGTCCCAGCTCCCTCTTGTTCCCCACTTTGCTCACCATCTGGCTGGGGCCAGGCACTCGCTGCTGTGGGCTCCCTGCCGGTTCTGGGCTCTTACTCTGACCACCAGCAGGTGGACTTAGGGAGGGGAGGCTCCCCAGCCCCCCCCCAGCCCCCGGGGCGTCTTTAAGTCCCCACCTGCTCAGCCAGGGGACGAGGGTGGGTGGCAGTCACAGAGCTGGGACACAGGCCAGGCAGGGCCACCCCTCCTGGCCACACCCGCTGCCTCTCCAGTTGCCGTTACCCGGCCTTCAGGTCAACCTCCCATCTCCTGGGAACAACCTTCACGCCTCAGAGCTTTTTCCTAGCAGCTATCCTGCGTTCTCGGGATCCGGGTATCTCAAAAGTCCTGTCCTTCACCAGAACTGCTTTTCTTTGAAATCAGGGTGTGCCTGCTCCTCCCCACAGCCCTCGGGGCCTTTATGATTCAGCACCGTATCCTGGGAAACATGCGAAAAGGCCCAGTGCAGGTCATGCCTGGTTCATTTCCAATCCAAGCAGGGTCAGCTGTCCCCACATCTGCACGCTGGTGCCGGGTGGGGCCCGGGAAGCAGCCTTGGAGGACCAGGTGCCCCCAGGTTGCAGGAGCGGCCCCTGGGTGGCCAGCACCCCTGGCCTGTGCCAAGGGCGAGAGTGGAGCCCTGGGGGGTCGGCAGGACAGTGTGCCGGGAAAGTCCGACCTCTGAGGGCATCCGAGGGGCAGCGGGAGGAGCCCCTTCCTGCCCCCCATCCCACCTGAGGCACGGACTGCACCCCAGGGGGTCCTCATCCTCTGGAGACCAGAGTGTGTCCTGGGCAGGGGGTGTGGTGGGAGAAGCCACCCCAGAGCCTGGCCTCCCCAGAGGGCAGCAGCCAAGTGAGAAGTGGGGGGAGGGAGTTCATGGGGGCAGCTGGGCCTGGGGAGTGCAGACGGGGTGCTCAGGGAGGAACAGAGGGGCCCCAGGAAGCTGAGGTGGTGGCCCTGCGCTGGGGGTCGGGGGCGGGGAAGCAGCTAATGTCAGGATGGCGAAGGCGGGAGGAGGGAAGGCAGGGAGGTGCTCCTGGGGCCCCGTGGGCAGGAAGAGGGAAGCTGGGAGCCGTGGGGCCTGGGCACAGGCGCTCCCGAGGTGCTCATGGGAAGGGCTGGGCTTCCAGCAGCACCGTCCTGCGCCCGGGCCGGGTTTCCAGAAGCCCTAACTTCTGCATTCTGCCCCTTCCCTCTCCAGCACCCGTCTCCCCGCGCCCGCCAGATGCCGGCAGGAGGCAGGCCCACGGGCGGGATTGTGACACGGCAGGCCCCTGTCATATTGTAACTGGGTTTCCACATCCCCTGGCCCAGAAGAGGAACAAGGCGAATAATGAAATATAGGGATGCAGGAAAAGAGGAAGCGCCCAGCCCAACCGAAAGGCAAGAGTTATGGAGAAGTGACAGAAAGGGAAGCAGGACGGGGATGGCTTCAGGTGGCGGGGCCTGGCAGGAGGAGGGTCTCCAACAGACACGCGCACAGACACACACGCCGGACACAGGCTGTGCACAGGGAGACACACTCACACGCCTCCCTTCGGAATCCAGCTCCCCCAGGGCCTCATGTCGCAGGGGGACAGGGACCTGTGGTCTGCGGCCCAGCAGGTGGGGGGCTGTGGCCCTGGTGTCCCTGGCACATCTGCCCTGCCCGGCAGTAGGTTGGGAAACGCCTCACACCCCCAGGGGCTACCCCGTCCTTTGCCTGCACGTGATAAGACAGGAGGAAAGCAGAGGGACGTTTTCTTGCACCGTCATCCAGAGCTTACTCTTGGGCCCAAGACCAAGAAGTGGACGAAGGGAGAAAGCAGGGAGCCCCCGGAGACGCCTCAACACGGATTCAGGAAGGAGACCAGGCAAAGCGGGGAGGCCTGAAACGGGGGCAATAACTCGGGTGCCGGGGGCCCCGGGGGCCCGTTTCCGTGTGCGCCCGGCCATCCCGGTCACAGAGGTTGGAAACGTCACCCCTTTGCCTCATTCTCAGTCACTGAACTCGAACATGCAAACTTGGGAAAAGGAAGGTGTCCCCTGCGGCCGGTCCCCCCCGCGGCGAGGACACGGACGTGTGCAGCCGGCGGCGGCAGCAGGTCGAGGAGGAGACGGAAAGCAAAACTGACCTCAGAGGCGACCGAGCAAAAGAGAAGCAAAAGGCCTTTGAACCGAGACTCACTCCCGGGCGCGCCCCTCCGCCCACGGCCGCCCTGGCCTCACCTTGCGCGGGGCGGGAAAAGGGCTCTGGGCTCCTCTGACCAACGCCCAGCAAGCGCCCAGCAGCGAATCAGAAAGCAGAGCGAGGTGGGAAATGCTGCCCCCGCGTCCGTCAGGGCCCGGGAGGGACGAGGGTCGCGGTCCACGCACAGTGACTTTTCCTGAAGGAAGCGGGGCCCACGGGCTGGGCAAATGCACGGGGGCCTTTCCAGGGTCTGGTGCAACCTGTGCTGCCGTGGAAAACCTGGAACCCAAACCCAGCTCCCCTGGGGCAGGACACTCGCTGCCAAGGGAGGAGGGAGGACCAGGGGCGGAGAGAAGGGGTGGCCCCTGACTGTGAGGCTCTCGCCTGCCAGGTGTGTCTCCCCGCAGGGCCCCAGGCAGTGAACCTGAGCTTAGGAGAAAAGGTCAAGGCATTTTCAGCCTTGAAAGAATCCCAGGGGGGTTAAGATACACCCCAAGTAGAAGCGGGTGGGCTTGAGCAGTTCAGAAAGTTTTGCTGAGAGAATGAAGACATGTGCCCCCCAACCAAGGCTGCACGAGGGGACCCTGGCGGAGGTGGGCCGTGCAGGCTGGTGCAGACTGTGCACACGCGTGTGGCGCCCGGTATTGAGCCCAGACTCCCTGCGGCTCGTGGACCGGCTGGCGGGGTGACTTCATATGCAATGGGGACAATCAAGATGTCCCTCTGTGCAGACTGTGGGTTTGAACCGCATGCAAAGTGCCTCCGTGGCAGGTGGTTTGAAGTCTTTGGTGTCAAATGTTTCCCGGGTCCCGGTGCCAGGAAAGCAGGCAGGGAGGAAACAGAGAAGGTTCTGAGATTAAAAACAGGAAATGGGTGGATTCGGTGCCCCTTCTGGGAAATGATGAAATGGAATGTGTTTCACCCTGAAGGTGTAATCATGCCAAGCCCGGTTCATCAAGGCTCAGAAGACATTTGATTTCTCCTCGTGATAAATGGCTTTTTCAAGTGAAAAACGCCTGACTAACAACCTGGTGGCATCCACTCCCCTCCTATACCATAACCGCAGGGGCTGGATGCCTCTCTGAACGGCAGTGAAAGAGGAGGAAAGGCCCCATGGACACCTGCAGGGTGGGAGTCCACCGGTGACCCCCCATCGGCGGGGGCGGGCTGGATTCCTGAAGCACACAGCAATGAACCCCCCGAAGCGCCCACCCCTTCGGCCCGAAGCACCGCCAGTATTTGTGCAAACCAGAGCCGCACTTTCTCCGTCCTGATTCTGGGGGACCCAGGCAGGGGCGCCCCCAGCGGCCAGTCGCCTGCGAGCTGTGCTCTGTGGTGAGCAAACCGCACCCCTGACCCCCCCCAGCGCAGAGAGTGCCGGACCCTTCGCCGCCCCCAAGTTTCCACAGCTGGAGGCGCATTTCTGATGGCTGGGGAGGCGGCGGCTGGTTCTGTCCCGTCCGCCTGCCCCGCCAAACCCAGCCTGGGGACCCCGGATGGCGGCGGTGCTGCTGGGCCCAGAAACTTACCCACCTCACCTGCTCTGCATGCTCACCCCTCGGAGGGCCTGTGTCCCGTGGACCCTCACGGAGGCGGCACGGGTGGGCGCTGGTACTGCCCTCTCGGGAATCTGACCCCAGCTTGGGTGCCAGCCCCCCTCCCCCATGTGCTCCGGGCGTGGGGGCATTGGCGCAGCCGTGGCTGCCGGGGTGGAGGGCCACAGGCCCCCCAGGCATGGTCAGCCAGGGCGACTCAAACCTGCTGGGCCCCCACCCCCCATCTCTGCTCAAACACCTCCCCTGGCTCGGGGATCATTTCTTCCACGTCTCTCACGAGCCCTTGGGATTGGCTCGCGAACCCGGGTGAGCACACGGGCGGGACAAGCTCTTGTTCCCACAGCCTCGGCCCAGTCTGCTTGCAGGGGCCGCTCTGCCCCTCACTTAGTTCTCCCCCGTCCTGTGCTGCCCCTTAAAATGCAGGCGTCACCCCCTTTTTCTGCCAAGGTTTCGATTCGGCGATACACCCACAGCATCTCTTCATGAACGTCAACAAGAAATGGCTTCAGGGAGCAGCTGGTCGGGGGCTGAGCTCTGCGGGTGGCGCCCAGCCGGGCCCCTCGCGCCCACGTGCGGCTGCCGCTGGGACACGTTCTCGGGAGGGCTTCTCCGAGGTCGGTGGGGCCTCCCCCTTGGCCCACGCAGAAACCCGGGCCGCTGTGGTGCTCCCTCAGCCCACGGTCTAGCTCCCCCGTGGGACCCTTTCTCCCGCCAACCTCTTACCATCCCACCCACTCTTGAGGGAAGGGAGTACGTGTCGCATCCTCTAAACAGCCTCGTTTTCATCAGCCGGCCCTCCGCGCTGCGCCTGCCCTGCGGGTTCCCACCTCCATGGGGTGTCTGCGTGTTCCGGCCCCTCAGGGCAGCTGGTGTGCCTCCCCCACCCGCGGAGAGGCACCGTGTCCCCCCAACAGCTCCACCCACGGGCGCCAGGGTGCACCGTGGGGGACAAGCCAGCCCCTGCGGGTCCCAATGTCTCAAACAGCCCACCGGGTGCTTTCCGGGCCATTCTGCTCCCGCCTGAGGCCATCGGCCCGGCCTGCCGGGAAACGGAGCAGCGGCGCGTCCGAAGAGCTAAGGGTTTAGAATCGGAAGAGCTGGGTCCTCGCAGGTTGGGCGCTTTGGAGGTCAGCGCATGGACCTCATCTACTTTATAACCAACCACAGCGCCCAGGAGGCCTGGCCGCCCCTTCCTCGCAGTGTGACGGTGCGGACGCGGCCAGGCCATCTTCCCCGTGACACGCGCGGCACGGTTCCCGTGGGGACAGTGTCGGCTACCAGGAGGGGCCAGCACCGGTGCCCCCCGCCCTTGCCGCAGTCCCTCTGCGGCGGAGTCTCCGTGTCCTCAGCGCCGGACGGAGCCTCACTGAACCGGTGGGCACTGTTCCCACTGGTATCGACCTGCCCATTGCTCACGTGTGCTCGACCAGTTCCCTTGCGTGTACAGCTTTCCAGGTTGGCTCCCGGATGCGGGGCCTCACCTGTTGGGTGGGCCAGCGGGTTCGCTCCTGACACATCACAGGGCCGGGCCCAACCCCGTGGGCAGCATGTGCAAAGACGACCTCCGTGGTTTCGGAGCCACTGCTGGTTCTGATCTTGGCACTTGGGTGAGGAGGAAGTAGCACCTGGCAGAGGTGTTTCACCTCAAAAAACCTGCCCAACATAGCGGTTTCTCCGGGCCCCAGGCCCACTCCTGTGCTTTCCTGTTGAGGCGGGACTTCTGTTAGCAGCCACTTCGTGGGCCTCAGGCAAGACCACGTACCAGCGACATGTGTCTTCTGGCTGGGACTGGTCTCCCCACGGCACGGAGCCCTCAGGCGTGGCCCTGACAGCACAGAGGCACTAAGAACCGATTTCTCCGACAGACACAAAGGAAATCAAGCAAAGGACATGCTTCATATGTCAGTCATAGTAGAGCATGTTCCACTCCATGTTGGTTTCCTTGTTTTTCTGCACATCACGGGAGGCGGGGGCACGGGGGATGCAGGCCCTGGGGACGAGGATGTGACACCTGCTGTCCAGATGCCCAGGACGGATGGCTGCCCCCCGAGGGCCACGCAGAGCCCCCTCCCGCCCCCTAAGCTTCCTCAGCAGACTTCGCGTCTCTGGGCAGCCCGCCCTTGACCACCTGCCTTTGGAGGAGTGGTGGCATTGGGTGTGCAACAGGGGTGTTCGAAGTGAGCTCTGGAAATGCCGGATCTGGGGAAGGACCCGTCTGCGCCAGGGACGAATGTTCACTGGTTCCTAGGTTCCTAGGTTGGCTGGGACACGTGCTGGACACGGCGGGCTGCCCGCCCCGCTGCACCTGCCGCCCGGCCGACGGGAGAGGCGTTCCAATGGGAACGGCAGCGTCCTTTTCTGCCTGGTGCGAGCTGTGCTCAGTTTCAGGAACTTGCAAAAGAGTTTTCAATGGTTTCAAAAGCCTGGCTTTGCCCTTGGGCCTGGTTCCTGGGCCCACTATTTCCAGCCGGGCACCTGACATGGCTTCGGAAACCGCCCCTCAAAGGGAGAAATGGGCCCCTGGAGACATGTTTTTCAGGGTGAACGCATCCGTCATGCCGGAAAATAATTCTCAGCACTTTATAGTTAAAGCTGGTTTTGAACAAAACAATAGCATTTCCCAGGTTCACGCAGTAATGTATTCAAACGTCTGGGTTCCCGATGGACTTTTCTGAAAAAATAATGAAACCCAGCGTCCAGCATCCCGGGGCCTGTGCCTGGGCAGGTGGACAGCCGGGCGAACGGGCGCCCAGGTGCGCAGGTGCTGAGCCCCCCCTGCGGGCGGCACCCAGGCCACCGACACCCGGAGAAGCCTGCGTGCTGCCCGGCCAGGCCAAATGGGCTTTTCCTGGCAGTCGCTCCGGTCACTTCCGCCCCAGGCCACCCTGTGGGTTCCGCCAACAGGCCGCATTGACGCTGAGCTGTGTGTGGTTCTGCCTCTGTTCAACCCGTCCACCTGCCCGGCTCCTTTAGGTTCCCTGTCACCACACGCGCAGGACCCAAGGGTGCCGGGCGCCTGAGGCCTCCGGAATGGGTGTATTGCGGGGCCAAGTAAGAGTCTTGATGGAACTGGATCTGAGGTCAGTTTGAAAGGGAGGAAGGAAGGAACTCGGGCCGGGAGGGAGGGAAGGAAAGAAGGAACGGGAAGGGGGTGGGAGGA